>RJVU01018862.1:2695842-2784533 GCA_003731715.1 Anabarilius grahami
TGGGGACCAAATGGCCCCACGATGTAATAAAAACCTGAGATCACCTACATCGTGGGGCCCAGCCAGCGGTCCCCACGAGGGAAATGGATTAATAAACATATTAAATTATGTTTTTTTGAAAATGTAAAAATGCAGAATGTTTCCTGTGATGGTTAGGTTTAGGGATAGGGGTAGTGTAGGGGGATAGAAAATACAGTTTGTACAGTATAAAAACCATTACGCCTATGGAGAGTCCCCACTAAGATAGCAAAACAAACCTGTGTGTGTGTGTGTGTGAGTGTGTGTGTGTGCGTGCGTGTGTTGTTATTTTTTTTTTTTTTTTTAAATGTCTAAACATAACTATTATGTCCTTGAGTGGCTTTGATTCAGCATTTGGCTTTGGTGCTTCTTTAAAGGTTCTTTCACAGCCCAAATAGTGTCTGCTCTATTTGTCATGGGTAGCATCTTTATTTTTTATTTTTTATTCTGGTATGATATCACTTAATTTTTTCTCATACGGAGACAATATGTATTAAGGGTATTCAATTCCCAATCTGTTCTGCTTCGATTGTGGGTTACTCGCCAGGAAAAAAACAAAGCTGATGTTCAAATAAATGACATCTGGTATGGAGATATTGAAGAAATCAGTGATAATTCTTAGGGATATAGATATCTGTGCTTATTGTGCATATTTTTCCATCGTCATTCCAGGTGCTAATAACCAGTGAATCAACCCTGGTCAACCAACTACCAAGGTGTTAAAAGCAAAAAATATATATTTTTAATATATTTAATATATTTTCTTGGGTCTGAAATGGTCTTCAGTGGTGGCAGACGTTGAACAGTCATCCACACACACAACACAAAGCCCAGTACTGACAATAAATACAAAATAAATGCAAACAAACAGTTTGTAATATTAACTTAACCTATTTATTAATTAATTTAAAAATAATCATAGTCAGGACAGATCAAAAAACAAAGTGCATAGAACTATTTCATATTTAAAAATCTGTAAATGTATATGTAATAAGTCACTGAGTGACTTTTTTTTAATTAGTAATAAAATAAATGACAAAAGTAACTCATTTCACATTACATAGCAAAAGTGGCAGGTCTATTTATTTGGTAACACTTTACAATAAAGTCTCATTTGTTAACATTAGTTAATGCATTAACTAACATGAACTCACAATGAGAAATACATTTTTGTTTAGTATTTATTAATCTTTGTTAATGTTAGTTAATAAAAATGTTCATGTTAGTTCACAGTGCATTAAATAATGTTAACATATACAACTTTTGATTTTAATAATGTATGAGTAAATGTTGAAATTATCATTAAGATTAATAAATGCTGTAGAAGTGTTGATCATTTTATAATTAATGTTAACTAAAGTAGTTTAATAATGTTAACTAATGAAACCTTATTGTGAAGTGTTACCATTTATTTAGCTTTTACACTCTTGGACTTAATACACAGCTCATTTGACATACAGTATCAGATAGTTTTATTTGTTTCCGTCCATTGCCATGGTTATCATGGTCTATCGGATTTAATCATGCATTTAAATACGGTTGTCAATCCAGAAACATTTCAATGTGTAGTTAGCAGTATATATTCAGACAGTGAGTAAAGATCGCTGCCATTATAATCACTGAAGCTGTCAACTACAACGCGAGGTACACAAAGCTACACTCCTGCAAAAACTTCCATTATAATCAATGAACCTGCCTGTTTACGCTGTGCAGTGACTCTCATATTGGCATTGTGGCATGCAGCAATCACCCTTTTGTGTGGTGTTAGGAGGATTCTGACTAACTTAAACATAGGATTGGCCATTGTGTTAACGCGCTCAACACATATGTCTGTGATTGGCTACAGAGCTCAACGCTGGAAAAACATGTAATAGAAATGCTTTTCACAGAGCGCTTACACAAACACTCATGGGAGCATTTTAAAGTGGCTGGCTACTGCAGAATGGCATATATCTTCACATTAAATGATCAAATAAATCTTTCATTTGTTTCTCCTGTTGAATTATCTGAGTTTGTTTGTTTTATTTAATAAATACTATTGCTATTTGATCATTTTGGCATCTTCTTGGACTTAAACTTGACAGAATACCAGACCACTAAAATGAAAATGGATATCGTGTCCATTAATGTTAGGAGTTTGTCATTGTCAGCCATCTCGCCATCTGTGATGACCTGACACTAATGGAGGGGTTCAGGATCAGAATAGTCAGGATGGTATGCCTAAGGTGGATTACTGTTGGACCCTGGCACAATATATCAACTTCGCCCTGTGGATAGAGGGAGCCAATTTTACTGTGGACGATGTTGAAGAATATTCTGTTCCCAGCGTCTAGCCCCTTGTAACATCAGTTACCATTCCAGACCCAGAGCCCACACCCACCACGGATGGTTAACTGTTTGTTTCCTTTGTTCTTGTTTGCTCCTTAGTTGTCATGGCAATTCATCATTTGATTAATTAGCACACCTGTCTGCATTTGAGTTCATTATCCTTGTGTATTTAAAATGTCATGAAATGCAACCATAAATACCTGACACATGCTTACTTCAGTCCGTTTATGATCTACGATATGCGTTGCTAGCTTTGTTAAACTCATTGAGGCGTTCCACACAGAAACGCTCTCATGTGCTCTCCGCATGTTTTTGCATACTAAATATTTTTTCAGTCATATTTTCCAAACTCCAGCTCTGACAGCATCATGGGGAAAATGAAATGACATTATTATAAAAGCATTATAATCTCAATCGCGTTAGAGAAGGCTGCTTACATGTTGGCTATAGACAGGGAAAGTAACGTGAAGACATCGAATTAAACATAAACACAGGTTTTGTGTCTTCATCAGCTTTTCCACATATATACTGGCCCTGATAATAATCACATATACTTGCTCCATTTCTGTAAATCCATTTTTTGTGAATGAATGAATGACTCTCTCTAGCCTTGTGCTTGCACCACCTGCTGGTGAGGCCAACTAACAGCAGATGGAGATCATGCATCAGCAATCTACTGCAATTCCTGCAGTTCCCAGATATGCAATGTTGAATTTTATGTCAAATTTGAACCGCTGAATTTATGGAAGCGAATTTGTAAAACAAAATAAAATTGACTGAAAATTACCTGTTGAATATTATAGGTTGTATTTTTAGTATAGGGATGGAATGGTTCACTGTAAAAAATCAAACCGTTCGGTTCTCCATCCATGGTTGGGCACACGCTTGCACCGCGGTTCATCCCAAATCTGACGACGCATCCATAATATGGTTTGTTGAAAACAATGTGTAAAACAGACAGACGGATACGGCTAATGTATGTTTCAGTCAATGGATATGCATTCTGGTTTTCCCAATACATTACTACAGCAATGATGAAATGAACACGGACAAAACAGTCTCTCAGGTGTTGATAGTGCGCGAGCGCAGGTGAGACCTGAACAGCTCATGTTGCTAAACTAAACTCATTTATACCATTGCCAATTTAAACATAAGAGAACTCGCACGCGCTGTAAGGAGATTTGTGTGTTTATATGCAGTGTTATTTCATATTTGATTACTTTATTCAATTTCCGTACCTGAAATCTATTGTTAGATACCTGAAAACCTGTAAAGCATTATTTTATTTGTATCTTAGCTCTCATGTATTTATTTGTGCTGTTTCTTGTAGTTAGATTATTTGTTTTTATTTTCCTTCTTTAGGCCATTTGACAATTGTCCTATTTTTACTGAACATAGCACATACCGAACCGTACCAAAACCATGACCCCAAAACTGTGATACAAACCGAACCGTGAGTAATCTGAACCATTACACTCCTAATTTTTAGACATATTGAATATTTTGGAAGTGAAATCTGAAAGGTGAATATGGATCATTACATTTTTAATAATTACAATATGTGTAAAATGTTTTGAATTGAAATATTCACAGCTTAAATATTTGACCTGAATTTCAGCCCATTAAAATGCAAGCCTTAAAAATACAATGCATTTGTCACAGTCTGTTTAGTTTCAGTTTCAGTTTATGGACTTTCTGTTTGTGTTTTATGATCACATGTTCTGTTTCCCGCCATCATCATTAGTTCATTTGTATCACCTGTGTCTCATTAATCAACCTTGTTATGTTTGCTATTTAGTTTCCCCCTGTTCACTCAGTCTTTGTCCGTTCACCGTTATAGCAAGTTGTGTTGTTTCTCCGTGCCTGTTAAACTGTGGATTACGTTATTAAACTAGTATTTGGATTTCTACTCCTCGTCTGTGCTCCTTCCTGCAGCCAGCCGTAACAGATGAACGGACCGCCAGGAATCTGACCAGGGGTGTGAGCCGACGTCATCGTCCATCGCCGTGGGAGTCCTAGTGGAGTTCGAGGGGATGGATGCGAGCCCCGCCCAAACCCCCGCCACTGAGAGCGAGCAACAGTTGGACTTATTGGACAGTTTTATAGAGAGTGGTGAGAGAAATACTTTGTATCCCTGCATTTCGAATGATTCTGATTCTTCGACAGTTCTTTCATCCCCACCCAACCTCCCTCTCCCACCACCTCAAATAACTACCATTAAGGACACTTCATCTTTGGGTTCCTGTGCCACTCATTTCCAGAGCATCGCCAATCCTGTCACCCAGCCATCGTCACCCCCCATCATTCCCATTGACTCACCTCATCCTCCTCTCAGTGGCGAGGCTTCATCATGGTCCTGCTGGGAGGTCACTTGTTCTGGGCGTCAGGAGTCCGTGGCTCCGCCTCCTGCCTCGTCGTGCTCTGTTCTGCCTCGACCCGTCGACCTGGCTCCTGCACCTACACTCCTCCTCCCCTCGACTCTGGCTCCGACCATCGAGCATTCAGATTCGCCGGGCTCCCTCGGTACGTCGGCTCCCCCTGGGTCAGACGTCGCCAAGCCTCCGCTGCGGACTTGCAGGCCGTACGCTGCTCTTCGGCCCTCCACCCCTTCGACTTCGGCAAGCTCCGCCCTCCCTCAGGCTCCACCTCCGCCCTCGGTCACTCCAGCTCGTCCTCTGCTCTCCGGATCTCCACCTTCGCCTCGGAGAGTCGTCGCTGCGGCTTCGTCGCGGCCGCCCAGGTCATCGGCATCCCATCACCGCCTCGGACTTCCGTCTGCGCGGGGGATTCCATCTTCCAAGGCTCCGTCACCGTTGGTCATCTCCACGAATCCATCATCAAGGCTCCCACCACCGTTGACTTCACCTTGGGTCATCGCCTTGGCTGTGCTCTGGGTCATTTCCACCTGGCCACTCCTACCTCCTCCAATCCCACCTTGGTCGTCATCCTCCAGTCTTCTGCCTGCCTCCGGTTCCTGCTCCTGGCCACACCCTCGTCCTCCTCCCAAGCCGCCTCCATTTCTTCTTTCACGGCGTGAGGACACGCCTTTTCAGAGGGGGGCGTAATGTCACAGTCTGTTTAGTTTCAGTTTCAGTTTATGGACTTTCTGTTTGTGTTTTATGATCACATGTTCTGTTTCCCGCCATCATCATTAGTTCATTTGTATCACCTGTGTCTCATTAATCAACCTTGTTATGTTTGCTATTTAGTTTCCCCCTGTTCACTCAGTCTTTGTCCGTTCACCGTTATAGCAAGTTGTGGTGTTTCTCCGTGCCTGTTAAACTGTGGATTACGTTATTAAACTAGTATTTGGATTTCTACTCCTCGTCTGTGCTCCTTCCTGCAGCCAGCCGTAACAGCATTAAAATGCAAGCATGGTTAATGCAACACATATTTTTTTTTAATTAGTGCAATTCAACACTTTTTTTTATTTCAAAAACATTTGTCATTAATTTACTTCCTCACATAAATATTGTATGGCCTCAGAAGACTCGGAATGCAATATGAGTCGTCTGTAATAATTTTATAATGTTTTTTGGTCAGTTTGTGCAATACATACCTGTGACTGTACTTTTATCTGCCTGTTACATCATTTTCATAATTTAAAAATGGTTAGGTTTAGGGTAGGGTTATGTGCAAACATATATAAAAATTATTATATTCTTTTATGCATAAAGAATTATTGATCTGAGATATCTTGATCTGACATTTTATATTCTGCAATATTACTGACTTGAAGGCACTGACACAATTGGATGAGAACTGATCTGAGCTGGATGATGACAACTTTTTCTTGAGTTGCTTTATAGATAAATTGAACTCATTCCATTATTGATGAACTTTACAATAGTTCAGTCAGGACCACTTAAGTCAAAAATGACAGGAGACAAACTTTTTAGTCAATTTTTTATTGACATATTTTGCTAAAGTTACATTTGGCGGTATGGCTCTGTTCTAAATTCCCCGTCCTTTTCATGAGCTCCATGAAAGCTAAGACCGGGAACAGCAGCAGCTTCTGGGGACAACCTCCCATTTTTTAACTGGGAGACAGGGAGAGCAGCACAAAATCCCTCCTCCCCTGAAACAGACCATACCAGGCAATCCTCCCTGACTCTTCCTGCTAAATCGAAGAGCCAGCCGAGGATCCAGATGTGCATTTCAGGAAGCCAATGCAACAATAATTGTAAAAGAACAAATCAAGCTACGTGAAGCTAGTATGAGAAATGTAGCTAGAGCAAACGATAGAAATAAATATTTTAAATAAGTATGGCTCTGTTCTAAATTCCCTGTCCTTTACATGAGCTCCATGATAAGTTAAGACAGGGAACAGCAGCAGCTTCTGGGGACTACCTCCCATTTTATAATCAGGGAGAGCAGCACAAAATCTATTATTTTGCGTCATTTGAATTTTACGAAGCAAGTTCATTTAAGCACTAGTCGCATGCTTGAGCACTCTTCCCAAAGCGCACGTGAGAATTTGAAATCGAAAGCAGCCTTCCATCAGTGAATTTCATATTTTTATATACAAGCCCACGGCATTCCAAACAACATAAATGATGCCTTCGTAAAGCATTTGTACGGAAAATAGGCCTATCGGCGGAGGAGACCGCAACTGCAAGTGTAAACATCAAGCAAAGCATGGGTTTCTCACAGCTCTCTCATACCCTGTGCAATGAATCCTGTGAAAGTAATTTGCTTCAGCTTTTCCGAACTTCACACTCAACTTCAAAGAAATTAATTGAAAACGCTCACTCTGCTCCTTGCCAGTGGACACACAGCATCATCACGCATCTACGGTCAAATTTACAGTATTTAAATGTAAATAGGCCCAACAGCTATTGAAGTCATAATATTTATTTTCAAGCCATGGATCAGGGAGCAGCACTCATTGCTTTTCTCAAGGATGGCTCGAGCATCAACTGAAGGTAATTTTCATTCGCCCCATGGCCTTCAATGTAGAGACAGGAGTGGAGGAAGCTGCAGTTGTAGCAGCACAATAGCACAGTGAATGGAAGGAAGCTCTGGAGCTTTCCCACCTCCATGGCAAATAATGTGTCCTGCTGACCAGCTTGTGGATGGCTCCTCAGGTAGCCAAACATAGATGACAGGATAAAGCAGAGTTAGATTCAGAGATTAAAACGACTATTCCTTTCTTGTTCCTATCAGTTTTAGAGTGCTTTAGAAATGTAAAGTGGTGCAAATAATTTGATACATCAGAAATTGTGAGGTCATGTGACAGATTAATCTGTGCGTGTGGAAAACTCGCCACCTCTGAGAAAACCGTGAGCAAAAGGGAAAAGCTGATCATTGACTTGAGGTTTCTCTCTTTAAAGCCCATTAGCAGGAAACAAATAGAGGGATTTTCTAGTACGCTGATGGTGGATGGATCCAGGCAGCACAGGTGACCATACTTTTGGTTGAAGGCAGTACAGCTATGGAGAAAGTGGCACAGAAGAACTGAAGTGAGACCAAGCAGACATAATTTTTTTAAAATGTAGATTTGGCTAGACGACTACACATGTAGTGAGCTGCAGAGTGCAAATATTGAAGGGTCATATCTAGTCTAGTACAGTTTTGCTGAAAGGGGGGCAGACCAGGCTGATGGCACTGCCTCTAGACCATAGACTGCCTCTAGACACAGGACGTGGAATTTCTGAAATTCAAACCGAGACAGAGAATCAGCAAATGGTTGTTTAAGCATGGAATGTGAGCAGCCTGAAATGTGAATTTAACCATGACTGAACTAATAAGGCAACTTCAAATATGTTTGTAATCTGGACTGAAGAGAGTCCCTAATTAATATGAACGGTTTCCTCATTGTTGTAAAGAACAATGTTTCTAGACTAGTGTTCACCCCACAGAATATAGCTATCACAATGAGATTCAATTGCAACAGAGCGGTTGACAAGGTTTTAACAAGCACGGATAGCAGCTCATTGCCATACACTAGTAAACCACTGACCATTAAAACACAATCACAACAAACCCTCTTTATCCCAATTTGTAAATGTCGAGGTCATTTGGACAAATGATAGCATGCGTCTAACACTCATTCAGCTGAAACCAGCCCGAAACACATGGTTAAATGAACATATCAGCCCATTGGGAAAAGGCGTTGAATAGTTGAGCCCCGGTAAATGTCTATACATGAGAAAGCCCATCACCAACATCTCTCATGTTCACTATGCTTAGTCGCAGTAATTTACGTAAATGGATTGCTGCTGCTGCATAAACTTAATATGTAGCATTACTGTTATATGCTTGTATTTTACTCCTCTATGCAAAACTGTAAACACCCTTCTTAAAACAAACAAGGCTTTGTTTGATGATTTGTAGATTAAAAGAAAAGGATTAGATGTGAATGCCAAGCCCAGTTCCGGAATCCAGAATGTTTCCCGAATTTAGTGAGGGTGCTCTAATGCAGATACTATTGATCAAGCAACAGCTTCTGAAACTAATATTCTATTATAGGCCTACTATTAGTCCAAGTTAACAAATGCATTTCAGACAGGACCACTTTGGCAAGTTACTTGAGTTTATTGAACACAATTTATCTTTGCCGGTATGGTTCCTTAAGGGGGTTCTTGCTCCAAAATGAATTGAACATACAAGAGCTTTAACATTAACCCCCCGGAACTATCAGCTTGGAAATACATAGACAATTAAGACACTCAGTAATGTCTTTAAAAGCGAACATGGTAATCGTGTAGATATGGCAGTGGGACGTCTATACTGTAGCTTGGTTATGAGGATGAGTGTTTCTCAGCAGTGAGGTCCATTCCAGCCAGGACTTGAAAGCCTTAGTGATCTGAAACAAAAGAAGACGACAACCAGAAGGTGCACAGTAATATGCTCATGCTTATAATGGGTAGGGAGGGAGGGTTGCGAGCAGTTTGAGCATACTTACAGAGCAGTAATGCCACGTATATATGTCCCGTTTCTAATAGGAGAATGGTAGTGATTGGAGCGATTTGACAGCTGACCGCATCAGCTGGTCGCAGCACTATGTGGCCTGACTGAACTAACGCTGCGCTCGATTACTACTTGGCATATCTCTGTCCCTTGCAATGTTATGTCAATCCATGCATTTTTATAGTGAATCTCACGTATTTGTAGATGTCACTTCCAAAACCCCACAGTGTGTGTCAGTCCTCACAGCAGTATGAACACTTTATTTCATGAATTACATATGGCCGCGAGAGCGTGCAAAAACCCCTCCACTCAATCTTAGCCCGAGCGGTCTAAGGAAGTGCAGCTACATCAATAAGCCGTTAAAATTACTGATGGAAACAAAGGCTTTCTGAAGCGTTTGAGGCTTTCATGAAATGTTGCCGAAAAACGCTGCTTAATTCGAAGCCTTTGTCACAATGAACTTGCTTAAGCTGACCTGAACTTTAAATGACATGAATTTATTCTAGAGCTGTTTTCATGTTAAAGGATTAGTTCACTTTCAAATAAAATTTTCCTGATAATTTACTCACCCCCATATCATCTAAGATGTCCATGTCCTTCTTTCTTCAGTCGAAAAGAAATTAAGGTTTTTAATGAAAACATTCCAGGATTATTGTCTTTATAGTGGACTTCAATGGCCTCCAAATGGTTGAAGGTCAAAATTACAGTTTCAGTGCAGCTTCAAAGGGCTTTAAACAATACCAGACGAGGAATAACGGTCTTATCTAGCGAAACGATAGGTCATTTTCGAAAAAAAATGTAAATGTATATGCTTTATTTAAACAAATGATTGCCTTCCAAGTGGTTCCACCAAAACCGCACTTTTGTATTCTTCAAAAAGCTTACGCTGTATGTCCTATGCCTTCCCTCTTCTACTTACGGAAAAAATGGAACTGGCCCTGCGTTCGTTCCATAAGTTGAATAGGGAAGCCATAGGACATACAGCATAAGCTTTTTGAAGAATACGAAAGTGCGGTTTTGGCGGAACCACTTGGAAGGCGATCATTTGTTTATATAAAGCATAAAGCTAAGGTCCATATGCAATCTCCTATTTCTGTTTTAAAGCAAAAACACCACGTTTGAGCAGTAAGTGACTGTGACTGATATAGTGAACACCTGATGACCGCAAACGAAACACCCTCCAGTGCCAAAGAACCAGTAAAAAAAAAAAGAAAAAAAAAACCTTTGCCAAAATCATATGATTACAGCATCAACTTTGCTCTTGCTTCGTTGATAATAGCCTACCTGGAACTACTTAAGCACACTCAGTAGGTTGAAATAATATTACGTGGCAGCAGTGAAGTCTACCAATACGCTGACGAATACGTTATTATAATAAATCGCTGTTCGTCCTATAGTTATGAAATATGTATATGCCCAGATATAATCGCTTAAAAGCAGCTGCCTTAGACTGTTCACTGACACGTGAATTAAACCTCAAACCTCACTTCATAATGAACTGATAAAGCAGACCACACGAAAACGATTGTAACATAGCATAAAAAGACTGTTTCACTTATCTTGATTGATTGCAAGCAGCGTGCAGTGGAAGCAACCAAGCAAGCAGAGAGACTGAATTATGACTGTTTACTGTTGTCTTTTTAGAGCTGCTTTACTGCAGAATTAAATTTGCAATACTGTATAAATAAGCAATTGCAAGCAATGAGATAGATAGATAGATAGATAGATAGATAGATAGATAGATAGATAGATAGATAGATAGATAGATAGATAGATAGATAGATAGATAGATAGATAGTAGATAGATAGATAGATAGATAGATAGATAGATAGATAGATAGATAGATAGATAGATAGATAGATAGATAGATAGATAGATAGATAGATATATGCTCTACTTCAGAGAATAATACATTAGTGGATTTGGTGGATGGATGCAGTGTTTCTTGTAGGCTACATTCACAAAGAACATTATGTTCCAGTTTTTTGGTCCATGGTTGTCCACACTTGTGAAGTTCCATCTATCAGTGTAACGCTACAAATAAGACCACACATGTTTTTCTTTTCACGCAAACAACCCTAATGATTTTTTTTCCCAGCTGATTCACATTTGTCCACTGCTTTCAATTGAATCTCAGTTTGTAATTAAATGACATAACAGCAATATGAAAAAAAAGGAGAACAATGGACAGCCTGGATATCATTTAAAGGTCTGGATGTTAAGCTGAGGAAAGCAGGTGGTGGTGCAGGCCACCGCCCATGTCTTTGGCAGACACTGGAGTTGGGCTCAGTGGATAAACAGATTGTTTGAAGTGTTATGATTGCTTTTATCCAAAAAAAAAAAAAGAAAAAAAAGTGTGATTGTAAATGTGACTGGGTCTCAGGGGTCCTAGATCAACCATAAGGTCCACCCAATTTCTCATTCATCCACTGTCCATTTTCTTCGCTCAACGTAGCATTAGCCAAGCAGAACAGTGACTCCTTTTTTTCACCACAGTTGATTTCTCCCATGTCTTTGCTCTGTGTCCAAACTAGCCAACCTCGCTAATAACTCGAGCAGACACTCCTAAATCTGACATCCCTGGTCATCATTTATCCCTTAACCAATGCAATTGGCTGTAATTTACTTTTTCTGATTTTGAGAGCATCATCTAGTGTGAAACCCCAATCTAAATCAATTTCCACACTTTTATTCCTGTTCTCCTTGGCACCTGTGTGAGTATTGTCTTGTTCATCATGTTCTTTATTGCAGACGTCAAGGAAGCAAGTCTGCTGCCGGTTAGTCATCATCTTCAGCTTTGTGAGCTTCTGGCGCCATACCAGCAGCTGTTCTCATGGCTTGAAGGGCCATTTTTGATCTTTTTAATGGGATCCAGAAGAGCACTGGTGAATGTAATGTATACCTTTATCTGTGCCTTTGTGTTTAAACTGTTTTAGAGGGATCAGAAAATGAAACAGAACATGAAAAACAGATTTTATTCACTAATGAGTGAAAGCTGAAGGACAAAGATAGTGGGTCTAATTGTCACCAGTATGGCCATTCTCAGGAAAGATCAAACATAGATGTTGATCAGCTTTAGTCTTCTGACAAGTAGGGCTGCTTAGCAGTTGCTAAACAGCGGGATGTGCTTGATACTAAATGGTATTATTAAAAATGTATTAAGCCGTGAAAGAGACACTGTTCCATAGGTGGCCTCCTGTGTGCGCACTCCGGCTCTGAGCTGGGACGGAACACGCATAATCAAAGTATACGGGCTACAGATACACACCTAAACGTTCAAATAGCCTACACACAAATATGTTGAAATGCTGTTTTGGTAAGTATCCACAGTCGGTTATATCTTAAGTTAATGTAAACACTGAGAAAGAGCGCGTGTGTAACCGTATATTGGACCCGTCCATTAGCTCTTAAAGTGACAGCAGCCTAATAAATCGGCTGCAGTCATTATTGTTAATCAAACAACAAAAGACAAAGATAAATCAGTCACTGATCTTGCGGGGATATTCTCATTGTGAGGGTTTCTTTGAGCATTTTTATGCAATATTAAAATTCACATAAAAATATGAGTGGAAATTCGACTACAGGTAGATAAGTGTGCACATTTTACAATTCTTAAAACCTTTTCGATAAATAGTTTTGTGTGTTTGTTCTCACATAATGTAAAACTATTTTTCACTAATGCCAGATTTATCCATTTTTACAAAGTAAAAAATAAAAATTGATTATTAGTATTTACAGTCATTAAATATTTTAGATTATCGAAAAACAAGGTTATATAATATATAAAACATTTGGAGGTTAAATTTCCAGGTAAAAAAATCAATTTTATAAATGTTATACTTTGATGTTTTTTATGAACTCTGAGGTCTTTTTGTGGCAGCTAGTGGGTCAGTACTGCAACAGTTGGCAAAGAAAACTCAACTCAATGCAGAAAGCATGTGGTCATTACTCAATTTAAGCGAGCCCTCAGGCTAGTCAGGAAATGTGCCCCAGTTTCTCTTGGATGTGACAAGCAACGGGAACACAGCCCATTATACAGTGGAGACTACCACCTCAAAACTACAATATACACTGCACACCTACTGATGAAAAAAAGTTATCCTCCTGAAGAACAGTTACCCAAATTCAGAAAATTACTGTAGGTGGAATGGGTTATTCAAGTACACATCCAGGTGTAGAGGCCGTTAAATACCAGTAGGCGCTTCCAGCATGGGTCATTTCTTTAATAGACAGATTTAAAGGCATAAATATTAAGTATAATTTCCTGTAGCCAAAGCCTTGAACTAAATGTGCTGTTGTTTAAATTATCAAGCTGTTCAGCTATTATGAAAGAGTTACTCTTTTGTTGCTCTAGAATACTTATTCCATAATCGTACTTGACCCATCTGTTTTTCATTCAGGCAGAGGCTGTATTGATTTCACCTAGTCTTTATGTTGCTGTTGCACCAAAACCACAAAGAACACAATTTAGTGACTTTGCACCACAGTGACAGGCAAGCACAGACAACTGCCACAGCATGTTTCTGGACGGTTACCTCTCAGTTACACTCTCTCTTTCATTGGCCTATCTTTACAGCGTAAGCCTGGCAATGATCTCATTATTTCACTTGCACCAAACCGTGCATGCCAACCTTCACTCTCAACAACACTTACATAACTACAACAAATATGTTCAATAAAGTCATGCACAGAAATACAGCGTTATGCTTACACTGTCGGTGCAGGCTTAAAGCACTTAGTAAGAACTGGTAGAGAGTGCTGCCAATAGCTGAATGCCAAATTCTAAGCATCACATGAATGCATGATTTAAAGGTATAGAAGGTTATAAAAGGCATGATAGCATAGTCTGGGCTTTAACAGTTATATGTAAAAAGTCATGAAGTAAAAAAGTGCAGCCCGCACACTGACGCAGGCTCCTAGAGACTTGATGGAGAGCCAGGCTGGAGAAGGGGGTGGGAGAGGACTCTGTGAAAGTCCCTTTACTTTATGATGAATTTATAATTGCTGCATTTTATGAAAATGTTATTAATGCAGAATGTTTGCCTATGCCGGCTTCTCATAAAATGGACCCAAATTCATTTTCTGAACTGTTCAGGGCGTCCACCAATTATTTTTTATCTTAACTCTATAAAGCCCGCTATATCATATTTGATGTGCAAAATTTGAAGGCCTCTAAATTATCAACATGTTCAATAGTTTGCTGATAAACTTGTTGCCCCCAATCTATTACATGCCTTCTGCTTTTTTGCTATGAAATATTTACAGATTTTTATAAAGCATGAGAATAACTTTCATATTGTTAGTATTATTTCAAGTCAAGATGAATATTTACTGAACTGAAGAAACTAATCCATACATTTTTTTTTTTTTTGAAAAATCATGTTAAAATGTGAGTATCAAATATGATACTTTTGAGAAACATTTGTTTGTACATCTATCAGTCATCATTTTATATGTTTTGCCCCTTAGAATGAAAACGACAGTGCTTTGATCATAAAACTAAGCATTTAAATAACATATTATAAAGACATTATTGGGAGACTGAGTGACAACTTATATATGATTGTATGTAAGTGGTCTGCTATGTTAGAAAGATCTCATTGGTTACAAGCTATCAGAATTTCATCCATTTTCATCCAATTTCATCTTTTTTTTTTTTTGACATATAAATATCAGCAACTGCGCCAAATTTTATATTTTGCTCATTTTGCACCTCTGAATATTTTTTCCCCTTCCTCAAGTATGAGCTCCATATTCTTCTATATCATACTAGATGAGATCAAATCTGATGCTCAAAGAAAAAAAACAAGAACAACTAAAGGTTCAACAAAGTGTTACATAAAAAAATAGACTTTTTTTCCTGACTATTATTTCAAGTGTCAGGCTTTATAGGGTTACCTTTGGGGGAAAATGCAATACAAAAAAAAGGTAACACTTTATTTTACAGTTGTCATTGTTACACATGTTACATGTTGTTACTGCATTAATAACTAGAAATTATGCATGATTACATGCAATTAACCCTAAACCAAACCCTTATCCTAATCCTAAACCTATAGTAAGTACATGCAGTTAATTATTATTACTCAGTACTTAAATGTATAATTACACTGTAATACTGACACCTTAAAATAAAGTGTAACCAAAAAATGCAATATTACAATAAAATGCTTATAAATACAACAAAAGTACAATGTTAATATTAACCAACTAAAGTTAAAGTACAAATATATGACTATACATTAATAAAATATATGCATGTTTATATATGCAAGTTTATAGCCCAGACTTAAAATGCAACACTTTTATACATTATGTAACAGAGGGTTGGCTTTGTAACACTTTGTATATTCTGTATGTTTGAATGGTAGGTGAGTTGACCTTGTGAAGGGGAAAAAGTTCTTAATCTGGAGGAAGTTCAAGTTTTGATTTCTCCCATTTTTTTGTTCTCTTACCAAAAAAGTCTGTACTTTATGGCATAATGCAACTGTTTAATAACCCCAAATGCCCCAGTGGTTTTACAGCTGTAGGATCACATTTCTATTATCCAGCCAAACTGTGTCTAGGCCACCCTGATTATGGTTTTGGGCTCACACAGTGACAAGTAAATGGAAGTGATGAAGGCCATCAATGCCATCACCACCTTAAATGCCAGGCATTGAGCACAGATGGTATATCCACACAATTGTGCCAAACATGTAAAAGCACAACTAATGAAATGCATATGGGGAATCTGCAATGACATCACAAGAGATACTCCCTTCATCTCTTCTGATCTGATGATCTTTAAATGCTGACAAGAGTACTGCATCATCCCACACTCCCACAATTAGTCAGCACCTTCTGTGCTGCTTTCCTGCTTCTCTAGAGAGCTTTTACTAATGATACAATTCACTATTGAGAACCATTTGAACTGTAATCAGTCTTGATATCTCATTATTTGTGTTTTGAAGTCACAGGAAAATCTGGAGCAATAAAAATCATAATAGGGCCTTTGTCTCTCATGCTCCAGTAAAGTCCTTTGAGGTGTACACGCACGTCACACAACTTACCCATGAGAGCAGCGCCTGTGTTTCTAATTATCGTTCAAACTATGACGTATGGGTAACACGTATGAGCTCAAGTTACATGGGTCACTGATCACAACTCTACGTAGCTGTTGAAAGGGCATTTTGTGCTGCAGGAAAACATCTACAGCATCATATCATTCATAAGCCGATTTATGTCATTAATGCACAATTGTCTTAGTAGATACACCTTTTATGAATTTTATCAAACCTGATATTGTACTGTCTTGCATAAGCAGTCTCTTGTTCGTTCATGTTTTAGCAGTCTTGGCTGAGCTCCTAAAGGCATCCAGAAAACAGCATGATGGTGATGGGAACTGTACCAGCCTGCCAAATACTGAAAGCACAGAGCATCTGCATGATATGGAAACTGCTGGCCAGCTGTTAATACACTCAGCACCACAGTCTTTTGGCTCTGAAATGGTGTATGTTTGGGGAAGGGTCCTGGGTGGGGCAGAAGAGATTTATCTCATAGATGTTCATTGCTTTTCTATGCACAGTACCACTGCATCTACACATAAGTTTGGTTACACCCCCTTACATGGGAGTGTATTCACTCACTGAGTCAGAAACACATGCACAAATGAGTCATTTAATAACTGTACTGTGCAATAGGATGTTACATGGGAACCCTATATGGGAAAGCTACATATTTTTTCCTCCACTGTTGGCTAAGCCAACACACACACACACACACACACACATTTGAGTGCCTTGTTTGTTTTGGGAGCTTTCCCACTGCAAAGCACTGTGCAGCATATCAAATCGGGATCTCTCGCCATTGCTTATCAAGATTAATCTCTGCACAGAGGCAATTTAACTATAAGGAGACCAGTGCTTCTAAGGGAAAAGGGATCAGTATGAGGATTTTAAAATAATAGATCACTTACATGTTTCTATTATGTAATTATTACTCATTAATCATTGCTGAAACAAATAACATTAGAGTGGTGAGATTGTAATTGTAAGCCTTCTGACTTTATTTTTCAGACAAGAATTGTCATTCATTGTAAGGGCTTTATATTTGCTTGATATTTTACCTTTGGTGCGTTCTATGTTACTGACAGTTCACCCAAAAATGAAAATTATGTCACCATTGACTCATTCCAAACCCAATAGTTTTCCGTTCTTCTTCAGAATACAATGTTTAATTAACCCTGAGAGATTTCTGTCCATATATATCAAAAGTCCATTCCATTCCAAAGTCCAACTTTGATGATTCAAAAAGTTCATGAAGAAAAAAAAAAATTCCAAAT
Organism: Anabarilius grahami; assembly: GCA_003731715.1. Taxonomy (NCBI): domain Eukaryota; kingdom Metazoa; phylum Chordata; class Actinopteri; order Cypriniformes; family Xenocyprididae; genus Anabarilius; species Anabarilius grahami. The sequence continues at coordinate 2,713,425 of RJVU01018862.1, forward strand.
GAATCGAGCAGTTTAATCACAGTCTTCTGGAGAGACACAATTACTTTATATAATGAACAGAGTTAATTTAGGCTATAATCACTGATGAATCCACATACATAAGAGTAATTGGAGACAGAGTGTTCATTTTTTTTGTGAAGTATCCCCAAAGAGTATCTTAAAAGGCTTTATTTGTTTTAAATTTGAATTTATTTATTTCTTTATTTTAGATTTTTATTATTTTAGCAATGTTGCACAATGTCTATACCAATCTCTTCCATAGAAAGAGGACTGGGGTCAAGGAAAGCTCCTGATCAGAAAAACTTATTCATACCACCCATGTATACTAAATCTTCAGAAACCATATGATAGATTTGTTTGAGTAACATAAAGTTTTAAGTATTTACTAATTATCATTAAAAAATCTCTCTTGGTAGCCATGGTCACCATTCAATTTCAATGTATGAAAAAGAGCAACTTGGACATTCTACTATAAACTTCTGATTTCTTCTCAATCTTCTCATGTTCCATGAAAGAAAGAAAGTCATATTAGGGTGAGTAAATGATTTTTGGGTGAACTTTTCCTTTAAATGAGGTGAGTACCTCCATGCGTCATCTATTAAACACTGGGAAGCTTGTTTGGTAGGTGTTGCTGTAAAAGCTTGTGTTTTTATTATGTTGCCATCACTAGGCAGAATTATGGGCATTTCAAGTCTAAAAAACTCACAGTCTTGGTGAAGACTGTGAGTCTGCTGAATAAATCCAAATTAACTGTATGGCAACATGTACCGTAAATGTTCCAGATGTGCACTATGGCTTATAGCCACATATAACCAGACATGGTTTCAACTCCCTATAGCCTTGGCTCCAAAGAAGACTTTGGGTTCATAATCTAATAAAGCAGGAGGATTTAGGCCATACTTAAGTGTTCTGTTTAGCTCTACATTTTTGTCTACCCCTTAAGCCTGAAGTGTCCCGCCGGCGGGACACCCCATGAAAAAATTTATAATCAAATTACTAAGAAACCACTGACAGGAATACACAAATAGGTATCATTTTAAAGCTTAGAAACTCTTCAAAAGTGTTTTGAATAGCCATAGTTAGCGATCTCTGGAAGCCTGTTAGTTCCTGGAATGTCACATGGCCTATTCTTCTTTAGGAGATATTTGTGGACTAAATGTGCACAGAGCACCCTCCGGCTGCAAGTATGAATTGAAAACACAGTATCCGGCGCTCATAGTAATGACAATAAATATTCAATAAATATTACTCCTCTGTATAGAAAATTTACATAAACATTTGAGAATCCATAAATATTTCTCCAAATGTGCACGCTTTTAAGCTAAAAGCCTATATGAAATGCCATAGAGGTAACTTAATTGTTCAGACACTTTGCATCACAGAAATACATTATATTTTAAAGTATATAATAGAATACCATTATGTGTTTGATATACACCATGATGAGCTTGAGACATGATCACAGAGGGTTTTTTCACAGCCTACCTAACTGAAAGGCCTCATTAATATGCAGGTCATTACACCTCATTATGCGATTCTTTTGTCTTCTCAGGTGTAAATCAACCATTATTCATGATGATTCACGCCTCCACGCATACTGTGTTTCTTGTCTTACAAAAACTAAATCAATATATTGTTATAAATGAAAGAGTAGGCAGGATAATGTTTACATCATTTTGAAACAAAAACTCTAGTCTACAACCTCCAATACCCAGAAGTCTTGTGAACACAGATTTAATAGATATTTTTTGGCTTTAATTCAGTGACTTAAGTTTTTTGTTTTTTCAATAACCACGCATAAACGTTATTCCTTCAAAAACACAAACATGTACATACATGTTCCTCACATATTATTGTAGCCTAGTAGCATGACACTTTTTCCATTAATATGTTTATGAACAAATGAAAAAAGCACAAATGTCAGGGCATGTCAAAACTTCTCCAGGGCCCCGAAAATCCTCAGACCCCAGAGGGTTAAAGTCTGTCCCAGCCACTGCTACTTTCTTATAAGAGTACCCTAATGAGAACCAGGGACAATAATAATGATTTAAAAATACATTTGCAAATAATATTATAATGTTGTGTAGTCTATCATAGACCCAGTCAGTTTTACTCGTTGATAGATTTATTCGTGAGGGAATAATTACCTAATTATTTTACTGGTGTTACGGGTTCACTCCAAGGAAGACGAGGAAAGTAGATACAAGTAACACAACGTAGTTTAATCTCAAGGACTGGAAGCACAGGCGACAGCAAACACAAGTAACATCAAACAATACCGGACAATGAACTGAAGGCAGGAAGGAACTTAAATACAATGCAAATAACAAACAGCTGTGAGGGTAAATCAGTGTCCATGGTGAATGATGAGTGGCGGGAACATAGAACAAAGCACATGACAATCAAAACAAATGGGACGAGATGGTGACTGTGACAACTGGAGTCTCACACACATGATGTACAGTCTATGCCTTGCATGCATTAATTTGAACCGCAATTATTATGGGAGTGGCTTGATGCAGCGCAGGAGATGCAGATAACTTTATCTTGACCCTTAAGAAACTTTAATTAATGCTATCACTTAAAAAATAAATCTGCTCCAAAGGTGAAATTAAATGAATTGCTAATTACAACATTGAAGTAAAAATGTAAAGCTTGTACATATAGCCTACTAGAAATCATGAATAGGCTATTGCCTAAACAATTGGGAATCATCTATAAAAAACAAAAAAAAAAACATTTCATTTATCTATTATAACTTTTTTATCTCGTTTTAGTTGCTTGGCTGTTTTCTTATAAAGGTCCAGAAATTCGCCAAGTTGTTCGTCAGGTGTCATTATATGATGTCATTACGTTGCCATCATGACACCAGCCAATCGCTGCATTGCTGATCGTGGTTTCGAGTATCGATACATCTGCCCTTTTCGAGGAACACAAGAACGCGCAGTAATCGCAGACAATTTAATCCAGATATTTTAATCCAATCTAAAAATTCGTTTGAAAAAACAAATTAGCCAGAGATCAGTAATCACAATTAGAAGATCTGGCATCTGTCAAATAATCTCAGATGTATTAAAGGACTAGTTCACTTTCAAATTAAAATTTCCTGATAATTTACTTACCCCCATGTCATCCAAGATGTTAATGTCTTTCTTTCTTCAGTCGAAAATAAATTAAGGTTTTTGATGAAAACATTCCAGGATTTTTCTCCATATAGTGGACTTCAATGGCCTCCAAATGGTTGAATGTCAAAATTACAGTTTCAGTGCAGCTTCAAAGCATTCTACATGATCCCAGACGAGGAATCTGAGTCTTATCTAGAGAAACCATCACTCATTTTCTTAAAAAAAATAAAATAAATCAATAAATTATATAAGTTTTAACAATAAATGCTCATCTTGAACTAGCTCTCTTCTTCTTCTTCTCTATTTGAATTCCAGCAGTGTAGACACTGCTAAGTGTATTACTGCCCTCCACAGGTCAAAGTTTGAACTAATTGTTATATACTTGCACTAGAATATTGTGACAATTTAGTTCAAACTTTGACCTGTGGAGGGCAGTAATACACTTAGAAGTGTCTACACTGCTGGAATTCAAATAGACAAGAAGAAGAGAGCTAGTTCAAGATGAGCATTTATGGTTAAAAGGTATAAAATTGTTAAAAAAATTATAGAAAATGAGCGTTGGTTTCTCTAGATAAGACCCTTATTTCTCATCTGGGATCGCTGTAAACTGTAATTTTGACCTTCAACCGTTTGGGCTCCATTGAAGTCCACTATATGGAGAAAAATCCTGGAATGTTTTCATCAAAAACCTTAATTTCTTTTCGATTGAAGAAAGAAAGACATGAACATCTTAGATGACATGGGGGTGAGTAAATTATCAGGAAATTTTAATTAGAAAGTGAACTAATCCTTTAAGCGAGGTACGAAGAACGGACCCCTGCTACGTATGTTTACATATGCTGCGTTTACACTGGCACAAAAAAAAATACGATCTTTTGCTCACATATGACACAGATCGGAATTTGTTGCACACGTGTAAACACAAAAATCCGCACGAGATCCGATTTTTTCGCATCCGATCTGAGCCACTTCCAAATGTGGTTTTCAATCAGATACTTATCCTATCTCTGGACATGCGACCTACGTCTAAACACGCATATCCGATTCCCATTGGAATTCCAAGCCACCACAAGACCAGGGCTACACGTTTGCTTACCAAAAGGTAGCTTTAATGTTGTATAATGAAGCAGACGTGCCTGTATGCACTCGCACTAAAAATTCGCAGCTTTATCATTGAAGTAGAAACTTTATATGTCTATCTATTTTTTCCTTGAAAAAAATTGCGAATGCATGCACACACACACACACATTCAGCAGCTGAATTTCAACCTCTGCCCGGTTAATTTAACAGAGACCGCCGTGTGTTTTTTATTTTTTTATTTTAATAAACCAAAAGCTTCACTGGGTAGCCTACTCTCTCTCTCTCCTTCGCTCGCTCTCTCGTTATCATTCATTCAAATAAATGTAATCTTAGCTGCTACTTTATTTCCCTTCAGAATTCTAGATTTAATGACTGTAAATAAAATAACAAATACAAATTACCTTTATTTTACAGTCTATTCAGTCAGAATTCACGCTGCAAAACATCCATGACACTGACAGCTGTTAACTTAACCATTATGGCAGGTAATCTTGACTTGACCACTCGATGTGAAATATATAAATAATTTTAATAGCACGGCCATTCAAAACCAGAGGGTCTACCATGTGCACGCAAAGCTATCAATGACAATAATTTTGGGCGGGAATTACTGTAAAAACAGATATGAGATACCAGTCGCGTCTAAAGTGAATGTAAACACATTGGCCAAAAAATCGGATATGGTCAAAAGATTGGATCCGTGCATTAAGACTTGCAGTGTAAATGCAGCCATATACTCTTCCCCATGAGATCACATGAGGTGCTCCTCTGGGCATGATAATCTTAATAATATAGTGTGTGCTGTGCTACAATTTTCAAATCTTGTAGTGTGTGCATGTTTTGAGATTTGCGAGAATAAAATCTGTGAAGATTCTCCGGTAACGCTTTAGATTACAGCCCGGAAAGTACTGCGTAATTACAACGAATTTACAGCGTAACTCTCGATAATTATAGTGTACTTATACAGTAAGTATGTGTAAGTATAGGGGAACAATATGTAATATGTAAAGGAATAAAGGGGTAACAACAAATTATTTATACTGTNCGGGCTGTAATCTAAAGCGTTACCGATTCTCCTTATGTGTTTGCTGCAACCAGATTTCACAATCGGTTAGGATTTTAAAACTCCTGTAGTGTGAGCCTGGCTTTAAAAACTCAAAACTAAACCTTGTTATACTTTTTAACCAAAATTAAAATGGCTTCAAGAGCAAACAGTCAAACTGCCCAAACTAGCTTTCATAACTGCCATGATTATTTCAGCAAATTGGTCCTTTTATGTTTAAGTATTTTGGAACAAAATAAGCAACACATGACATCATCTGGAGTAATCAAACATTAATAAGTGTTTTAGACCACATTATTACCATTCAGTACCCATGAAACGTAAATGAAAATGAGTCATCCATGCTGAGGTGAGATTTCCAGTCAGTCATGCTGCAACCCAGAGACCCTTCCTCATTTTCCATAGTTTGTGTGTGTGTGTGTGTGTGTGTGTGTGTGTGTGTTCTTGTTTATATTACATCGTGGGGACCAAATGGCCCCACGATGTAATCAAAACCTGAGATCACCTACATCGTGGGGTCCAGCCAGCGGTCCCCACGAGGGAAATGGATTAATAAACATACTAAATGATGTTTTTTTGAAAATGTAAAAATGCAGAATGTTTCCTGTGATGGTTAGGTTTAGGGATAGGGGTAGTGTAGGGGGATAGAAAATACAGTTTGTACAGTATAAAAACCATTACGCCTATGGAGAGTCCCCACTAAGATAGCAAAACAAACCTGTGTGTGTGTGTGTGTGCGTGCGTGCGTGTGTGCGTGTGTGCGTGCGTGCATGTGTGCGTGCGTGCGTGCGTGTGTGTATGTGTAAATCAGTCACTGTGATGGTTTTGGCATAACAGCCTCTGTTTTCCGTGTGCTTTTTTCAGGGTGGGGAACATATGACTTGATGGAGCTTTAGTCCTGTGGGGATGAAGGGTGTCTTTCTCACCTAGAATCTGTAAATCACAGCTGAAATAACTGCGATGGGACATCATTTGCGTTAAACAGGTTACTCATTCTCACCATCACTCCATCGAGACTACTAAGAAAACATCTTTGACGGACCACACATTCTCTTTTCACCTCCCCATCCTATCTCTTCTGTGATAATGAAGTCTTTTTAGAGTCCAGACACACTTTTGTTTAGGTGAAGTGGGTCATATCTTTACTACGACCCTCTCTTATCAATACAAGCTTCCATTAAGTAATCTGAAAAACGGGTTATGTTAGGTGAAGAAGAGGTTTCAAGAGGTACTGAGGAGATGGGCAAATGGGAAGGTGGATGTTTGTTGGATTTCTTGGCTGATCATAAATCCGTCTGGCATTCTTTAATGTGAAACATCATAACACAGCAGGTAGAAGCAAATGAAAAATCAATCAGCAAAGTCACGCTGCACTACTCATGTATTACAAGCAGGTGGAGAGGTTGTGTAATTCAGCATTTGGAGAGCATATGAATGGTGTTCAATGTTTTGAATTAATATATTCTTAGTGGGGAGTCCATTGTTTCTAGTGAGACATGCTCACTGTTGGACAGATTTACTTTGAGGACCTTAGATTAATGTTGAGAAAGAAATATTTAAAGTGGGTTCCTGGTATTACTATACTATTAGACAAGGTGCCTGTATAAAAGTTAATCTATCAACATTTGGAGAACTTAAACTGTATTTAAACCAATGTGTTGCCACAAAGTCTTTCATAAGGCTTCAAAAAATATATATTTCCAGTCTTTAATGCTTTTTTTCCTCTCATTTTTAAGACATTGTTACATGATAGTCTTTATATAAATCCTGCTAACCATACTGTAGCCAGCACAAACAACACATTGTGGTCCACACGTCTCCCCTTAAATCTAAACGGAGAGCCATGCATGGCAGAAAGGGAAGCTGCTCTTAAATGAGGGAGTCCACACACACACACACACACACCTACACACACACACAAAATGTAGGGTGATGGGCTTCATTTCTCTCTAAGGGGAGGGGGAGTGGCCACAATTGGCCAGGGCTTCAATATAAGCCTTTTGTATGGACCTCTTAGGAGCCCAATCTTTCTTGTGGCACAACTACCAACACCTACACCTCTTCATCGACAGCAACGGGAAGAAATCATTTTTCTGCACTCTCCAGTTTTATTACCTGATTGCATTTATTCTTTTCCCCCTGTTTTTTTGTTTTTGTTCATTTGCTCATCTAGTCAAGAGGCCTTTAGGCAAAGAAAAAAAAAAGACAAGATGATCGCTCTGTTTTCCTTGGCATTGCTTTTCTTTGCAAGCAGTCTACATGTTGAAGCACAAGGTAAGAACCCCTTTTTGATCCCTTCATGCATGAATAAATGAATGAATGAGTTTACGGTTCAGCGTGCATCTGTTTATGTGTCTATGTGCATTTGATAAATGTAATACTCAGAAACTGCACAGTAAAGGCCTAAATTATAGAAATTAATATAGTGGTTTATTTATGAGATCATCAAAGTTAGATGCTTTATTTATTATATCATCAAAGTTAGATGCTAATAAGAATTATGAATATAATATATAATATAATAAAAAAAATATTTACCATGGATGAACATAATTTCCTCAACGCTATCACTTTAACAATGCAGACACAATGAACTAGATTTGAATTGTATTAATCCACTATTCATCTCTAAAATACTCCAAGACTCCTCCCACTATACACATGCACACCCACTCCCACAAAGATTTCAGCTCAGCACAGACTTTCATAAGCTCTAAAACATCTGCAGCAGGTAATTTAACAGTTGTTTTACAGTTGTTGACAGTTAGTGGGGGATGTGAGCCATCACCAAACTGACCGTGAAAAGCGGCTCGGCTGATTACACCTAAGTGCAGATCTATTACATTTTCTTGAGGGTAAATGCAAGATCGGTTCCTGACAGTCAGTGATGTCAGGAGCATATTGGTGGCTGATGAGCCACACAGTGGACCTTTATAATCCCAGCTGTATGTTGGCCATTGATTTTACACTGAAGCCACTGAATGCATGTATCTGACAAGAGCTACAGCAAGATTAACAGTCTCTGAAAAAATGTAAAGAGCCCTCGCTGAACGCAATTCTTTTCCTTCTGAGGTAATGGTCTGTAAATTCATGGGTGTGTATGGATTGGGTTGGGCTGGGGCTGAGGGAGAAAAGGTGGTGACTGGAGCAAGTAGTGAAAGTTTCTTATGGTTTTTGGGCTCTTAGTGACTACTCAAGACAGGCCAGAATTACGGAGGCTCTGTTCAAGGCATAATGCAGCCATTAGTCAGGCATGGCTGAGTAGGGGGGGGTGTGAAAAAGAAAGAGAATGGCTTTGTGTGTGATGGGCAAGAGAAAAGGGGAGATAATGAAGGAAGGACTTTCAAATAAACTGACTATAACACTCTTGCAAACAGGGGGAGACAGAGACAGACTCTAAATGTCAATGCACAAGTGATGGTTATGATAGAGGGAGTGCCGTCCAGCTGTGTGCAATAATTCATGTTCGTACCCCATACTGACCTCTGCTTGCTCAGCAAAGTGTAGGAAGTGAAGTTTAGCCATCAGGACTGTCTAACTGTGAGGGAGTGATTCCATATGACACTTGTATACACAGATGTGAAGCTCTAATCAGTGTGTTTTAATGCATTCAGGGTTGTATACCTCACAGAGAGCATTATTTTGCATCGTAAAGGGCTCCAACCCCACAGTTTATGCAGCAGATGTGTACAAGATGCAAGTGGGGCCCAAACACGTGTATTAAATGGCCATGTTGAATGATTGTTTTAAAATTACATTTATAGCACCCTTTCTGTTTGTATAGGTTTACAAATGTCTCTGATGACGTGGTTATATAACATTTTTTCTTACAACTTGAATGATTTTTTGGAGTCTGCCTGCCTGCCTACTTAACTTTTTCTTTTTTAATATATTGTCAAGCATTGTTTTATTCGAATGTTTTTTTCACCATTTTAATATTTTTATATTCTCTTACCCTATTTTTTTTTATTTCTAAATGTTTATTAAATTAACATTTTAAAATGATTAAAATGTATGTTTATTATTGTTATTTGTTATTTTATTTTATTATAATACTTTATTATTATAATAATTTATATTATTACAACATTATTATGACTATCTATCATTATCATGATTATCTAAGTTTGTCTCAGTTCTTGGTGGGTGGGAAAGAGGCACTTAAACATTCAAACCATCACAGCACTTCCATTCTGCCGTTCAAGAGTAAACACTTTCCTTCTGTTTGCTTACAAGAGCAGGAGTAAAGGGTGGGTGGAGATGGGGGATGGGGTGTCATGGGAACTAGTGGGAGTTGGGTATATGGAGAACATTAAGGGTTAGAGGATTTGAGGTGATATTTGAGAGTTGTGCAAAACACAAGCGATGGTGTACAGATATTCCGCCAACAAAGAAAGCCCCAATCCAAAAAGCTTAGTTATAAATTTCCAAAACCTTGTCATTATACTGGAGGGTGTGCTTAATCATTTGATGAGAGATTAGTTCCTTCTGGTTTCAGAGTACCACTTTGGCACACTGTCTCCTAAGTGAGAGTTTATTAGGAAGAAAGTGAGAGAGAGAGTGTGCATGGCTCACAATGACGTGTAAAAAGGGATCAGATGTGCTAATGAGTGTAAGTTTATGAGTGTTTTAATTACTTCTGGAAAGAGAAGAATCTCTCATCAGTTGGTCATAATGTGAATGAAGTGCTGTATAATTAAAGATGGAGAACAGTACAGTTTAAAATGGCTTCTGATCCATGAAACACTCAGATGTTAAGCACATTCATTCTGAGCACAGTTTGGGCACATGTTGCTAAGGTTCCAGCTTAGTTGAGTGAGGGGTAATAAAGGACTAAGGTAGACAAGGCAAGGCAATTTTATTTGTATAGCACATTTCATACACAATGGTAATTCAAAGTGCTTTACATAAAGAAGAAGAATAAAAATAGAACATAAGGAATAGAAATAACAGTAAAAACAGAATTTTGCTATCTGGATGGAAGAGCTAGGAAGTCTTAGGGAGTTTTTTGTTGTTTTTGTTGTCCGTCAGAGTGGATTAAATAGATTAAAGGTAAGTAAATAGTTTGAAGCAGAAGACAGAAAGTCTTGCTAATGAGTCCCATATTTGTTTTGAGTATATGGGAAAGGTTTTCCTGCACTTCACCTGGGTGTGTAAAGGTTATTTGGAGAACATGCTGGTCAGAAGCACAGGAGCCTGAGGCTGCTATTAAGAACTGTTCTGGTGAAGTCACAGGCTTGGAGATAATGCGGTTGAAGATACCTGTACCTCAAATTGTACTTGTCAGATCAAAAACTTTCTTGACTGAGAATACTGAAATGTTAATAGGTTGTTCATGTGATCATTCAAATATGCTCACGAAAATGTATTATCACAGTTGAAAACAGTTGGGATGCTTAATATTTTGTGAAAACCTTTTTTTTTCTGGATTCTTTGAAATGTAAATATTTTGTAGCATTATAAATGTATTGACTGTCACTTTTGATCAATTTATTGTGTCCTTTCTGAATAAAATGATTAATTTCTTTATTTTATTTGATTTTTTTCTAATTTCCGCTGATAGAGTTGTGGTTCATATTCGATGCTTTACTCAGTTTAAAGTGAACCACACCCATTTAAATCAATGGTCTTATGCTTATTAACAAAAGGATCTTTGTTTCTTAGATTGCAGGTCGACCAGATGATGGTGTAGATAAACAACAAGGATTTAATTTTACTTGATAATATGGGTTGAATGATTTGGCAAGTTTAAACCATGGGGAAAAGAGAGACTGAATGGTGCCTTAAGTTAAATCTAATCATGTCTGCTGTGTAATCGATACTTTGATGGTGGTGTGTAGCTTGCAAGGAGAACTCCTGGGGTCGGTTTTAGTTTCCTTGATATCTATCAAATCTTCCACTATGGAACTGTGATGGACAGGGGCCTCCAAGACTCAAGCAGAGATCAGGAAACATCTTGAGGAACTGAATGAAACAATTATGCCCCTAACCACAAGCAGACATAGCAACTACAACCAGAGATATAGACACAGCATCAGTGAGCAAACATTTTATGAGGGGAACATGTGTCCTATTGACACAAAATGGTAGAATGATGTCTGTGGTGTCTCAGTGTGTGTGCAAGCGCATTTTCATTCCATTAAATTTGAGTATTTATTTGGCTGAGATTTGTGTGGCATTGTGTTTCTTTCATTTTTTTTGAAGATTGAAGGCTTCTATAAAAACCTTAAGACAAAATATCTTGGATAGCAATAAAATCAAACCGACAAAAGAATGGTAGGAAATCTAGCATAATTAAACTCATCCTGTATGTAAATGTGTAAAACAAATATGTTAGACCTACTGTGTGGTTTCAATGCAAAGAAACTATTTTGATAGAAACTTTCATTTGTTTCATTTTAGATAGTGAATCAAGGATCAAGGTCTACGCCAACAGAGGTGACAATATCACTCTGCCCTGCAAACTGGACGGTCTGTCCACTTTGTTCGGAAACAGAATCAAGTGGACCAAACTTGAGGATGACTCTACAGAGACCGACGTGTTGATGTCCATGGGGTTCCACAAGAAGACCTACGGAAATTTCCAGGACCGCGTTTACCTGTTGGAGGCGGATGACAATGATGCAACATTGGTTTTTACAAACCTAGATCTCAAGGACTATGGCACATACAGGTGTGAGATCATCAATGGCTTGAATGACAAGACTGTCGAAGTGGACCTTGAATTGCAAGGTAACTTTCATTTTTTTCATGCTGTCACATTAATAATCATATTTATATTTATTCAGTAATGACATTTTAAAAAATACAAATGAAAATTTAACAATCAATAGCCAACAATCATAACACAGCAGATATTTTTCATGTATGTGTCTGTATTGGCATATATCATAGACTGTAAAAAAAGAAAAGAAAAAAAAGATGGACGATGGACGATGTGTCTCCAATACCTTCAACTGTAGAAAAATGAAGCCAAAACATCCCAGAAATGTTCATTGCCGATTACATAATTTGGAGCCCGAGTCTGTGCAGTATCCTGAGGTGGAGCCGTGGTATAAAGGTCCTACCCATACTCCTGCTCCCACAGACTCAATCGCAAGCACAGCTGTCAATCGTGATGTTACACCCCCTTTTATAGCATCAAATAACTAAAACCAAACTTTTTGGAAAAAAACAAACACTTGAACTTACATCAGCATGATAAGAGCTACCTAAAATGACAGAAATCATCTGTAAGTGTAATTGGATTTGTGTAATTGCATTTTTTTGTTTGGCTCATGTCCCATTCGATAACATGGAGAGGTAGGTTTATGACCTATACTGCAGTCATCCACCAGGGGGCAATCAAAATGTTTTGGCTTCACTTTTTCATGACATATGTGGCACACTTGATAAATGAACTGGCTGTAATCTACAGCACTTTGCCTTTACTGTGTAAACATATTTTATTCACTTTCTATACAGTTCATAATTCATATTTTAACAAAAAAAATTAGTAAACACTCATCTACAATAGCACAAAGCTGCACATTAGCACTTGAACCCCTGGTTTCACAGACAAGGCTTAAGCTAGTCCTAGACTAAAATGCATGTTTGAGCTGTTTTAATGGAAAGCAACTAGTACTGACATATCTTAAAATATGTCACTGCCATTGTTTATTCACAAGATGCACACCAGTAATATTTTTTTTCTAGGGTACGTTTATAAAAGCTACTTAAATATCCTAATTGAACTAAGGCCTAATCCTGGTTTAGGCTAAGCCCTGTCTGTGAAACCGGGCCGAAATATGATGACGCACGCTTCTTTCAACTTTTGTTTTTGCCACTTATCATTTGTTCAGTCTCCAGTAATATCCTGTAGTTCTTGTTCTTGGCCAAGACCACCATTGCAGACTTGGCTCCAGAGAAACAATGGGATCTGTACACAGAGAAGTGAGGTGCATGAGCATAATGAAGCAGGCTGGCACAACTAGCTGTTGTTAACTTGGAACAATGGAGTATAAGATTGAAAAGCCTAAACCCTGCAAGTAATTTTCTCTCTGTTTAAATACAGTTTTTTTTATAACACCGTAAAACATAAATCTTTTCAACTAAGCAGGGAGCTCTGTAAAACTAAGGCTTTTACTAATATCGCTCTTATTCGATCATTGGGGCGGTCATAAAATACATTCACCAAAACAACCTGATGTTAAACTCAGTCAAACTTTTCCTTAGGGGAAGATTCACTTTCATTCACAGGGGTTGTTTTCCCATACTCCCCACCTTTGGGGCGGTACAACTTCAACTTCCAAAATGCCGAGGCTGCGTGTCTGGAGCAGGATGCCGTGGTGGCCTCTTTCGAGCAGCTCTACGCGGAATGGAAAAGTGGGCTGGACTGGTGCAATGCCGGCTGGCTCAATGACGGAACTGTGCAGTATCCCATCACCAAACCCAGAGAGCCCTGCGGAGGTGCAAGGACCTCAGCCGGACTGAGAAACTACGGCCGGATGGACAAGTCCAACAGCCGCTATGATGTGTTCTGCTTCACAGCCAGCATTCAAGGTATGTTAAACAGTTCAATTCTTCAATTATAATATAAAATGGCATACAGCATTTTAAGTGTCTGTGTCCACAACCCTAAAACTCTTCGTTTACATCACAGGCCGCTTTTACTACCTGATCCAGCCCAAGAAGCTGAACTATGATGAGGCTGTCAGCGCATGCATGAGAGATGGAGCTGAGATCGCAAAGGTGGGCCATATGTATGCTGCCTGGAAGCTGCTGGGATATGACCGTTGCGATGCTGGATGGCTCGCCGACGGTAGCGTTCGTTACCCTATCTCCAGGCCCAGGAAGAACTGCAGCCCCACGGAGGCTGCGGTTCGCTTGGTTGGCTTCCCCAACAAAAAGCAGCAGCTGTACGGTGTCTATTGCTTCAAACCTCAACAATGAAACACTTCACGTCACGTCACCTGTCACCAACCAAAGAGAAGCAGTACACCGGTTTCCACCTCCAAACTTATGAAGGACTTTTTGCATGAACTAGCCTTAACTGTGACAAAGGTCACTGTGATTTTGCCAAGACATGTTCTTGGATTAATATATTTTGTTAATCCTGGAATAACATTCTTATCCGAACATTTTATCCTATCCCTACCCCTAAACCCTAATAAAATCCCTAAAATCAGAGGGAAATGATAAGTGAATAACACTGATGTCGAAGCACCAAACCCTGGTTGTGAGCCTAAACGTGGCATAAACTGTAAGCTTTTCCCTCAAATCTGATTGTTTGATTGGAATGTTGTTCCAGGACCAACAAAGATGTTGAGCCAGGAACATGCTGTACTTGGTGAAATCATGTTTACCCTGTGATTATTATAGAAAGGATACTGTAAAGACCATACTGCAACAATCACATCACAATATTATTATAAACAGTTATTTTATCTATCATTTACATTTTATATAGTTTTGTACACCATATGTATGAAAAACAAACACAAATCTCATTCCGAAAGTATATTCAGCCAGATGGAAAGTTGAAGTCACACTATTTTGATAAAAACCCCTAGTAAGTGTGATTTTGTCAAGAATCTCAGTTGTAACATTGCAATAAAATATTTAAATATTAACACAGTATAAACTTGACAGAAAGTTTTTGAAACTTGCCCAAACAGAAAAGCAAAGGCACCGTAAATGAACCTGACACCTTTCTTTTCCTGAAACACTTGTGATCTTACTCAAATTCTAATGTCCTTAAAACTATATATTTTTTCTTGTGTTGGTGTATTATCCAATGCTCTGAACTGTGACCTTATTTTATCTTTTTGAAATATCAAATGAATGTGTTTGGTCTGTAGCGCTGAGGCTTTATATTCATAAATAATTCCATTATTATTCAAGTCTACCCTTTATTTGCAATTTTGTGATGTATTTTCTCACCTGCTACTTGCTCTATTTTTTTTTTAGAAGCTATTTCTCAGTTTTGAACTTGATGGCCTTGGTTAAGATTTTGAAAACTGTAATGTTCATCCCTGCATAGTAAGTATTTAGTTGCAGACAGTGACAGAATTTTTGCTTTATGGCAGATAACTACACACAGAAATTATAATAATTTAGGACCCAGTTGTATATTTGTAATAACATTTCAAGACTAGCTTGAGCCTTAGTTGCTTAAGTGTAGATATAAAGTCTCAACTGAACGATATTGTAATGCCACTGTTCTCTGAAAAATACAGAGAAACAGCACTAAAAGCCATGTAAAACATAATTCCTAAGTTTGATTCTAACATTGGAATGTTATGACAGGCACAGTGTGGATGACTTCAGATAATAAGATCTGTGTTTGCTGATGAACGTAACATCTATTACTTGCCACTTTGTATTGATATGTTGTTCGTTTATGGGAGGGGAAAAGATTCTCTACCTATAACTCAGCTTTGAACTGCAGAAGCCACAGTGCACATATATTACATTTTGTTTGATTTTGTCTACATGCACAAAATATCTTTTTTTCTTTTCTTCTTTTTTTTTTTTTTAAATCTGAAGTGCAGTGTACGGTTTATGAATCCAGTAAATTTGAAATAAATAAAACCTATAAAAATTGAAATGGATTTTGTTTTATTCTCCACTAAACTGTCTACAGTGCTTATAACCATGGTCCAGATGCTCAGTACACAATGTTTGTTGCAGTATGAATGCCAGCTTGGCTAGGCATGGATTAAATTAAACACTAAAATAACATGAAATAAACTGATTGCATAGTATCACATATTTCAGGAACAGAGAGTTCTCATCATGGTACAGATTTTTTCTGCTATCTGAATCATTAAGTTTAATTATATACGACAGGCATAGTGTACACGATTTCAGATAATGAGATTTTGTGTTTGTGCGTGTGTGTGTGTGTGTGTAGGCCTATAATATGTGGACATTTATTAAATACTTTATTCAGAGTAACTCTATCTCATTTAAGATCTATGAGAAGTCTGGGAAGCATTTGCAGGGAAAGCTTGCTGATTATACAATATTCTGTGACTAATTTAACCTCTTTTTTTACATGCAAATGAATTCCAGTTGTTTAAAATGAATAAATAAATAAATAAATGATTTCTGCAATGGAAAATGTTTGTCTTCCAAGACATAAATGAGAAAACCACAAGTATTAATGAATAGTGACACAGCGGTACCAGCAGGGAAATACATTCATGTCAAGTTAAAATATAGCAATGGGATTTCAAACACACAAGGCACATCAAAAGTCTGTTTTTCCTTCTACATTACATTGCGACTTTAAATGCAACGCATTTAGTAAACTATAATCCACAAAGGTATGTAACTTGACAACAGATCCCATAAGTCTGTATGTCTGAATGTTATTACAATAGAAAACACAATATCAAACCAAATGGCATCTGCCAACAAATTATGCAAGACTAACATTTAACTTTTTCGAGAACTTTTTGCAACATTTTTAGTGAAGTTAATTCACACAGGTGTGAAAGCAGAATAAACACAAGTGAACCTCATTACATGTCATACTAATGGCCAGAAACAGCCAAGAAACCTTGTATTTTTATTTTAATATACATTTTTTGTGAAACATAATAATAAATGCCTACAAAGACAATTTTGATTGTTTTCTTAAAGGGTTTTACTGTACTGATCCCTTTTTTTCTTCTTTTTTTCTTTTCTTTTTGGCTTGGTATCATTAATGTTTCAATGAAATGATTTACATCATTTTAGAATCTCAAGTGTCTTTGTGTTAGAGAACTGATACCATCTGGTGGTCAATATTAGGCACTGCTGATGAACCACATATTTTAGTTTTACTAAAAACATGAAGTGCAATGACTTTACTCCTATCACAGTGTATTTTATTACATTGTTATATAGATTAATATATTAGATATTAGATTTATGTCATTTTAAAAAGAAATCAAATTATGTCCCATATTAAAATGCTAGTCACCTCACAGTTAATGTTTGAGAATTATTAACTACATCTACCCTTAAGCCCTTCTCTTTAACCAGAACTCACTTCATATCACAATGGAAAAAGACCAGGAATGCAAGTAGAATATAATAAACTTTGTTTACAAAGAAGGCATAAAAAACGTTCCTTACAATTTTTTTCCATTTCACAAACATTCTAGACAATCACATTTGACAATAAACAAGTTATACTATAAATATAAAAAAGACATGTGCACTTTCCAAAAAAAAACACAAAAGAAAAGATTTCAAAGAAAAATGCTTGGGAATAAACAAATGGATGACAACAAATTGCTGGTAAAGCTGTTACTCTGAATCCTCTTCTTTTGGTCCATTGATACACCCCAAATGTCATAACGAAATCCATCTAAATTCTGTGAGTTGCAAATGTCGTCTGTTAGTCGCATCAATGCCAGTTTTTGACAAACTGTCCTTTACACTAATATATTGAATTCTGTAAATGTGCAGTTTTGCCAAGTTAAATCCTCAGTATGTTGTATTTTACTATAACCATGAGAAGACAAGGAGCAGCTCAAATAATAAATTATAGGCATCTTGTTAAAAAGACATTTGTTCAAGTCTTTTAAGCATCTCACAAAGTACATTCTCTTTAAAGTAGTTTTAAAGTGTCCAAGAAAAAAGAAAAGTTGAAGTTGATGAAAGTTGAAATGATGTGAAATACATACAAGACGTTTCTATGGTTTATAGATGTAAAAAAAGTGGTGGAAAATGGTGGAATTAAATGTATGTTGAACAGGATTTGCATTGTAAACACTTGAAAGAGACATCAAACAGAGGAATATAAATAATCTAAGATCTACATGGCTTTAAGTATTAAACATATTGTGTTGACTTTCAGATATCAAACCCATCCACATTGCATAGTTTTCTTTTATATCATTGACCTTTTTTCTACCAAAACAAACACTAACTCAACGTGAGCCATTGCTCACTCTCTCTGTATAAATATATATTCTTTCACATTCATGTGTATGATTTCTCATTTGTTCAGTAAGCAGCAGGCTGTCTGCATACACCTGTGGTTCTTGTAAACTTGAAAAAAGATTGAAAGGAATCATAGGCAATTTTTAGTGATTTAAAAATGTACCATTATGTTTACAATCTAAAATCCCATGAAAATGATTCTGGATGCACTATTGTAGCTCACTACATCTGGATTGTGAGTTATAATTTATGAAGGCACTGTGTAAGAAGAAGCAGAACAGATGGAGGGAAGGTCAGATAATCTTTTTGTGTTTTCAGAGGCCAGCTGAATGTGTCCTTTTTGTAGTTTTCAAAAACCATCTCTCTTAAAAAATAAAAACACAGAAAAAAAGCACTGTTTTATTCCAGTGATATTCCACTCTTGACCCTTTTTCTGGCCCTTTTCATAATCTTTTCTTTTCTTTTTTTTCTTTCAGCCAGCAGGCAGGTCCGTCACATGCTATCAAAATACATTAAAAGGGCCCTTGCATTATGGTTGTGTCACCATAGCAACTATTGTTGTGTCCGATTGTGTTTTACACCATGGTGATGGTGTCGTCGTGGTACATCAACAGAATTTTCTGCAGATCTCTTCCGATGACTGCGAAAAACTCTGTATGTTTGATATCGTTTTGTATATGACCTTTGGAAGTTGGACGCTGGAAAGTAAATACAAGTACATTGAATTAGTTTTCTTATCTCAAGAAATTACAAAACATAATAAAGAAGAAAAGAAAATGTATTATGCAAGGCTACTTTAAAGGAACACTCTACTTTTTTTTAAATAGGCTCATTTTCCAACTCCCCTAGAGTTAAACAGTTGAGTTTTACCGTATTCGAATCCATTCAGCCGATCTCCGGGTCTATACCACTTTTAGCATAGCTTAGCATAGTTCATAGATCAGGGGCAATGATATTACGCAGCGGCTGTGACCCCCCTGTTTGCACAGGGAGCGTGCCTTGCAACCATGGAGACATATGTGAGAGGCGCTGCATAATATCATTGCGCCTGCTGCACCCATGGTACGGCAGCAAAGTTGATTGATTACGCCGGAATGAGAGTATAGTTCCTAGCCATATTGGCCAAGAAAATCGCAACCTTTCATTTTCCGTCGGTTTCAGTACACGATGTAACTACAGAAGAGTCAAGTTTTAAATAGGAAAAAAATCGAAACTCTTTGGTCATTTTTGAGCGAGATGCTATTGGTCTAATCAGATTCAATGAACTATGATAAGCTGCAGCTAAAAGTGTTACCGCCAGACCCGGAGATTGGCTGAATGGATTCGAAAACGGAAAAACTCAACTGTTTAACTCTAGGAGAGTTGGAAAATGAGCCTATTTTCAAAAAAAGTGGCGTGTTCCTTTAAACTGATCAATATAAACAAAGACTTGTACACTGTTATAAAAGATTTCTCTTTCAAATAAATGCTATTCTTTTGAACGTTATATTTCATCACTATTTCTACAACTATATCAAGGAGCACAACTGTTTTTAACACTGATAATAATATGTTTTTTATTTATTTATTTGACCACCAGATCAGCATATTAGAATGATTTCTGAAGCATCATGTGACACTAAAGCCTGAAGTAATGGCTGCCAAAAATTCAGCTTTGCATCAAATGAATAAATTGCAAAAATATCAAAACCAATTCAAATAGAAAACTTTAATAGTATTTCACAATATTAATGTTTTACTGTATAAATTTAGCCTTGGTGAGCATAAGAGACTTCTTTCAAAAACGAAAAAAAAAATTATTTTGTTATATAGCAATGGTTTCATCAAGAAAAATTTGTGTTGGATTTTCACAGAATACTTACGATTCATGCAGGAAATCCTAGGCAAATCCCATAAGCCGTCTCCTCTGCAGCGAATAGTGGGAACATGCCTCTGGATGAAGCCATCCTTGCACTGGTACCTGATCAGGGAGTTGATCTCATAGCGTGGGCGCGGCTGGCCAAATGTGCGGGCGTTATGGACAAGAGGAGGCTGACTGCAGGACACTATTGACAACAGACTAACCATTAGTGGAGTACTGAACCACTGCAAATCTAAAACAACAGCTCTCATCTTACAGTCATGTCTATAAACAACCACAGATATACCTTGGGGTATAGCAGTCATCCAAAGCTTCACACAATGCCTATTACATTCCTGGTTATAAATATGTTTTTTTTCAAATGCCACTGATGGATTTTACGCTGAAAAGAAACATATACCTATACATGCCCTATTATTCTATAAATGCTCCACACCCAGATGCTGAAACCTCACCTGTGCCTTTCTTGCAGGTAAAGGTAAGGTGGTAGTTGCAGGGAACATCATTCCACTGGCCGTCCTCATGCCAGATCATTACCACGCAATCTTCCCCTGAGGAGAAGAAACTGTCTGGCTGGTTCGGTCTCCAGTTTTCATATTGCTGCAGGGGAAGAATACAGATAGAGCTGAGAACGGCAATGTGAAGGAAACAACAATCCTATAGAAATAAGTTTTAGATCTTGTAATAATTTTATCTACACTTATGACAGTGTTTAGCTGCACCACTTCAAATACAACCTGGGTTAAAAAAAACAGCAATATACTGCTAAATTAAAGTCATTGAACACAGTGTGAAAGCCATAAAAAGCTTTCAAGCAGAGTATGTTCATACTGGAACACATAGAAGTAATTAAAATTACAATGATAGAGACACAGATTTTCCTTTCCTTTCCCTATGTATGGATAAAACGTTATCAAAATGATTCCAGTTCGCATAGATCCGCGGAAACGACTAATAATACCACTTTGTAAAGAAAGACTAAGCGTCACACATATACACTCAAACGCACATACCAATAGACTAAACACATAAATGACGACAAACGGCAAGATCGCATTAAAAGTATTCTGTTTTCAGTTAAAAAGGTGTCATTTAAGTTATTAATTAATGATTTTAACCGCGGAAGTGATTCAAACAAAAACTTTAGCTCGATAATAACTTTTTCCTAGAACTGCCGTAAAGCCAAAACAATCTCTGTCCGTTAATTTTCCTATTATCACTGTGAAGCTGCTTTGAAACAATCTGTATTGTAAAAAGCACTACATAAATGAAAATGACTTGACTTGACTTGACACATCAGTAGGGGGCGCTAAGTACATACATCCACTAAACTGCAATAAGGAGTTGCAGAGAGGTGTAATGCATTTGGAAGATGAAATAAATCCTACAAAATACAAACAAAACTACTTCTTTGCTAGGAAGGATTTTATTTAGTGGCCACATACCACAAGAGTAAGTCTACTAAATGCAAAAGACAAGTGTCAAAGGAAGGATTACTCAAGGTCATGCCAGCATCAGCTGTTCTGTACACACTTGCCCTTTAACAAGTAGCAGAAGCAGACATCTAACTGCTCCTAAAGGTTACAGAGACTTTTTTTAAAAAAAGCCAGCAGCCACAGAGTAATTTACAATAATGGACAATCTTTATTCACTATAATTCTCTGCATCCTCTTTTTTCTTGTCCAACTACTACTTTCCCCACATGGTGCAGATATGATGTCATCAGTCATCTTTCTCAGCTGTTGATAAATTCACTGTGGACAATATACATATGTATTTCAGGGTATCTAATTTTTAGCTTAAGTTAAAACTGCAAAGTTTGTACATATATGAAATAGCGTAATTATATTTCATCGAGACAGGTTGGAGCAATGATCTTTCAAAAAGCCTGTGAATATTACCCTCTTCAAACAAGATTCGCCTAATGTGTCCTGTTATTAACCTCTTACAAAAGGAATGTGCGCTTCCTTGGAAATTGACGTAATGCAATTTTTGACCATCTGGATAACTCCAATGGCACATACTTAAATGCATGAAGAAACAAACTCTTGAAAGAGTAACTCTTCTGTATACAGAAAAGAATAAGAGTGCAAGCAAACTCCAGTGGATATGTTTATAGCACCTCACTGATACCAACTGGACTGAAATGTCACCCACTCTCATTTTAGGTCTGGATTATCTCTAGTGCAGCCTGTTCCAGGTGCTGCTCATCCTTCACACCTTCATTACCTGTCCACACCTGTAAGCTTCCTCTCCACTCATTTTATTTTTATCCTCCAGTCCTGAGAGTACTTCCACAGATGAAAACTCCTATCTCCTGCCCTCCAGGGCTTTTTTGGCCCTTTCTCACAAAATGCCGCCATTATCTTTGAAGTGAGAGCCCAGTCAGGACTAAACGACTGTAATTAGCTACTTTCATCTTCAATGGAGGAACAACTCTAGAACCAGGGAGTTGGTTACATATGTCTTCTGTTTTCCTTTTTTCTCATCTACATATTCTTGCTTAAAATTTCCCTTTGTTTCTTAACTTTATAGCTTTTTAAAGAATAAAAAATCTCTTCAAACATCATGAAAAATGCAACTTTATAAATAAATAGATTGTCTGCTAATAAATGTTTGCATTAACACTATCCTTTCAAAACATATTTTAGTAACTAATAAGTAAGTTTTGAAGAATGTTCTTACCACAACACTACCATCTGTCCACCGGAAATCATTCTCAAACATCTTATCATTCAGACCGATCCACTGGTAGTCATGGCCAAGGCCTACAAGAGGAGAGAGAAACAAGGTAAAATACACTAGCAAAGTATCCTTCCTCAAAAATAACCATTGTTAGTTTGCATAGAAATGTAACTGAAGGCGTAAATTAGAGCTGATGATATTAAACAGAATGTCCATAACTTGTATGTACTGTATACTCACGGTTGATGTACTGCTGCTCCTCATGGGACAAAACACTAGCAAGGTGTGCCCCCTGGAGACGACATTCACGCTCTGCTGTGTCCCAGTTACGCCGATGAGGAAAGTATTTGTAGCAGTGGCCCTGGAACTTGTGCCAGCCGTAGCTGCATGTTTCAGTGTCTGTGGAAAAGCATGTATGAATTACTGTTGATGTACTACACATAAGCTTGACTTGTAGACCCTGAAGCAGAGATAATCCTGTGGTTGCAAGTAGGGAAAAAAGGTGCTTCATATTGTCTACTGTCAATTTCTTTTTATTAGTCCTTACCTTTGGGCCCACACTGTGAGGCTGTTCTTATCAGTACAATAAATCAAACCTCTTTTTGTTCAGTGGCACTCTTTTCAAGTGAGAATGATTTCCCACTCATACTGGACCTGAGGGAATATGTTATAACTTTCTTTCATCCTCATTCTAAATTATATGCCAGTTCAACAA
Source organism: Anabarilius grahami (assembly GCA_003731715.1). Taxonomy (NCBI): domain Eukaryota; kingdom Metazoa; phylum Chordata; class Actinopteri; order Cypriniformes; family Xenocyprididae; genus Anabarilius; species Anabarilius grahami. The sequence goes on from RJVU01018862.1 coordinate 2,736,873, forward strand.
GATCACTTAGACCAAGAGCTACACCCATGTGTCCATCATATCAGGAAGCCAATTCATTTTTTGCATTAGAATATCTACAGTGCTGTGGAGAAGATTGGATGCTTTGCTCTGAGGCATTGTTCAAGAAAGATATTGCAGCAAAGTAAATTCTGTAAAACAAAGAGCCACTTTGGGAAACTCAAAGAGTTTTAATGTAAGCATTATCAAATCAGCAAATTATTAGTCTTGTTGACAAATTATTTTAAAGTTCCTCAGCAATTAAAGTGTGTCCTATCAACAGTAAGTATGTTTATGTTTGCTGTTACAATCAAGCTAGAGCTGGTTTTTGAGCTACAGTCTCTGCTGGTACAACTTCAGTCGGACTAAAGCGTTCACATGATATTTTGAAAAGACAAATTATTGTTTTAGCTCAACTGAAAGCAAACTTTTAAAGTGCATGTAAACACACTTACTGACTGTTTGCGGACCAGCCCTGGACTGCTCTACATCAGGCTGATAGGTTTGATTGCTTGTTTGAAATCACTGTGATTACAGCAGACTTGCCCTAACAGAACCACTAATTGGGGGAATCTCTAAACCTTCAGCAAATTAACATACAGGAGAGAAAATGCCAGATCCTGATGTGTCACTAGTACAGAATATACCATTTCAAAGAATAAAATCATTAAAACTCTCATTAATAAATTATTTACCATTATATCATGCATAACATATCAGTGCAAATATATATGACAATACAGGAAACATCATTGGCTTATGACTTGAATGACATAATTACTTTATTTGCATAGATTGCATTCAGCAATTTTCCACATTTCTGCTCTCTCTTTAAACAATACAATTTGCACACTTAACCAAACGCGACATGATAAGATTCCAGCGACAAGAAATTTGACTGTCCACACTAGACGTGACGCGAAAATGAGATCATAGAATACACTTGTTTGTTCGCATTGATTTGACACTTTGAACGTTTTTGTGCCCATTTATTTATTTTCAAGATCTGAGGTGAATTAGCAAGTGTTGTTTTCATTACAGCTAAAAAGCTGGGAACACAGAAAGATATTTAAACTCTTATTAGATGCTTTTAACATTAAATAAAGCACATAAACAGTACCTGATATTGTCATTGCCATACTTTGTGCTGCTGTTCCAGCCGCGATAGAAACCGTTTCTAAAATAGAATTGTGGCGTGTTGCCGTCACGGCTGGTTAGGACAAAAACTCCAATTAACATGGAAAAGATGCCTTTTATCGCATGTCGTGGCATTGCGTCTGGTTAGGACATGGTGCTCCACTCTGAGGGGCCATTCACGGAGAACTCTTTTACAGGTTAAAATGAGAGACACGGGTCAGAGGAACAGGACACGCAAGGTCTAGAGATGTGTTTTTTAAAGGTTTAACTTGAGCGGCGTGTTTCTAGAATGCTGTGTCATGCATGAGACATTGCAAAAAAAAGCCCTGTTTGATGCGGGCGCAACGGTCAAACTTGTCTGTCTAGCGCAAGTTTACATAGAAAAACAATGAAAAAGAAGCACAGAGGAATGCAAAAATTAGTTCTGTGTAAATGGCCCCTGAGACTGAACCACTTATATTTTAAGTGACTGCTGAATCACTGAGTAGAAACAGGAGGCACTTCTTCATATATGTAATGTTAATGCTAAGTTTAAGATAAAGGCTTGTTCAGCGTACTTAAGAGGGTAATGCACATCAGTTTGGATGACATCAGTTTTCACATTTGTTTTGTTTTTTCTGACAAATGTCAGATGTGAGATTTGAGAGATTTTGATCTTATTAGTATTTTAGTTTATGAAACATTTTAATGTTTATAAGCACTTGTAATAGTTTGAAGGGGATAAACCTCTCAAGAAGGTAATCTCACTCATGTAAAGTGTAAATCAACGTCTACAGTGTAATAAGGGAAAGAGTGATGGTCTTAACAGCTCTGCTTAAATGAGCTATGAGAAATGGTATCCTCTTAAATAGTGGAAAGTACAGCATCATTATGTCTGTCTGCTAGCATAAAATGGTTTTGGAACACACCCAGCTTCTTACATCAAATGAAAATCTATCAACTATGAGAATCTACCAAACTGTGAGTCAGACTCATATATGTCATCTAACAATTACCTCATATGAAAGTTTAGAGGTTCACTCGATACATCTCCACATTAACTTCAGGAGCTACAGTAGCTTCACACAATATCAGCAAGTTGAAAAATCTAGTATTGTGATTACATTGATTACCTCTCTCGTGGAATCTAAAAATTGATATGTAAAGAAATCAAACAAGTGATTATATGATAAATATAATCTTACCTTGCTCACACAGTGCTCCTGCATAACTCGGAAGACATACACAGGTGAATGAGTTTAGGCCATCGATACATGTTCCTCCATTCCGACAAGGGTTTGTGTGACATTCATCAATGTCTAATAAATAAATAAATAAATAATAAAATAAGGTTATTAAATAATGCACTGAAGTGCATTAAGATAAGTTCGAAAAACCAGATGGTGATAATTTAAATGTGCACTACCCAAATATTTTTGTGTAAAAATTAACAAAATCCTATTATTGAGTGAGTACATAAAAAAATTAGCATTTGAAACAGTGTTTGAAAATTGTCTAACCCTATTCACAACAGTAAGTCTACAATAATCATTTTATTTTGCTGGGTTGTATTTGGTATTTGCCTTGGCCTATTTACGTCATGTACATAGACAGTAAAGAAGGTCCGGCACTATAGCGACAGATATGCTACTTATTTGCTCAAACTATCAGATTAATCCGCACAGAACATCATTGCCGAAGCACAACTGATGCAAAATTATAGAGCACTGTATTAATACAGCATACCTAGTTCACATTGTTCACCAGTGTATCCAGGTGGACAGCTACAGATCTGAGCACCACCTATTTTTAAACAAGAACCGCCATTCAAGCAAAGATCATCAGAACAGGAGTAAACACCTGCAATAAGAGAGGGAGGATATAGGCATGTCATTGTGCACATGAAAAATAAGTATATTGGTATAGGTATAGAAAGTACAGTATATGAATTCTGTTAAGTTTGTCTTTAAAACAGTGTTTACATCCTACCTGCAATATCTACTGTTTGCCCAATCATTGTGTATGCAAGGTCTGCTGGACTGCTTTCATTCTGTGAACTTGGAGATGAGCTTTCAACCAAAGTGGCCTCAGAAACACTTTGATGAGAAGCAAATGGTGTTGCAGTCTCACTCGGAGTTGTAGGCACTGAGGGTGTCATTTGATCTTCTGTTTCTTGAATAGGAATCTCAGTTGCAAGAGTTACAGCTTCCTCTATCTGACCAGCTGCCTCTTGTTTCCTTGAGGCAGTTTCCTTACTGACAATCTTTACATCAGTCTCAGGTGTCAGAAGTAAATGTGAGGTTGTTGCCATGGACAGAATAACTGCCTGAACCTCATGAGATGATGGGATATCTGGGATAACCGAATCATCCTCTGAGCTCCTTTTTAAGCTACTGGAAGTTACAGAACCATAATAATGAGGTTGTGTGGTGGTCCTGACTTCTGTGTCATATAGTTCAGGTTGGGTTGTCTGCTCAACTCTTTCTTCTTCTAAGGCTTTTTCTTCACTAACAGGAGCAGAAATTGGTTCCTCTGTGACATCAAAAAGTCTTGTTGTGATGTGATGCTTATTGGATGATATGGTGTTTATGTCCCTAGAGCTGGTGACGGATGCATCACTTTCAGTTCTTGAGACACTCTCAATGTCTGGTTGCATGGTTATCTCAAAGCTTTTTTCAGTGTCAAGATGAGAGGTGGTCTTGGTATTCAAAACTTCTGCTTGTGTGTTTCCATCAATACTTGTTGCACTATCCTTCACAGGTTTTGTGGAAGTCTCAATGCCAATGTCAATTTTTGATTCTGAGATGGTCTCAAAGCTAGTCTCAACTTCAGACTCTGAGGTGGACTCAAAACCAGTCTCAACATCAGGCTGTGAGGTGGTCTCAATGCCAATGTCAATTTTTGATTCTGAGATGGTCTCAAAGCTAGTCTCAAACTTAGGCTGTGATGTGGTCTCAAAATCAGTCTCAACATCAGGCTGTGAGGTGGCCTCAAAGCTTGTATCAAACTTAGGCTGTGATGTGGTCTCAAAATCAGTCTCAACATCAGGCTGTGAGGTGGTCTCAATGCCAATGTCAATTTTTGATTCTGAGATGGTCTCAAAGCTAGTCTCAAACTTAGGCTGTGATGTGGTCTCAAAATCAGTCTCAACATCAGGCTGTGAGGTGGCCTCAAAGCTTGTCTCAAACTTAGGCTGTGATGTGGTCTCAAAATCAGTCTCAACATCAGGCTGTGAGGTGGTCTCAATGCCAATGTCAATTTTTGATTCTGAGATGGTCTCAAAGCTAGTCTCAAACTTAGGCTGTGATATGGTCTCAAAATCAGTCTCAACATCAGGCTGTGAGGTGGTGAAGCTCTTCTCCCCTACAGGTTTGGTGATGTCATCAATGCTTATTACATCTTCTGAGCTAATGTCTAAGGCAGTCTTATTCTCAATGTCTGTTTTGTTCATGGCATCTGGTATGGACTCAACTTTGTAAGGTTCAGTTTTTGTGTCATAATCTATTACGTCATCTGTCCCTTCCTCAGAGGAAAGCGGAGTTTCTGTTTTGTCACTCAGACCTGGTATGGGTGTAGATGAAGGAGACCCCACTAATGTTACAATGCCCGTAGTCATATTAATTATTGATGCAGAGATAAGGTGTGTTGGAATGGTTGTTGATGGGAACGGCACATCTTCATCGGTCCTGATGTCTGTGTTGGGCTTATGTGTCACTGTCATCTCAGACAAAGCTTGCTGATATGGTTCCCCATCAGTTACTGTGATTGCTTCAGACAAGGGGGTCATTGATAAGTGAAACACAATATCAGTCTCCACAGATGATGAAACTGCAGCTGTTAAAGGGGAGTCTGTTGAATCTGGCTGTTGTTTAAACATTTCAATAGTTTGATCACCTGAGCCATCATCTGTTAAAGAAAATAATGCACTTGTGGTTTCCTCTGAAATACCAGATGATATATCTGTGCTTGTTAATTCACTCCCCTGAATTACCTTATCAGAAGAGGGACTACTTAGTACAATGCCATTAACACTTGTGATGTCTAATGTTTCCTCTGTGTCAGCTGTTAAATCCTCCAGATATGTTACTGCTCTTCCAGTGTATGTACTTGCAGTGGTTTTGGCAGATTCAGCCATGCTAACACTTTCGAAATCCATAAGTACTGTTACTGAATCTGTGATAGACGTTTGATCTGATGCAGAATGGAAGGATGCAGTGCTTTTTAAATCTGATACTGGAGAGACTGACTGTTCAGAGTCTGTAATCTCATCTGAATGTTGTGTAGAAACATTCACTCCAGATGTTGCATCATTTCCAGTAAAGTAAATTGATTCTTCAGGTGAAACAGAATCAACATATAGAGAACTACTTGTAACAGCAATGGATGAAGTGAAAGAGTAACTGGACATAGTTGTTTGAACTGGTTCATATAGGTCTGTTAGTTCACTTGAAGCTTCCACCTCAGAAGATATTGTATGAAAGGGTAGAGGTGTTGTCTTTCTTTCTATGGCTGTTGGTGACATTGTTTCCTTTTTGGTCTTGGAAGCCGGTGTTGATAGGGTCTGAATGTGTAGAACATCCTCAGATTGGTCCTCTTCAGCTGAAATTATTTTTATGACTCTGTCTGTGGACACTTGAGATGATTTGGGGGTTAAAGTGGATGTTTTCACATTATAATCTTTAGTAGACACAGTGGCTCCTGAGAAGTCATCCGTCATTGTCTCCATTGTAACTTGTTTGGATTCTGTGGAGGTCTGACGATCTATTGTGTGTTCATTTACATCAGCATGGGTAGCCTCAGGAGTTTCTGTTTGTGTTGCTTGTGTTTCCTCATCTACATATGTTGAACTGCTCTGCAGGATGTCTGGGGTTGATGTTGTTTGTTGAACTATTAACTCATCTGAGGAGGTTTCAAATGACATATGTAACTGAGGTAACTCTGTGCCATCCGTTCCAGATCCCTCTGGTTCCTCTGTCATAATGCTTGAGGGATGTGCCATCATGACAATTGGGATTACTCCACCTGCTTCTTCTGTAACAATTGTAGGGGCAAAAGGTGAAGACTGCTCTAAAACAGACATTGTATCTGCATCAAGGATTATTTCATCCTTACTGGTAACATCTGGTTTGATGCTATGATCTCTCATACTCTCTGTTACAGTTGAAAACAGCTTATCTTCATCTTCCTCCTCTGTGAATATTAAGACTGGGCTTGTAGAAGAGACTTGCTTATCAGCATTGTCCTTAGAGAAGACAGATGGAGTAGGGGTGGACACAGGACCTTGAGAAGGCACTAAAGAAGGCAATGCTGTGTAGCTGATTACCACATCAGAATGTGTTTCGGGACCAGTGAAGCTAGTGGATGTTGACTCTGAGACAGAACCACCAGAAGGTTCCTGCTCTGTCTGTGCTGTCTCTGAGACCAGAATGAAACCTTCAGCATTTGTGCTTGAGAACACACTCTGCATTTGAGGTGTTGTGGTTCTGTGTGAAACAACTTTGTCTGCACTGTCTTGTCCACTGCTGACTGAGCTAAAGGGTGTCATGCTAATCGTTGTTTCTGTCATTTTTGAGAGCAAAGGTGACGATGTCACAGGAGTTATGTCATCACCTGATCCATCATCTTCTGCTCCATCCCCCTCTGTTGAGTCTTCCCCACTGCCATCCTCTGAAAGTGAAGTTGTAAATGTTACACTTGACTGAGTGGAGCTCAGGAATGAGGAAAATGAGGATAAAGTTGTCTGATGTATGAAATCTGTACTGCCAGTGACAGATGCAGCACTTGAGAAATCTAAGTTGACTTGAGTTTTCTCCTCAGTTTCATATACTTCTGCTTCATCAGTTCTAACAGTTAGGTCCTCATATGACTTGGTTGTTGGTGTTTTGGATATCTCATCAGTAGGATCTCCAGGTGAGGAAAACTCCTTGTCATCCTTTGTGGTTGATAATGAAAACCCATTCAAGTTGATTTCTGGAGTACTTGGCTGTAAGGTACTCTTTTGTGTCTCTGACACTGATGAAGTTTCGGATGTGCTTGACACAACTGGAGCAGGTGCGGTTTCAGTTCTCTGTGGCTGTGACTCAAGATCTGCTGGGGATATTTCAGTCGTAAAAGATGTGGAATGGGAGGAACCTGAAAAACTTACTGGCTCTGATGTGTGGTAAGACTCACTGATTTCTGCCTTATCTGTGGCCACAGTATAATTACCATACATCTCAGCTGTTGAACTCGCTCTGTCCTCCTCACCAGAACCCTCTAGTTGAGTGGTTTCCTGGTCATCTTCAACAATACCAGAGCCCTCTCTCTCTACAAAGGTAGATGTGATGGAGCTCAAGCTTTGTGTTACAGTGATGTCCCTGTCAAGTTCTGTAAAGCCAGTGCTGGTTATATGAACTGTAGGAGAACCAGTCTGAGTTTTGATGGCTGCTGATGAAACATGCATGACAGGGGACTCCCCTGATCCTTCTTCATCTGTTGTGTCATCCTCTGAATCTACAGATGAGATTGTTGTGTGCCTGCTATGGCTTTTGCTAGAAGGTGATGTAAACATTGTTCTTGTCCTGAGAGGAGCTGAAGTCGCTTTGTAACTTTCAGTGACTGTTAATGTTTGGCTGAGCTTAAAAGAACCAGGAGTTGTTTGGATAGCTGAAGGTACAGTATGGCCAGATTCAACTGTTGCCACTGTAGTGTGGCTAAGTTTACTTGATCCAATTGCAGTATAACTTGATTCTGTAGTGTGTCTAGTCAACTGTGATTCTGTAATATTATGAGAAGGTCTGGAAGACTCTGGGGCTGTGTGGGTGGCAACCACAGACTCTGTGAATCTTGTACTAACAGGCTGTGTTGTTGTGTAACTTGATTCAAATTCAGTTGCTGAGGAGACAATCTCTCTTTGAGGTGTCATGACCTTTTGACTTGTGACTGTTTTGATCATAGATGAGGGAGATGTTGTAAGAGTAAAAAATGAGCTTGATCTAGCTTCTCCACTCACAGTTGTTTTAACATCTATTCTTGCAGTTATATTTTCTGATGGCTGCACTCCAGAAGAAGCAATTGACTCATAACCAACAACAGTTGTCTTGTCCTCTGATGGTGTAACTTGAGGAGGAATTGATTCTACAACAGCAGAAGATATCTCACCAGAACCACTATCTTCAACTACTTCATTTTCAGATATGTCTCCACTGCCTTGTTCAGAAGTTGTGTCTGTAATTACTGTTTGGACTGTGTTAGAAAACAATTCTGTTGTGGATGACGTGGAATATGAAGAACTTTCAGACCTCACTGGTTTTGATGTTTGGTCAGTCTCATGAATTTCTGCCTCATCAGTGGCTACAATATAATGATCATATAATTTTGTTGTCTCTGTAATTCTGTCTTCATCACTTGAAACCTCCTCCTGAACTTTTTCATCTGAGATGGTAGAGGGAAATGTGGAAAGGGATTCTGTTTGATGTCTCTCTGTTGGCTGAATTCTTGGGATCTCTGCATGAGTTGAAGTCCACACAGAGCTTGTATTTGTCATGTCTGTAGAAGGTGCTGTGGAAAGGGCTAGTTTGGCAGCTTGCTCTGTTAGCATTTTAACAGGAGTTGTAGTTCTGGTAATTTCATCGTCTGATTTAATTGTAATATGAAGCGAAGAGCTTGTTGTGAACTCTTTACTGAACATATTAGAGGTGTCATCTCCTGAACCATCATACTCTGAAGATGGCAAAACGGAAGCAAAACTTGACAGTGACAGAACATCTTTCGATGTTGTCCTCTTTGGTATAATTGTACTTGTGAAAGTACCAAAATGTTCAGGCTGAGCAGAGGAGAACAGAGTCTCAGAAACATCAGTGACGGTGGATTCAGATGGTTTTGCAGACAGCTTTCTGTCCTCCAAAACAGCCGCTGTTGCCTTATGTGATATGATATCTTGACTTGTGACTGTTTGACCTGTTGAGTCCCCAGTGCTGGATGTAAATGGATGTTCTGTGCTAGTTACAGTAGAGTCAGGAGAGGAAACAGGTTCTCTACTATGTGCATCAGTCTGACCTCTTGTAGCTTCAGCATCTGTTGAGTTGGACACTGAGAATGTTTCTGCTGTGTCAGATGGTGTTTTAGTGAATGCCTTGTCTGATTTGGTTGTGCTATGCAATGAAGAGCCTGTTGTTGCAAAGTCTTTTACTGTCGAGTGATCAGTTTTATCTCTTGTCACCTCAGCATCTGAGCTGGACTCTGAGATCGTTGCTTTGGTTTTGTTGAGATCTAGGTCTGATCTGGTTGTGGTGTACAATGAAGGACTTGGTGTGAACTTATTGTCCTCAGATGTGTCATATCCTGAAGCTTCAGTCTCTGTTGATAGCAAACTTGAAGAAGAACTTGATGGTGACAGCACATCTTTGGCAGTTGTCTTCTGTGAAGTTGTTGTGCTTTCATATGTTTTTTCATCCATATATTCTGTTTTTGTAGAAGAGAACTGAGTCTCTGAAACATCAATAATGGTGGACTCAGATAGTTTTGCTGAAAGCTCTTTGTCCTCTATCACAGTCACTGTGGTTGTTGCTGTATGTGATGTAATATCTTCACTTGAGACTGTTTGTCCTTTTGTGTCCTCAGTGCTCAATGATGTAAATGTATGTCCTGTACTAATTTCAGTAGAGTCAAGAGAGGAAACAAGTTCTCTACTATGTGCCTCAGTTGTCTGATCTTGTCTAACTACAGCATCTGATGAGGTGGACACTGAGATTGTTTCTGTTGTTTCAGATGGTGTTTTAGTGAGATCTTCATCTGATTTTCTTGTAGTATGAAGTGAGGAACTGGTTGTGAAATCTTTGCTAAAAATTTCAGAGATGTCATCCCCTGATGCTTCAGACTCTGTTAATGGCAAGCTTGAAAAAAAACTTGAAGGTGACAAAATATCTTTGGCAGTTGTCATCTCTGAGGTCATGGTGACAGTACTTTCAGAAAATATTTTATCTAAATGTTCAGTCTGAGCAGAGGAGAACAGAGTCTCTGAAACATCAATAATGGTGGATTCAGATGGTTTTGCTGACAGCTCTTTGTCCTCTATCACAGTCACTGTGGCTGTTGCTGTATGTGAAGTAACATCTTGACTTGTGATTGTTCTACCTGTTGAGTGCTCAGAGGTCAGTGATGTTAATGTATGTCCTGTACTAATTTCAGTAGAGTCAGGAGAGGAAACAGGTTCTCTACTATGTGCCTCAGTTGTCTGATCTTGTGTAACTACAGCATCTGATGAGGTGGACACTGAGATTGTTTCTGTTGTTTCAGATGGTGTTTTAGTGAGATCTTCATCTGATTTTCTTGTAGTATGAAGTGAGGAACTGGTTGTGAAATCTTTGCTAAAAATGTCAGAGATGTCATCCCCTGATGCTTCAGACTCTGTTAATGGCAAGCTTGAAAAAAAACTTGAAGGTGACAAAATATCTTTGGCAGTTGTCATCTCTGAGGTCATGGTGACAGTACTTTCAGAAAATATTTTATCTAAATGTTCAGTCTGAGCAGAGGAGAAAAGAGTCTCTGAAACATTAATAATGGTGGATTCAGATGGTTTTGCTGACAGCTCTTTGTCCTCTATCACAGTCACTGTGGTTGTTGCTGTATGTGAAGTAACATCTTGACTTTTGATTGTTCTACCTGTTGAGTGCTCAGAGGTCAGTGATGTTAATGTATGTCCTGTACTAATTTTAGTAGAGTCAGGAGAGGAAACAGGTTCTCTACTATGTGCCTCAGTTGTCTGATCTTGTGTAACTACAGCATCTGATGAGGTGGACACTGAGAATGTTTCTGTTGTTTCAGATGGTGTTTTAGTGAGATCTTCATCTGATTTTCTTGTAGTATGAAGTGAGGAACTGGTTGTGAAATCTTTGCTAAACATATCAGAAGTGTCATCTCCTGATGCTTCAGACTCTGTTAATGGCAAGCTTGAAAAAAAACTTGACGCTGACAAAATATCTTTGGCAGTTGTCATCTCTGAGGTCATGGTGACAGTACTTTCAGAAAATATTTTATCTAAATGTTCCGTCTGAGCAGAGGAGAAAAGAGTCTCTGAAACATTAATAATGGTGGATTCAGATGGTTTTGCTGACAGCTCTTTGTCCTCTATCACAGTCACTGTGGTTGTTGCTGTATGTGAAGTAACATCTTGACTTGTGACTGTTCTACCTGTTGAGTGCTCAGTGCTCAGTGATGTTATTGTGTGTGCTGTGCTTGTTGAAGTAGAGTCAAGAGAGGAAACAGGTTCTCTACTATGTGCCTCTGTTGTCTGATCTTGTGTAACTACAGCATCTGATGAGGTGGACGCTAAGAGTGTTTCTGTTGTTTCAGATGGTGTTTTATTGAGATCTTCATCTGATTTTCTTGTAGTATGTAGTGAGGAGCTGGTTGTGAAATCTTTGCTAAACATATCAGAAGTGTCATCTCCTGATGCTTCAGACTCTGTTAATGGCAAGCTTGAAAAAAAACTTGACGCTGACAAAATATCTTTGGCAGTTGTCATCTCTGAGGTCATTGTGACAGTGCTTTCAGGTAATGTATTGTCTAAATGTTCAGTCTGAGCAGAGGAGAACAGAGTCTCTGAAACATCAATGATGGTGGATTCAGATGGTTTTGCTGACAGCTCTTTGTCCTCTATCAGAGTCACTGTGCTTGTTGCTGTATGTGAAGTAACATCTTGACTTGTTCTACCTGTTGAGTGCTCAGAGGTCAGTGATGTTAATGTATGTCCTGTACTAATTTCAGTAGAGTCAGGAGAGGAAACAGGTTCTCTACTATGTGCCTCAGTTGTCTGATCTTGTGTAACTACAGCATCTGATGAGGTGGACACTGAGATTGTTTCTGTTGTTTCAGATGGTGTTTTAGTGAGATCTTCATCTGATTTTCTTGTAGTATGAAGTGAGGAACTGGTTGTGAAATCTTTGCTAAAAATTTCAGAGATGTCATCCCCTGATGCTTCAGACTCTGTTAATGGCAAGCTTGAAAAAAAACTTGAAGGTGACAAAATATCTTTGGCAGTTGTCATCTCTGAGGTCATGGTGACAGTACTTTCAGAAAATATTTTATCTAAATGTTCAGTCTGTACAGAGGAGAAAAGAGTCTCTGAAACATTAATAATGGTGGATTCAGATGGTTTTGCTGACAGCTCTTTGTCCTCTATCACAGTCACTGTGGTTGTTGCTGTATGTGAAGTAACATCTTGACTTGTGATTGTTCTACCTGTTGAGTGCTCAGAGGTCAGTGATGTTAATGTATGTCCTGTACTAATTTCAGTAGAGTCAGGAGAGGAAACAGGTTCTCTACTATGTGCCTCAGTTGTCTGATCTTGTGTAACTACAGCATCTGATGAGGTGGACACTGAGAATGTTTCTGTTGTTTCAGATGGTGTTTTAGTGAGACCTTCATCTGATTTTCTTGTAATATGAAGTGAGGAACTGGTTGTGAAATCTTTGCTAAACATATCAGATGTGTCATCTTCTGATGCTTCAGACTCTGTTAATGGCAAGCTTGAAAAAAAACTTGACGGTGACAAAATATCTTTGGCAGTTGTCATCTCTGAGGTCATTGTGACAGTGCTTTCAGATAATATTTTGTCTAAATGTTCAGTCTGAGCAGAGGAGAACAGAGTCTCTGAAACATCAATGATGGTGGATTCAGATGGTTTTGATGACAGTTCTTTGTCCTCCGTAACAGTCACTGTGGTTTTTGCTGTATGTGAAGTAACATCTTGACTTGTGACTGTTCTACTTGTTGAGTGCTCAGTGCTCAGTGATGTTATTGTGTGTGCTGTGCTTGTTGAAGTAGAGTCAAGAGAGGAAACAGGTTCTCTACTATGTGCCTCAGTTGTCTGATCTTGTGTAACTACAGCATCTGATGAGGTGGACACTAAGATTGTTTCTGTTGTTTCAGATGGTGTTTTAGTGAGATCTTCATCTGATTTTGTTGTAGTATGAAGTGAGGAACTGGTTATGAAATCTTTGCTAAACATATCAGAAGTGTCATCTCCTGATGCTTCAGACTCTGTTAATGGCAAGCTTGAAAAAAAACTTGACGTTGACAAAATATATTTGGCAGTTGTCATCTCTGAGGTCATTGTGACAGTGCTTTCAGGTAATGTCTTGTCTAAATGTTCAGTCTGAGCAGAGGAGAACAGAGTCTCTGAAACATCAATGATGGTGGATTCAGATGGTTTTGCTGACAGCTCTTTGTCCTCTATCACAGTCACTGTGGTTTTTGCTGTATGTGAAGTAACATCTTGACTTGTTCTACCTGTTGAGTGCTCAGAGGTCAGTGATGTTAATGTATGTCCTGTACTAATTTCAGTAGAGTCAGGAGAGGAAACAGGTTCTCTACTATGTGCCTCAGTTTTCTGATCTTGTGTAACTACAGCATCTGATGAGGTGGACACTGAGATTGTTTCTGTTGTTTCAGATGGTGTTTTAGTGAGATCTTCATCTGATTTTATTGTAGTATGAAGTGAGGAACTGGTTGTGAAATCTTTGCTAAAAATTTCAGAGATGTCATCCCCTGATGCTTCAGACTCTGTTAATGGCAAGCTTGAAAAAAAACTTGAAGGTGACAAAATATCTTTGGCAGTTGTCATCTCTGAGGTCATGGTGACAGTACTTTCAGAAAATATTTTATCTAAATGTTCAGTCTGAGCAGAGGAGAACAGAGTCTCTGAAACATCAATAATTGTGGACTCAGATGGTTTTGCTGACAGTTCTTTGTCCTCCGTAACAGTCACTGTGGTTGTTGCTGTATGTGAAGTAACATCTTGACTTGTGACTGTTCTACCTGTTGAGTGCTCAGTGCTCAGTGATGTTATTGTGTGTGCTGTGCTTGTTGAAGTAGAGTCAAGAGAGGAAATAGGTTCTCCACTATGTGCCTCAGTTGTCTGATCTTGTGTAACTACAGCATCTGATGAGGTGGACGCTAAGATTGTTTCTGTTGTTTCAGATGGTGTTTTAGTGAGATCTTCATCTGATTTTGTTGTAGTATGAAGTGAGGAACTGGTTGTGAAATCTTTGATTAACATATCAGAAGTGTCATCTCCTGATGCTTCAGACTCTGTTAATGGCAAGCTTGAAAAAAAACTTGACGTTGACAAAATATCTTTGGCAGTTGTCATCTCTGAGGTCATTGTGACAGTGCTTTCAGATAATGTCTTGTCTAAATGTTCAGTCCGAGCAGAGGAGAACAGAGTCTCTGAAACATCAATGATGGTGGATTCAGATGGTTTTGCTGACAGCTCTTTGTCCTCTATCACAGTCACTGTGGTTGTTGCTGTATGTGAAGTAACATCTTGACTTGTTCTACCTGTTGAGTGTTCGGAGGTCAGTGATCTTAATGTATGTCCTGTACTAATTTCAGTAGAGTCAGGAGAGGAAACAGGTTCTCTACTATGTGCCTCAGTTGTCTGATCTTGTGTAACTACAGCATCTGATGAGGTGGACACTGAGATTGTTTCTGTTGTTTCAGATGGTGTTTTAGTGAGATCTTCATCTGATTTTCTTGTAGTATGAAGTGAGGAACTGGTTGTGAAATCTTTGCTAAAAATTTCAGAGATGTCATCCCCTGATGCTTCAGACTCTGTTAATGGCAAGGTTGAAAAAAAACTTGAAGGTGACAAAATATCTTTGGCAGTTGTCATCTCTGAGGCGATGGTGACAGTACTTTCAGAAAATATTTTATCTAAATGTTCAGTCTGAGCAGAGGAGAACAGAGTCTCTGAAACATTAATAATGGTGGATTCAGATGGTTTTGCTGACAGCTCTTTGTCCTCTATCACAGTCACTGTGGTTGTTGCTGTATGTGAAGTAACATCTTGACTTGTGATTGTTCTACCTGTTGAGTGCTCAGAGGTCAGTGATGTTAATGTATGTCCTGTACTAATTTCAGTAGAGTCAGGAGAGGAAACAGGTTCTCTACTATGTGCCTCAGTTGTCTGATCTTGTGTAACTACAGCATCTGATGAGGTGGACACTGAGAATGTTTCTGTTGTTTCAGATGGTGTTTTAGTGAGATCTTCATCTGATTTTCTTGTAATATGAAGTGAGGAACTGGTTGTGAAATCTTTGCTAAACATATCAGATGTGTCATCTTCTGATGCTTCAGACTCTGTTAATGGCAAGCTTGAAAAAAAACTTGACGGTGACAAAATATCTTTGGCAGTTGTCATCTCTGAGGTCATTGTGACAGTACTTTCAGATAATATTTTGTCTAAATGTTCAGTCTGAGCAGAGGAGAACAGAGTCTCTGAAACATCAATGATGGTGGATTCAGATGGTTTTGCTGACAGTTCTTTGTCCTCCGTAACAGTCACTGTGGTTGTTGCTGTATGTGAAGTAACATCTTGACTTGTTCTACCTGTTGAGTGCTCAGAGGTCAGTGATGTTAATGTATGTCCTGTACTAATTTCAGTAGAGTCAGGAGAGGAAACAGGTTCTCTACTATGTGCCTCAGTTTTCTGATCTTGTGTAACTACAGCATCTGATGAGGTGGACACTGAGATTGTTTCTGTTGTTTCAGATGGTGTTTTAGTGAGATCTTCATCTGGTTTTCTTGTAGTATGAAGTGAGGAACTGGTTGTGAAATCTTTGCTAAAAATTTCAGAGATGTCATCCCCTGATGCTTCAGACTCTGTTAATGGCAAGCTTGAAAAAAAACTTGAAGGTGACAAAATATCTTTGGCAGTTGTCATCTCTGAGGTCATGGTGACAGTACTTTCAGAAAATATTTTATCTAAATGTTCAGTCTGGGCAGAGGAGAACAGAGTCTCTGAAACATCAATAATTGTGGACTCAGATGGTTTTGCTGACAGTTCTTTGTCCTCCGTAACAGTCACTGTGGTTGTTGCTGTATGTGAAGTAGCATCTTGACTTGTGACTGTTCTACCTGTTGAGTGCTCAGTGCTCAGTGATGTTATTGTGTGTGCTGTGCTTGTTGAAGTAGAGTCAAGAGAGGAAATAGGTTCTCTACTATGTGCCTCAGTTGTCTGATCTTGTGTAACTACAGCATCTGATGAGGTGGACGCTAAGATTGTTTCTGTTGTTTCAGATGGTGTTTTAGTGAGATCTTCATCTGATTTTGTTGTAGTATGAAGTGAGGAACTGGTTGTGAAATCTTTGATTAACATATCAGAAGTGTCATCTCCTGATGCTTCAGACTCTGTTAATGGCAAGCTTGAAAAAAAACTTGACGTTGACAAAATATCTTTGGCAGTTGTCATCTCTGAGGTCATTGTGACAGTGCTTTCAGATAATGTCTTGTCTAAATGTTCAGTCTGAGCAGAGGAGAACAGAGTCTCTGAAACATCAATGATGGTGGATTCAGATGGTTTTGCTGACAGCTCTTTGTCCTCTATCACAGTCACTGTGGTTGTTGCTGTATGTGAAGTAACATCTTGACTTGTTCTACCTGTTGAGTGTTCGGAGGTCAGTGATCTTAATGTATGTCCTGTACTAATTTCAGTAGAGTCAGGAGAGGAAACAGGTTCTCTACTATGTGCCTCAGTTGCCTGATCTTGTGTAACTACAGCATCTGATGAGGTGGACACTGAGATTGTTTCTGTTGTTTCAGATGGTGTTTTAGTGAGATCTTCATCTGATTTTATTGTAGTATGAAGTGAGGAACTGGTTGTGAAATCTTTGCTAAACATATCAGATGTGCCATCTTCTGATGCTTCAGAATCTGTTAATGGCAAGCTTGAAAAAAAACTTGAGGATGACAAAGCATCTTTGGCAGTTGTCATCTCTGAGGTCATTGTGACAGTGCTTTCAGATAATATTTTGTCTAAATGTTCAGTCTGAGCAGAGGAGAACAAAGTCTCTGAAACATCAATGATGGTGGATTCAGATGGTTTTGCTGACAGCTTTTTGTCCTCCATAACAGTCACTGTGGTTGTTGCTGTATGTGAAGTAACATCTTGACTTGTGAATGTTCGTCCTGTTGAGTGCTCAGAGCTCAGTGATATTAATGTGTGTACTGTGCTTGATGAAGCAGAGTCAAGAGATGAAACATGTTCTCTACTATGTGCCTCTGTTGTCTGATCTTGTGCAACTACAGCATCTAATGAGGTGGACACTGAGATTGTTTCTATTTTTTCAGATGGTGATTTAGTGAGATCTTCATCTGATTTTGTTGTAGTGTGAAGTCTAGAACTGGCTGTGAAATCTTTGCTAAACATATCAGATGTGTCATCTCCTGATGCTTCAGACTCTGTTAATGGCAAGCTTGAAAAAACAATTGATGGTGACAGAACATCTTTGACAGTTGTCTTCTCTAAGGTCATTGTGACAGTGCTTTCAGATAATGTTTTTTCTAAATGTTCAGTCTGAGCAGAGGAGAAAAGAGTCTCTGAAACATCAATGATGGTGGATTCAGATGGTTTTGCTGACAGCTCTCTATCCTCCATAAAAGTCGCTGGGGTTGTTGCTGTATGTGAAGTAACATCTTGACTTGTGACTGTTTGTCCTGTTGAGATCCCAGTGCTTAATGATGTCAATGTATGTACGGTACTAGTTACAGTAGAGTCAAGAGTGGAAACAGGTTCACTACTATGCATCTCAGTTGTCTGTTCTCTTGTAGCCGCTGTGTCTGATGAGCTGGACAAAGAGATTGTTCCTGTGGTTTTGGTGAGTTCTTCGTATGATTTCCTTGTGGTGTATAATGAACTTGTTGTTGTGAACTCTTTGCTGAACATATCAGATGTGTCATCTCCTGATGCTTCAGACTCTGTTGATGGCATGCTTGAAAAAAAACTTGACGCTGACAAAGCATCTTTGGCAGTTGTCATCTCTGAGGTCATGGTGACAGTGCTTTCAGATAATATTTTATCTAAATGTTCAGTCTGAGCAGATGATAACAGAGTCTTTGAAACATTAACAATGGTGGATTCAGATGGTTTTGCTGAAAGCTCTTTGTCCTCTATCACAGTCTCTGTGGTTGTTGCTGTATGTGATGTAATACCTTCACTTATAACTGTTCTTCCTGTTGTGTCCTCAGTGCTCAGTGAAGTTA
The DNA here is from genome assembly GCA_003731715.1 of Anabarilius grahami. Taxonomy (NCBI): domain Eukaryota; kingdom Metazoa; phylum Chordata; class Actinopteri; order Cypriniformes; family Xenocyprididae; genus Anabarilius; species Anabarilius grahami. Next base: position 2,755,008 of record RJVU01018862.1, read on the forward strand.
ATGTATGTACTGTGCTAGTTTCAGTAGAGTCAAGAGATGAAACAGGTTCTCCACTATGTGCCTCAGTTGTCTGATCTTGTCTAACTACAGCATCTGATGAGGTGGACACTGAGATTTTTTCTGTTGTTTCAGATGGTATTTTAGTGAGATCTTCATCTGATTTTCTTGTGGTATGAAGTGAGGAACTGGTTGTGAAATCTTTGCTAAACATATCAGATGTGTCATCTCCTGATGCTTCAGACTCTGTTGATGGCAAGCTTGAAAAAATACTTGAGGGTGACAGCAAATCTTTGGCAGTTGACTTCTCTGAGGTCATTGTGACAGTGCTTTCAGATAACGTCTTGTCTAATTGTTCAGTCCGAGCAGAGGAGAAAAGAGTCTCTGAAACATCAATGATGGTGGATTCAGATGGTTTTGCTGACAGCTCTCTTTCCTCCATCACAGTCGCTGTGGTTGTTGCTGTATGTGAAGTAACATCTTGACTTGTGACTGTTCGTCCTGTTGAGATCCCAGTGCTCAATGATGTCAATGTATGTACGGTACTAGTTACAGTAGAGTCAAGAGTGGAAACAGGTTCACTACTATGCGTCTCAGTTGTCTGTTCTCTTGTAGCTGCTGTGTCTGATGAGCTGGACAAAGAGATTGTTCCTGTGGTTTTGGTGAGGTCTTTAACATCTTGACTTGTGACTGTTCTACCTGTTGAGTGCTCAGTGCTCAGTGATGTTATTGTGTGTGCTGTGCTTGTTGAAGTAGAGTCAAGAGAGGAAACAGGTTCTCTACTTTGTGCCTCTGTTGTCTGACCTTGTGTAACTACAGCATCTGATGAGGTGGACACTGAGATTTTTTCTGTTGTTTCAGATGGTGTTTTAGTGAGATCTTCATCTGATTTTCTTGTAGTATGAAGTGAGGAACTGGTTGTGAAATCTTTGCTAAACATATCAGATGTGTCATCTCCTGATGCTTCAGACTCTGTTAATGGCAAGCTAGAAAAAAAACTTGATTGTGTAGGAGCTTCTTTGGCAGTTGTCTTCTGTGAAACTGTTGTGGTTTCATGTGCTTTTTCTGTTTTTGTTGAAGAGAACAGAAATTCTGAAACATCAATGATGGTGGACTCAGATGGTTTTGCTGACAGATCTTTGTCCTCAATCACAGTCGCTGTGGTTGTTGCTGTATTTGATGTAATATCTTTACTTATGACTGTTGGTCCTGTTAAGTACCCAGAGCTTAACGATGTAAATGTATTTACTGTATTAGTTACAGTAAAGTCAAGAGAGGAAAAAGGTTCTCTACTTTGTGCCTCAATTATCTGGTCTGTTGTAGCCTCGGCATCGGTTGAGCTGGGATGTAATACCTCTTTCACACTTGCTGTTGATATTTGTGATGTAGTATCTTGACTTGTGAATGTTTTTTCTGTTGAGTCCCCAGTACTCAATGGTGTAAATATGTGTACTGTGCTAGTTTTAGTAGAGTCAAGAGAGGAAACATGTTCTTTATGTGCCTCAGTTGTCTCATCTCTTCTGATCTCAGCATCTGATGTACTTGGCACAGTGGTTGTTTCTGTTGTGTCAGATGCTGTTTTGGTGAGTTCTTGGTATGATTTGCTAGTGGTGTACAATGAGGAACTTGGTGACAACACAATTTTGGCAGTTGTCTTCTTTGAAGTCAATGTGAGAGTGGTTTCAGATAGTTTCTCATCTAAATGTTCAGTGGAGGAGAACAGAGTGCCTGAAACATCAATGACGGTGGACTCAGATGGTTTTGCTGACAGCTCTTTGTCCTCCACCACAGAAGCTGTGTTTGTTGCTGTATGTGATGTAATATCTTCACTTGTGAATGTTCGTCCTGTTGATTCCCTAGTGCTGTATGTATGTATTGTGCTAGATGAAGTAGAGTCAGGAAAGGAAACAGGTTCTCTACTATGTACCTCAGTTCTCTGATCTCTTGTAGGCTCAGTGTCTGTTGAGCTGGACACTGAGTTTGTTTTTGTGGTTTTGTTGAGCTCTTGGACTGATTTTGTCATTGTATCTAATGCAGAACTTATTGTTGTGATGCTAAACATATAAGATGTCTCATCTCCTGAAGCTTCTGACTCTGAAGATTGTAAAACGTGTGAAGAAAAGTGTGATGGTGAAAGCTCATCTTTTGCTGTGGACACTTCAGGTGTCTGAACACTTACGCCTGCTTCATATGTATCCAAGTGGTCCATATGTCCAGAAGTAGACTCTAGGGCAGAAACATCTGTGGGTGTTGTCGTTTTAGTCAAATCATCTTTCTGAGTTGTCATTCCCATGACCTGTGTTGTAGCAGCTGTATCTTTGGCTTTGTCTTTTGTTATTGAGCTAGTACTGTGCACTGAAAGAGATATAGATAATTTAGTAGTGTCATCATGATCCAAAGGAATATTTGTTGACACTGTTGGGTGTACTGCTTTTGAAAAAGGTTGTTTTTCAGTGATGGAGGGTGAAATGCTTGGAATGACAGTTCCTTCAGATATTAGCATCTCCTCTTCACTAATTTCTATGGGAGGTGATGGCGGAGTTGATTCTACTACTATTCCTCCTAGACCAAAATCAATGTCTGGATCAAGGGTTGTGGAAAACAAGGGGGACACCATTGAAGATCCTGACACCAATGATTCATGTGGTGTTCTGCCAGCCTCCACTAATGAACTATCAAATTCAAATGTTGTTTCCGTTTGTTCACTTAAGTTATTTTCTCCAAGGGAATCACTTCCAAACGTGTCTCCTCTAACTTCTTCTGCCACATCTTTAGGATGAAGTGTCACTTCAAGCTTGCCGTTTATGAAGCTGACTGTTGGGGTCATGGACATGTCTGGAGAGGACAAAAAATCCCCACTTGACACAACAGTCTCCCGATCATCAGGTATCTCAGGAATCTCAGCCAACTGGGGAATATGAGGACGTTGTTCTCCAAAATGGATCAGGCTTTGATTAACTGTTAAAAAAACGGAGAAAAATCAAAGAAACATGAGATTAAATTAATTGGCCTTTTTCTGTTTGGATCTTTCTTTCAATTCGTGATTTGGAATATGAACTGAAAGGAAGCTGAACTGAAATTCAACACAGGTAATTTATCATCATCAAATCTCAAGGCTTATATATATATGTATATATATAAATATATAAGGCTTATATACTACCTATACTAGATCCTAACAACCAACAACACAATTGACCTTTTCTTTGCATGCACACTAAAAGACCTCACAACAACTGATCCTGTTCACAAAATGTCCTTGTTGTGACTGTCATCAGAGCCCAGAGAAAGACAGACATCCGGTTCCTTCTTGACTTAGTAAACATGACTGGCTGCCACAAACTAAAGCCCTACATATCAACCAGATCTACCATTTCTTCTTACAGGAACATTGGTCATATCAGTTAAACATCCCACACAGCTACTGATATACATTTCAAGGTTGGAAACGGACCAATATTTCCCACAAGCCAAATTTTCCAGATTAGTAGCTGATGTTGGGAACACCTGCAGGGATAGAGGTTAATGTCTGCAGACACCTGGTTAAGCAAAAAGGAGTCTGGACCGACAGAAAAAAAAAAAAACTTTTTCATTTGTTTGCCTATAACCAAACTTTTAGACACAGGGGAATGGTCAAACTCAAAGTTCCCAGCATCATTGTATGCATCTGTTAAAACACGCTGGAGCATGCTCAAAAAGGAGAGCAGTGCACAAATGTGCTTTTGTACCTAAAGCATTACCTCACTGGTCTAAGCATCCTGGGTAATGTCCTGAACTCATTAGTTTAAAATTTGTGTCATAATATTTTGACGTAAAATGTGTAATATATCATTATTACACCCATGCTTTCCTTTGGTCTTATGCTTATTTCTTACAAGCAAACAAGTAGGGCAACAGAAGAATGCAATGCTCACATTTTCTTTACTACCACTTACTTAGCCGTCTCTATACAGATGAGACTCTGCTGTAGAGATGACATCAGCAATGTTGTAGTGTCCAGACATCAGTGCACTAACAGAACTCTATGTTTATGATGGTAAGGGTCCAAAGCCTCGTTCTGCCAAGCCTGCAGTCACTGACAGAAATTGCTGGGAGAACAGATTTGCTAGGGCATCCCCTAATAAACAGCTCTCTAAACTAAATGGATCCACATCATCTGTACTGAAAACATGCCAAATGGAGGCAAACAGTCTGTCATTAACAGATAAAACCGACCAACTTATGCTTCACCAGTGGTGTAGTGTAGGTAACGGTTTCTGCCCTTGAGCTTCAAAATTGCTCAAAAGTAAATTCATCCCAGCATGTTTTGATAGTGCCAAGGAAGTGCCAAGTACTCGGAGCTTGACAAAATTAAGGATTTTGGGTACTGCTAAATGCCTCTCTATATACATTTTCAATATGTAGAGCCAAACTTTTTAGGACCCTGGACAGCACTGTTAAGGGCCACACCAAGGATGATAACTATAACAATAATTATGAAGATTTAATAATCATTAATTCTATAAGACTAGGGAAGTCCACAACCCAGCTATAGAGATAACAATACAGAAGAATGGTATTATTGGAATCAATGATTTTTTTTTTTCCATCAGAATCTACCTGACTTTAAAAAGCTTGAGCATTTAAATCACTAGACAGCATAAGTGCAGCGTGTGCATATAATACACAGAACTTTATTGTCCATTGGTGTGGCCGCTAATATACTGTTCTTAGTCTGATGTTGAAAGTAAACCACAATTACTGTATAGTGGTAAATGATGATCATTATTCTTTCTGTGCTGCTAAAATACACTATAATTTTTTTGGGAAAATAAACAGACAATGAACATTATCAGACAATGAACTGATAATAAATGAAAATCGCTGAGGATGAGAACATATACTATTATTTTCATGTTTCGTGTTCATCTTTTTATAAGATAGTTCTGGAAACAAGGCAGCCCTGCCTTGCACATCCCTTTTTTAAACATGATCAATGAAATGGAAAGACCATTTCAAGCCACTTTTAGAAAGCATGTGAAAACCGCAGAGAAAGAAAAGCAAAGAAATCATACCTAGGTCATCAGAATCAGTGGTGGTGTGCATGGCCTCTATTAGTGTCTCCTTGGGTGCCTCTGAAGGGCCTGAAGCAGCTTCTTCATGTGATGTTTCATGGTCAGTAAGTGAAGGTGTTATCACTTCTACAGCAGCAACTGTGGCTGAACTAGGTGTAGTCAAACTTGGTGACTTTGTAACATGGTCAGTCAATTCAACAATTTCGCTTTCTGAATAGCTGGTGAACGTTTGAGACATTTTTTGTGTAGATTTGGAGGTTCCTGTAGATGTTTCTCTAGGTTGTGAGCTTTGCATAAAAAACGTGGATGTAACTGTAGAACCAGTGATGGTAACTCCACTGGAGGTTTCTGAAAGTTCAGGTTCCGAGCTGGTGGATCTTTGTGAAGACAGAGGTGGAGGGTCCGCCATAACAACACCAACACCAGTCTCATCTTCATACTCAGAGAAAACAGTAGACTTAGCACTCTCAAGAAAAGTAGCCCCTGTTGCCAATGAGAAGGATGACTGTGATTCAGCTTCGTCTTTACCAGTACTGGTCTCACTAGCTGAGTGAGTCAGATTCTGGGTTGGGAATTTATCATGATCACTTTCGGTAATGGATTCGCTAAGTGAAGTCGATTCACTTTTGTCTCCAGATTCTACAGTGTTTGCTAATGTTACTAAAGAGGCCTCTGGTTCTAAAACTGTTAAAAAACTCTTGTCTGTTGTAATATCAACCAGGATAGACTCCTCTGTTTTCCCAACTGCAAACATCGGTTTTGTGCTTAGTGAGGCTGAAAGTAAAACATCAGGTAGAACGGTCCTCACTTCAATGATACTCTTATCCTCTAGTTCCTCCATTGGTTCTTCGGTGGCTGTGGGAGCTGCGGTAGTAAGTTCTTCACGGACCACATCTCCACGAACTTTTGCTTCATCATCAGCCTTCTCAGTGCCAAAATCACTAATATCAAAATCTGGAAGTTTTGTCGTGGGTAAGCTTTCCTCAGATTTCACACTGACAGCTGCTGCATATGGTGTGTTGAAGGATTCTAGTCTGTCAGGGACGTGGCTTGTCTTTGGTGGTGCCATGCTTGTAGAAAACATAGAAGGGGCGTCAGTAGGAGACAGGTCATCATCAGAGGTGGCCTGTGATGCATGAGAGGGACTGGCTTCAGAAGTCTGGCCTCTGGTGGTCTCTGTGGCAAAGAGTGCAGTGGTGGGCTCCATAGTTGTACCACTCTGGATTGTGACATCCACCCAGGAGGACTGGTTGAATAAAAGCATAGAGGGGCCTATAGGGCAAGAAAGAAAGAAAAAATGTCACAATATTTACCCAATATTTTGATATTTTGTATTATAGGCATTTAATTAAAATACTTTAAAACATAAAATACACAATCAAAATGCATATCAAAATGCACTACCTTTCAAACTTTTTTAGAAAGAAATAAATCTTTTTATTCATTAAGGATGCATTAAAGGATTAGTTCACTCCAGAATTAAATTTTCCTGAAAATTTACTCACCCCCATGTCTTCAAAGACGTTTATGTCTTTCTTTCTTCGGTCGAAAAGAAATTAAGGTTTTTGAGTAAAACATTCCAGGATTTCTCCATATAGTGGACTTCAACGGCAAACAATGGGTTGAAGGTCGAAATTGCAGTTTAAATGCAGCTTCAAAGGACTCTACACGATCCCATCCGAGGAATAAGGGTCTTATCTTGCGAAACAATCTGTCATTTTCAAAAAAAACATAAAAATGATATACTTTTTAACCACAAATGCTCATCTTGCACTAGCTCTGCGATGCGCCACGCATTACGTAATCACGTTGGAAAGGTCATGTGTGACGTAGGCGGAAGTACAGAGCAAGTGTTTACAAAGCGAATGTGCAAAGACTAAGTCAAACGGCCTTTACAAAAGCAAAAAAAGGGGGGGGGAAACGATATCGGACGATTTTGAAGTTGGAGGAGAAAAAGTATACAAATTTAAATTTTTTTTAGAAAACGACTGATCGTTTCACTGGATAAGACCCTTATTCCTCGGCTGGGATCATGTAGAGCCCTTTGAGGCTGCACTGAAAGTGCAATTTGGACCTTCAACCCGTTAGTAGCCGTTGAAGTCCGCTATACTGAGAATAATCCTCAAAAACCTTAATTTCTTTTCGACTGAAGAAAGAAAGACATAAACATCTTGGAAGACATGACAGTGAGTAAATTATCAGGAAATCTGAATTCTGAAGTGAACTAATCCTTTAAATAAATCAAAAATAACAGTAAAGAAAAACCATTTCAAATAAAATTATTACCTTGCAGCCATATAATCTGATTCTTTTTGGTTATAGAAACATAATTATTACAACTTTACTTTTTTTTTTGTCAGATTGTTACTATGGTCTGATATACAGAATGGCATCCAAGTGTACACTGCAAAAAATGCTGTTCTTACTTAGAGTTTTTGTCTTGTTTCTAGTCAAAATACCTTAAAGTTCTTAAATCAAGAGGCATTTTCTTGACAAGTAAAAATTATTTTCTTGTTTTCAGAAAAAAGAAGTCAAAATTAAGTGAGTTTTTCCTTAAAACAAGCAAAATAATCTGCCAGTGGGGTAAGCAAAATAATCTTAAATCAAACCAAAAATAACCAAATATATAATCTTGTTTTCAGTTTGGATTAAGATTATTTTGCTTACCCCACTGGCAGATTATCTTGCTTGTTTTAAGGAAAAATTTTGACTTATTTTTCCTAAAAACAAGAAAAACTATTTTTACTTGTCAAGAAAATGCTTCTTGATCTAAGAATTTTTAGATATTTGGACTGGAAACAAGACAAAAATTCTAAGTAAGAACAGCATTTTTTGCAGTGTAAATTAAAGGATTAGTTCACTTTCAAATGAAAATTACCCAAAACTTTTATTAATATAACTCCGATTGTGTTCATCTGAAAGAAAAAAGTCATATACACTTAGGATGGCTTGAGGGTGAGTAAAGCTTGTGGTAATTTTCATTTTAAAGTGAACTAATCCTTTAAGTATCTACTTTTTCTCCATTGTCAAATTTAAAATATTGTAAACAGGATCTCCAGACAGATCTCAGCTACGGGAATCTTTCAGTTTTCACAGCAGCTTGTACTTTTTCTTGGGACATTATGCTTGGTTGTATGATTATTATAATAAAAATATTATGAAACATCATCCCAGTATTGCTGAAACAATGCATGATTTGATTATACTGTTGTCAGAGTCCCCGAGAGGCCTATTTTTCTAACAATTGTTGAAACTGATACAGCTTTTTAAATTGTTGCAATCTGAAAGTGATTCACCTTCACTCCATAAAAAAGGGAAAATGTGGGTAACATTTTACAACGCTTTCAAGGTACAGACAGCTCTTTAAACGTGTCATTGTATGCAATACTTGAATTTAAATATGTGAAGGTTGACGAAAATAGCACATCAGATTCCAGATTAACTCAGATTAACTTGTCTTTAAACTATTCAGTGAAATTCTTTTGTATGAAGGGTGTCAGAATGGTTCCAACAACCTAACAATTATTTTGCAAATTGAATTTCATTCACACAAACAGTTTACATGCTCTTAAGCCTTTAATTACCCTGTGTTCACCAAAAAGTGTCATCTTCAAATACAACAGGCTAGCAGCCAATGCTCCAGCTGTTCTCTATTATCTACAGGCTCTTTTTATTCATTCTGATGTCATCCATGAGGTACTTTTCCCTTAAGAAAAAATTCCTGTCATTCACGTGATGCATTGTCTGATGGTTTGTGGGATGTTGCGAGGTGTGGTGAGGGGCGAAAACATCCTAACATGTGTCATGCTAATCCAGCCTGATTAGGTCATGTGATTTTATGCACATCTGTCACTATATCAAACATCCGTAGTCATCACAGGGCAAACGAACATGAGAACAAAACCCATCATGTAAGAGAAAACACTTGAACAGCTCTCAATTCCACATGGATCAGAGAGGCTTGACAGAGTTAAAAAAGGCCAAACAAACACAGAGGTCACGGTGTCGAGGTTTTGGGTGAACCCCAGGTCCATTACTTATCACAGCAGTCAGTGGCTGTCATTCTGGGTGAGTGCCCTGCCTGGCAGGGGGTAGGTTGTCTAAATTAGCCTCAGTTGAAAAGATAACCCCCCCCCCCAGGTCAGAGGTTAGCGAGACCCACTGATTTTAGAGCTCTGGTAGTAGCACTCTTCTTTATCTGCATGTCTGTTCAGATAAGTGCTGGTGCAAATGACAGGAAGAACAGAAGGTCTGACAGCGAAAAGAGGCAGAAAAAAGAAGCAGGTAACACCTAAGCACTTTTTCATGTTTGTTGATGGCTGTAGATCTGTACTGTGCATCTGAATTACAGAAAAAGGTATTAGCTCCGTATTATGCAACAACATTTTCTTTGACGAATGCCTCAGATAAAAATTAAAGGGATAGTTCACCCAAAAATGAAAATTCTGACATCATTTACTCACCCTCAAGTTGTTCCAAACCTGTATGAATTTCTTTCTTCTGCTGAACACAAAAGAAGATATTTTGAAGGATATGGGTAACCAAACGGCCCTATTCCATAGTATGGGGGGGAGGTTTGGAACAACTTGTGGGTTCGTAAATGATGATCATTTTTGGGTGAACTATTCCTTTAATGGCAACTTTAAGAAAGGAATCCCTACATTCCAGAGACATCCCTACCTTCCTTTTTTAGCAAGCTAATATTACAGATGCACTATTTTTAAAAATTCTGGCCAATACTGATTATTATGATTATTTTCATGTTAAGGTTGATAACCGATCGCTGATAATAAAATGGTTTTAAATGCTACAAGTGAAATTAGCCATCAAAAGATAATGCACAATATGAAAAAATGGATATTCATTTTGAGATTTACATTTACTAGTGTTATTAAATTATTAGTGTTTTTAAAGATTAACTTTATGTTAGCATTAGATGACAGGAAAGAAGACTGAAATGTAAAAACAGGGAAAATTTTAATTTTAATATTACAATTTAAATATCCAGTATTGACTGCAAAATAAAAAATAATAATAATAATAAAAATAAAAAATAATAACGGTCATACCATGATACCAGTATATAATGCATCTCTAGCTAATATGCCTATTACCTGCATGGAAATAGCTGCTCAGGGCTGTTAGACTAGTTATCACTAGACTAACTCGACTTTGACGTGTCTCTGTGCTTTTTATCTTTTGAAAATGATGCCCCCGGTTGCATAATATTGTTCTTATGAGGTCATCTAAGCCAATGAGAACATCAAGTCTCAGTACCTACAACACCACAAAGCAAAGTCTGACAAGCATCTGCCATTTTAGCCATGAAGCACTACAGTGGCATAACGGACCTCTGAATGTTTCAACCCTCTTGTTAACCAAGCCCAGTTTGGTTTCCTTAGAAACGGGCGGCAACCCAGAATGCAGCAGAGTGAGGTCAGTGAATCACTGGAGAATGAGCTACTCTCATGTAAACTTTTCCATACTCGGTGTCTCAACTTAAAAGAACCTCAATTAACAAAAAGTGGTGCACTCTAACTAATATTCTGCTTTGATTTACTGCCCATAAGAGGCATTCGCAGTAAGTCTGGAGCTCAAGTTTACGTGTGTCAGGGCTTCAAAAGACGCATGCTGAGAGAAATGACGTCAAAGCAGCTGGTAAAGTGGCCGTTCTCGCAATCACCCAGGTGTTCGTTTATTACACCATAAACACTTCATGAGCTCCGTGAAAAGTCTTTACCTTTGAAACAGTATGCTCCTAGCTTCATATTGGGATCCGGGAAGCCTGTTTGGTTTCGGTAGCGGTACATGGTGCGGACACCCAGCAGACCACCCCCACACTGACTTCTGGCTACGGAGACAGGGTGGCGGGCACTGCCGTCAGAAAGCCATCCATAATCGCATCGGTCGAGGCCCTGTCTCCAGGCAGCGTGGAGTTGACCAGGTGAGGCCAGCTCTGCATTCATGCTTTCACACTCCGCCTTGGCCTCAGCAAAGGTCATCTTACGCATTGTGGGCGCAAAGTAAACGTTACCTGAATTAAAAACACACAAGAAACATTTAGCATTATTATATCTGAAATTAACTGCATTTTGAGTTGGTCATAAACACAGCTTACATGTTAAGAAGCAATAATCATAATTATTAAAGTCTTGCTAACAAGTAAATTTCAAAGTGCCAGTCAATGAATCAAAACCCAGATCTTGAAACTGGGAGGAGAAGGAATACCCTAAATGATATGACAAACACAAATCAATAAAACAGCTTTCAGAAAAGAAAAAATATAGTGAAAATAAAAAAGAGGGGAAGTTGTTTTCGCCCAGTCTTGGGTGTTGCTGTCAAAAGCTAAAACTGAGGTTTACAATGACGTCTAAGTAATTTACAGCAGAACAGTAAAGACATTCCCAAATCTTCTTTCGTGGGAGAATGAGACATATTAAACACCACATATAACAGGGTGTTCATTTAATGAATACATTTTCCATTTGCTGTTTGTGATGTTAGATGTTCTTCATTACTTTGTCACAACACTGAGCTGGATATAGCACTTAGTATTAAGAATTCTCTTGACAAGATATGAGAAAACTATTTTTTTCGACATTTGTTGCATTGTTATTTTTTGTCTAAGAATCTAGAACTCTCTACAAACAATGTTCTCATTATTAGTAACTAGAAACTACTTATTTTTAAAAGAAAACTATCATGTAAACTATCAACTATCAAATAAAACTACTGACAGGATGTTCTGATAAGCTGATGTACATATGGCAAAAGAAGTTTGTGTTCACATTGAACTTGGAATTGAAAAGAAACTCAGATTTGCTTTAAAATAGGAGAGCTTAAACCTCTCTTCTGTGGCAGCAGAAATCTTGAAAGCTTCCACTTCAATGTTTAATATCACAGATGTCATCTGCCATTATGGTTGATTTTCATTTTTTGGTCATAACCACAGTTTAAAACCACATTAAATATGTCAGCATAGAGCAAATATAACAGATAAACTGCTGCTCTATCACATTACCACAGGACTGTTGGCCTTGTCAACAAGTTTTTTTTTTTATTCCTTGAAAATCTTACCATTGAATGAGTAAAGTTGTAAGAAATAACAAGAATACTAAACTCATACCCTCAAGCTTATCCACATAGCAGAACACGTCAAAGGTCTCTGTGGGCCTGCGTTTGCCATATGACCTGACACCAGGTTTTCCAGGCAGATTTCCAAAGCAGCCAGGCCTTGGTCTAGTGATTGGATATCTACAGACAGAAACAATCCACACAGAAAGAAAAGTTTCTCACAACTAAAAAATAGTACAAAATTATCATTTGTTTAGCTTTTGCAATTTCCTTTTTATATCAACATGTTGACATACTGTTTAGAACTTATTACTGAGATTGCCAGTAGAGGATATAGAAGTGCAGATCGTTTGTGTGTGTGTGTGTTGCTTCTAACCTCACTGTTTGATCTGCAATCCAGCCAGCATCACACTGGTCAAATCCATCCTCATAAGCAGCTCTCAGCTGTTCTGCTGTAGCAATGGTGGCTCCAACGTCGCTACAGGTCTGCACGGCTTGTGCATAGTTCAGAATGTATCTGCTGAACTTTGACCTGTAGTGAAACACCACGCCTGTTCAAAAGAACAAATAAAACAAACAAAAATGAACATGTCCTAACAAAGACCATTCCATCCATTAATAGTTTCATTAAAAAGGGTCATATTGTATTACTGTCATTGTTGTCAGTGACCGCCATAAACATGAAGACTAATGCAAACTGCTTTTGTCCTAAAGACGTCTGCAAGTTGCTTATAAACAAATTAATAAAGCAAGCAGTGTTGGGACATTCATTTGAATGAGGGGACATTCCATCCACCCCCATAATTGTCCCTTTGAAACAAATTCAAATTAAATGAGTAATGGATCTAATTAAAATGGCAGTGTGTCTTTGCCGAGAGCAGGGTGGTGCTGCAATTCTAGAGCCAAAGCAGTTCAGGGTTGACCCATCCCATCGTTTCACATGGCCTGTGCATAAATCATCCCATACAAGATGTCTCCCAGCATCACAGCATATCCAAGCAGAGGGAAGACATTAAGAGAGGCAAAGTTAAAGTTTTGGAGTGCATTTGACTTTTTACACTGTAACTGTAATCTGGGAGGGTCCAAAACAACCCTCAACAATTTAGATAATGTGTGCTTGCGGGTTTTCTCCCATTAACAGATCCACTTAACAGACTGAACTTTAATTTATCTATAATTTACTTTGGTCATGACTGTCATTGATCAATTAGCTTTAAGGAATTTCCCATATTGACAGCATATGTGCTTCAGATACGACAATGGTGTCTCTAAAAAGACAAGACAAATCTGAGAGTAAGCGAGACAAATCTTACCATCAACATTTAAACTGACTGTGTCTTGCGTGTCCTCAATCCCAAACATTACTTCACAGCGGTATGTTCCAGCATCACTTGCCCGAAGCTTCACCATAGTTAGAGAAGCATCGCCAATGTCTTCAGGGTGACTTTGCACAGATACGCGGCTCCTGTACCCCGAACCAATCTTAATGACGCCATTTTGGGTGACAAGAACAGTCGACTCCACACCCCCTTCAATTTTGGTCCATTTGATGCGCAGGTAATCTGTTCCTGAGGCATTTCTGTTTCTAGGTCCAACAGTGGGGATGATGGAGAAGTAACATGGAAGGGTCACTTTCCCGGACAACAAGCCGCTGACAGGACGCATCACCAATAATGTGCTAGAGACTGAGAGAAATGAAAGGCATGAGACATATATACACACAGCTGCATCCATCGCAAAGCACAAGAAATCATGCCTCACTGTGTTTATGATAATTGAGCAGAGAATTATTTTACTGCCTCTGTGAAGCCTAAGGGTGAGAGTACCAGAAACTATTTTCCTGTAGAAGGACAGATAACCTTGAACGGGGGACGTTGAAAGGATCATAACTGTCAGAAAATCAGTATATACTCAGACCAACAATGTGAGAAATGCTCTGGACAGGTGGGATAACCCCTGAGGGTAGCACACCACCATGTGTGAGCATGGTCTCTCAGAGAGATGAAGTCAAGCCATCTGTTTGCACCAGACTACAAGAAGTTCCTAATTAAAAGGTATAGGTGCCTGGAAGTAAACCATTAGTGGCAGCTGGGGGACAACAGTTTGTGGGAATGCAGGATTAAGGTCTTCTCCTCAACAATTTGACTAATTCGGGAGATGCATTTAAACTAATTTTACAATGAAGTTGATCTTTGTTGCAAGAAATAAATTCAAATTAGCCCCTAAAAACAGCACAGAACAGATAAACAAGACTATGTTAATTTAGACACATGCAAACACCAGTCAAACATGAATAAATCAAATTTTCATTTTTATGTTCAGAAACACTTGAACATGTAAATTTGAATACTTTCAAAATATTATCTTTAAAAAAAAAGCATGAAAAGCTTACCAGGTCCAGTCGTTGTTTGGTATATGCAGATCAACCACAATATGTGTCTTATATTAAGCAACATCTTCCTGTCTTGGAGGTGAAAAGAAGAATCATCGAATTATTGATTTGATAAGTCATTCAAATCTAGCTGTAAACTGAGCTGAATGACTGAGACATCTTATCTATTAAGACTCGCATATGCTGAACGACTTTACTCATCTGACTGAGGCGTTGCGGTGGTCATGCAGAGTGTTTCCTCTCAGAGGGTGGGTGGCGGAATTGAGTATTCAGTTGCTATAATCCCCTGCGGGGGGTGAGGCACAAACTTTTGCCACCGCACCACTACAAACGTGGGGCTCACGAGAATTAAAAGTAACGTAAAACAGCCCAAAACGTATGTGCCTTTCTTAGATTAGAGATATAATCAAAATATAAGTAGTGTGAAAGTTAGAAGGCGACATGTGGCCTAGGCTACGTGAAAATTAAGATTTGTTTAATTGTTTCTTCATATATGTACTGACTTCATTCATTTGTTGGCTTCCTTTTCGTTTGACCTCATACAGTGTGGAAAAAGTCAGCTGCTTCAAATTGCACAGGTTGGCTAAGTTTAATTGCCGCTTCAACGTTTAAGGATAAAAATTAAAGTGGTAAAAATGTGCAGCGATGAGGTCATCACACTTTTGATCACTCTGAATTTCATTCACGATTAGAAATTACAGAAATGGTGACAAAAATGGATGGAAACAAATGTAAAAGTGCACGAACACAAAGTGTCCTTTACTACAATATGAAAAAATGACACGGTGGCAAAATAATCCTTACTAGACTAAATCGTAGCTACATTGATTTTTTTTTTATAAAGAAACTGACCCATTTATGCATTACAATTCTCAATGTTATGCAAAACTCGTCTGAGATCAGAGGCAATCACTTCATTCACGCACGCGCTAAATGTCTGCGCTCTTGTATTCGCTCCTGTACTGCATCTGTTCCTCACTCTGTAATAATTGGATTAATGTCTAATAGTCAAAGGCTGCTAGAATATCTTGGAATACAGATTCAGAACTGTCTTGGCCTAGACATAACGGAGCTGGAACCTATTAGTCCCGCCCAATGATGTAGTATACGGTCAGCATCAGAGATGAGAAGGATGGTTAAGGAGACTTTGGTGCTTCTATTTCAGTTCAGTGCTTCTCTTTGGATAATTCTACTCCTGTATCATACACAGAGTGAGGTCATGTGAAATTTAAGTACTTCTGTGCGACGTAGGTTCAAATATTGTAACATTTGTTATATCCATAATGTAAATAATAATAATAATAATAATTCGACAAAAAAATAAATTATGATAATAATCATTAGAATGTTGAAAAAATAGTTAACAATCACATATAGTAATTTAAATTAATTTCTGATTTAAATGTAACCATACTAGCCTATGTCCTGATATCATGCATAAAGCGACTGCATAAATGTAGCAATTATGACTAAATCATTCTGACTGACGACACAATCATAAATTAGCATAGGTTACAGAGAAATGAAAAAAAGTAAGAATGAAATACTGTACCTTTCCTGAAAGTTATAATTCCAAACGAAAATAAATGTTACTTAATCCCAGTTTACAGTGAGTCCACATGAAACCTTTATACGTGTCCTTATATCAGTTTGAAAAAAAAGTCCGATCTCCTTCTTGGACCGTATGTTGATTTCTGTGGTCCGGACACAAAATGTGAACGCTAACAGCAAATTCAAATCCAATTTACACCCTAAATAACTTCGTCTGTGATTTAGAGGAGGGGCTCACTTCCCACCCGAAAAAGTGAGTGGACACACCAGGCAGAAGGGAGGTGCGGGGAAAGTGACGCGCGTCACAGGTGCCCCAACATGACTAGACATGGGCGCGCGCGCGCGCACACACACACAGAGAACAATAAAAGAACAGAACATTTAGCCTACAACTAAATAGAAAAGAAAAGAAAGTGCTAAACGCACTTTGCCATATTCGCTTCGAAGTGCAGGGCACATAAGTGAATGTTACCTTGATGATATAGCAGTGAAATTGATTTATATAGCAAATAAAACGTTTGCCTCAAATATAGCATCATTGTAAGCTATATTCATTATTTAAAATAAAACGTAACTTTTGCACCGTCTCCTTTTGTGTCTCGTGGTAAAAACAAACAAATAAACATGAAAACAATTCCCGTTAGGTTTAATCAGCTCAGACAGCCTAAATTAGCTACCTCCGTTTTCAAAGTGAGTCAAATAAAAGGAGAAAAGTATTAAATGCGGATATTTATTTATCCAAGTGTTCCTCCAAAGTCATAATTTATTTCCATGACAACACTTTATTACCAGCGATGAATTATTCCCGTATTAATTGTATCTCAACATTTACTTGGTGAATCACATATTACGTTTTTTGCTCTGCAACAGAGAGTTGCCCCTCCACACGGGGGAGAGACCGCACTGCTTACAGCACTGGGTGATAAGAGAGAGCAACCGGGTGTTTAAAAGGTTATAAAGTGACTCGCTGAACTTTGAGGAAGGTCACGCTGCACTAAATGACAGCGCTTAATATAAAACATTCTGATATGGACTTTTTTGTTGTTTTGTTTTTGGTTTTTTTAGAATTATAAATAAATTGCAAGTAGTGAATTTATAAAACCGCCATTGTCCTGAGAACACAGTTCAACCTTTCAGTTAAAATCCACCTTCATTTTGCTTCACATTGATTTGAATGTATTCACTTGTTTACCAAACAGATAGGCTATATGGCAAATAATAATTTTTCATCAATAAATCCACACACACACACACACACAAAAATAATTTAAGATGGTTTTGAACAAGGTCTTTGAAACCAACATGCAAAACCAATACTAGAGAAAACACATTTGCATAATTGGATTCAAAACCAATTACCGAGATACAGACCTTGTGACAACTCTGTGTGACAATAACCCTTGCCTCTCCTCTTTAGTACAGTGTTAGTTAGGCTACACAAATATTCACTATAGGCTATATCAGTGGACAGAATATGGAAGATTGCTGCATCATTTATATTTACTAATCACAGTTTTTACAGATGGCACTTCATAATTCCAACCACAAACAGTTAATCTCTAAACTGGTCGAGAGGTGCAATTTCAGGTCAGTGCTTTTTCTGGCTTACTTCCTTTCAAGATAACAGCAGAATATATAAGGTTAATGATCTTTGGCGTAGGCCCCGTCCGTATCTCACGTCCTGAGGGTTGCAGACTTTGCGTTTCTTGCCTGAAGCTGAAGGCAGGGGCGTAGCCAACCCCCGGGGAGTATGGACAGGGACCATCCTGGTAGTGTTGGGGAGGATGGAGGTGAAAGTTTGCGTCAGCATCTGCAAACTCAGACAAGTGTAAGTACCAATCTTTTATACTCCAAGTGTTAGATAATGATTGGTTAGATCTGAATTAATAAGTGACGTAACATTTGAGTCTTCCCGGCAGAACTTACGCTTAGAGCTTCATATCTTATAGTTCAGCTGGAAAAGCTTACATTCCTCACCCATACCCTCAACACATGGGTCAGTGCTTTAACCATTACTCACCTCCATTTACACCTAAAGCCTAGAAATGGTCATCCTCTTGTATCTCAGAAAGAGTCTCCATATATCTCGCTGACAGATCAAACTGGATGTCTACCCATCACCTTTGACCTATAATCACCTAGCATTTACAGCACATTTCCTCAAAGCACTGCTTAAGTAGCCTACTAACAAAAGTTTGCATGACCTTTCCAAGTAATCAGACTCATATTACAATATATCAACAAAGAAACTGTATTTACGTGCTATATTGGGTCAGAATAGTAAGTTGTTAATGATATTTAATTATCTTAGGTGACTTTTATGTTATACACTGGCAACTCCCAGTTTTTCCAAGACACAAAGGAACATATTCTCTTTATGTCATATCACCCAGACATACCGTTGATTCTTAGTCAATGACTCTTGCAGATAGATCTGCCTGGTGGAATATTGGCTCAAACCAGATGATAAATCAAAGGGCCAGAGCTAAAAAGTGTTTTTTTTATTATTAATATTATTCACTGGATACTTTTAAAGGAAACTTTGCAGCCCTCACTGACCCATACGAGCTACATTTGTGATTATGTAGAACAGTTATAGGTATAACAAGGCACAAGATGTAAAAAAAAAAAAAAAAAGGTCACTTTCCCTGACAACTCTCACCTATTTGTGTCCAGACATGCTAATAATCACATGACTTATGTTAGGGAAACATGGTATTTGGATCAACTAAGACATAAATACAAAAACAATAACGCAACTGCTATAATTACAAACAACAACTATGTTGATACTGTCTTAACCATTCTCCTCAAGGTTCACTGAGTGTGGCAGTTGTTCCAGATTTGACTCTGTATTCTGAACAGGTCTGTCAGTAATGCTCTGTTAGCTCCATTCACAATTTCCTAAGCACATTAAGGGGGATGGAAAGTTGGGAGGTGGAGAAGACTAGGGGTTCATTTGTACCATCCTGTCTGTGGAAAGCAGGAACTACATCACAATGAACACATGTAGCCCCAAAAGCTGTAAATCACTGAAGCAGTTAGGATATCGAGTGTAAAATAAAGTAGATGGGCCAGGGTGAGTGTTAGTTGTTGATAGTGTTCAAGGTGTTGTAAGGGTAAAACAAACCTCAATGACCAAACAGTATTTATTCCATAATCCCACTGAACGTTAAACAGACATAAAGTGACATTTGACTTTTTTCATATCTACTAGCACATGTTGGATCTTAAGTGCATACACCGGGCCCTTAGTCCTGGAATTTATAGAAGTAAAGGCCCGTTCACACCAAAAATAAAAAATATACCAATAACTATAATAACTATAGCATTCACTCCGACAGATGAAAATGTCACCTCACTCGCCGGAACCTGTGCGTGCGCTCAAGGCAGTTGGACATAGTGGTGTATTAGAGGTAAAAAATGATTAGATTTCTCACACAAACAAATCGTTTCGTGTCTTAGGACATCAATGTGTCGTCACGAGCTGCAGGGTTTCATTTGGATTT
Organism: Anabarilius grahami; assembly: GCA_003731715.1. Lineage (NCBI taxonomy): Eukaryota > Metazoa > Chordata > Actinopteri > Cypriniformes > Xenocyprididae > Anabarilius > Anabarilius grahami. The sequence continues at coordinate 2,774,585 of RJVU01018862.1, forward strand.
GTCTGTGCATGTTTTTTTGACTCTTATAGATGGAGTTCCCATTGACATGCATTATACGACTGACAGACTGCAACGGTTGGAGTTCAAAATCATCATTTGTGTTCTACTGAAGAAACAAGTCACCTACATCTTGGATGCCCTGGGGGTAAGCAGATAAACATCACATTTTCATTTTTGGGTGAACTATCCCTTTAAAATACACTATAATATACTTACACTAAATGTCAGAGTAGTTAGCAGAGATCCAGCTGAGCTGGAGTTTCATTGAGCCTGCTTTAAATTAAAAATGCCTGAATGCCACTCCGTATGACATGTGCGACACATTTATTGTTTAATGCATTTATGTATTCTTAAATGCCAAAATTACAACAACACTTTAATTACATTTTCAGTAATGTTATTTGAGATCAACACCAAAGGAAGATTATCTTGCCCTCACACCAAAGAAAGCTCTGCATTCTGCATTTTGCTTGAAAGAAAGAAAGAAAGAAATAAAGAAAGAAAGAAAGAAAGAAAGAAAGAAAGAAAGAAAGAAAGAAAGAAAGAAAGAAAGAAAGAAAGAAAGAAAGAAAGAAAGAAAGAAAAGAAAGAAAGCTGTCAAAGTGTTACATTATTTAAAAGGAAGGGGAAGTCATACATTTAAAAAAACAGACATGCAAATGCAAGTTACACCGACCAAACCTTCACCTCTTGGAGCTATATATACATGTCTAATGTAGTTTATTATTTTCGCATGAATTTAATCGATAAAGGTTTATTATAAATTGCACTGAGAATAATCAGAACTATTTTAATATTATAAACCATATTAACTAATAGCCTCAGAAAGGATTGATTTTCATTACAGACGCAGGACTCTGTATTTATTAACTAGTACCACTCAACTGCTGTTACGCACAGTCGATTGCATGTGTCTTCTGTATCTTTGTTCGTAGTCCACACACAGTGATCATCACTAATCAACACTACACAGTGTTTCTTTGCAGTAACTTGGTCCTTACATTGACAAGTACTTGTGAACCTGAGTTCACTGTCTCTGTCTGGTCACGTCTGTCTTACATCTCACACTTGTAGGAATGTCCTGTTTGCTTCTGTCAATGTGGCTGTAAAGCAATTAAGGGGTAATTAAGAGGTTTTCTTTGTTATAGGTGGACACAGGAGAATAAGTTCTTGAGCTATAGCAATGATTAAACCCATTGGCAAGACAAAAATCTGTATTACAGTCAAAAATAACACATTACATTTACTGTTTATAATAACTATGTAAGTTAAATACATAATGTTAGACTGTTCATCATTTTGTTACTGTAGTGTCTTCTTTTCAAATTTCTAAAACCTCTAGCCACAATTTTTTGAAATAAATTTAAAAAACTCTAAAAACTTATTTTGCAAGAGAAAATATTCCCATATATTTCAAAGTCTTTGAAATATCCTTAATAAGAACCAAGGGGTGAATCAAAGGTTAGCCAAAGTGTCCGCTGCTAATTTACAGCAGCTTGTACTGTGAGTAATATCGTTTTGAGATTTAAGAGAGGATGACCTGAGATAACCCTAGTGACTCCACTGACACCATTTTGCCTGTGACCTCCAATTCAAGCTTTGACACCCTTCCAGAGAAGCATTTGATCTAACATTCCGCAAATGCAGGGGTGACAACCAATTACATTCACTTAAATTTGGCTGAGGAAAACGATTACTCACTGGTTTTGGAGTCCCTGTGTGCGAGTATGGGAAACGCACCATTCAGACAATTATGATTAAAACACAGTGTAACTGATGAGTGGACTTTAGGAGAACCTGTTCAAAGCATCTGTTCCTAAGCGACCAGTAATTTGGGGAAAATCTGAGACAACTCCATGCAGTCAGACTAAAATCCATGTGTATGAATAAGTTTGAAAATGTGAGAACATGGTAAACACGTTTTCTTCATAACTGCACAAAGATCCAATCGCTGTATTTTGTCAGGGCTATGTGTATGTACTTTGAGCATTACATCAAGTATTTCACATGAAGATGTTTCACTGAGCTCATGGAGCTAATTTCCAGGACACAGAAAATGTTTCCAGGACATTAAGTTCCACCTTGATTCCTAAAATGACTCAGAAATAGCTTCACATTCCCTCAAAAATATGACAAATATCAAATATGTTGTCTTATTTAGCTTCTGCTTCTTTTCTTTTTTTTCTTTGGACTTGAATTTTTTTATTATTATTATTATTACAGTAATATAAAAGATCTTAAAGTAATAAATGAAGAGATTTGAATTGTATATAAATAATCACAGTAGCATTTTTACAGTCTTTTACCGTTAAAATCACGGTAAAAGACAAAAAATGCTACAGTGAAAAACAGTTAATTGGTTTACAAAAAGTTTCTGTACTATATACGGTGAGTAACTAATAGATCTAAAGGTACATTTAATCTAATTTTACAGTAAAATATTGTTAAATTTACAGTTTTTGGAAGTGAAAAATAACAAGTCACTGTATAATTTACAGTGAAAAACGTAAATTGACATTCCCACAGTTCCCTGCGTGATACTTCACATTTGATGTATTTTCAATTAAATAACTGTTTCTTCTTAGCTTTTCTTAGTTTTTTCTAATCAGTTATGTACATTAGGGTCTTATGTTACATCATTTATGTTAATGTTGTTAAATTAATGTTTATTGCATTTTTATTTTATTTTATGTGTGTTACCATGATGGTGTTTAGTGTTTGTGTGAATGACACTGTGTGCACTTTCTATATATTAGTATTGTCCATCTCAGCTTGTGGAAAAGCTGCTTATGATGAACTTTGATTCATCATGTGACTCTCATAACCACTGTGATTGGTGGTTGTCAGTACAATTACAAAGGTACAAAACAGTACTTCAATAGGTTGGTAAATTAATATTATATCAAACGTACAAAACTGTACTTCAATAGGTTGGTAAATTAACATTATATCAGTTAATGAAATAAGTTTTTTACTGTAAATTTAACATATTTTTTTTTAGTGTTAAAATGAATAGTTATGAACCGTAATTACAATATAAACCTTTAAATTATATGGTTTTGAACTTCAAAATAGACAGTAAACTAAGTGCAGTCCCGCAAAACCTAAAACATTGTTACCGTATTTTTTAGTTCTGGCAACCACAGCTGCCGTTTTTTTACCGTTAAGGTAAAAAATTATTTTTATCATTTATTTATAAACTTTTTCAAAGAATTAACAGAAAGCTTTATACAATTAAAGTTATAACTTTTTTGGTATAATAACCCCTTCCGCCGAAATAATTAATACATAGAATATTAAGACAACAATGACAATAGTAATAATAAGAACAATAAATAAAATGATTTTAAAAAATACAAAATGGTAAATAAACTTTCAATAATATACTCATTTACAAATGAACAATATAATTGTAGGAAGAAATAAATAAATTAAAAATTATAACAATGAAATAAAAATACATAAACAATAATACAATCCAAGTCTCTGACATATTTGTGGTCTGTACATATTTATAAAACCAAACAACAATGGTGATCATGTTCAAACCAATCAGTTTAACAAACTTAGTTACTATGATCAATTAAATGGGAAAGTCTTCATCTTTTCAAAGTATGTGATCATGGGTTGCCAAGTCTTATAAAAGTTTTTGACAGATCCTTTCATTAAATACTTAATTTTCTCTCATTTTAAACATGATACCAGGTCACATATCTACACTGAAGCTGGGTGGATTTGTTGACTTCCACTCCAATAACATTCTTCTTCTTGCTAATAAGGTGGCAAAAGCAATAACATTTTTTACCTTATTTGTCAATGATACTCCATGTTCTGGTACTCCAAAAATAGCAACTTCAACACTGGGTTTTTTATCTAAGTTAAGGGCTTCATTTAAGGTTTTAAAAATGAATGTCCAATAATCACCCAGCTTTTTACAAGCCCAAAACCTATGAAAAAAGTCTACCTTGTCACCTTTGCATCGATCACACAAATTGCGCACAACATTAGGGTACATTTTTGAAAGTCTACATTTTGTGTAATAGGCATGGTGGATAACTGTAAATTGTATAAGACTGAGGCGTGCACAAGAGGTTGATTTACTCTATTCAAAGCCTCATCCCAAGTTTCGGCAGGTATTTCAATTCCTATGTCCTTTACCCATTCACCTCTAATTCTTTCAATTAAAATATTATTTGAGGACATTTTGACCTTTAAGAACAATAGGAGACTGTAGAATTTTATCCAATAGTGAAGTAGGTGGCAAGTCAGGAAAAGTTGAGCTCTGAGTTTGAATAAAATATCGGACTTGAAAGTAATGAAATAGGTTGGAATGTGACAATTGAAATTTCTCTGAAAGGTCATTAAAACTGGCAAAAGTGTTGTCTATATAAAAATCACTTTTTACTGTAAATTTTATGGGAAAAATTTATTTTACAGTCACCGGCCACTTTATTAATACACCTTGCTAGTACCAGGTTGGAGCCACTTTTGCCTTCAGAATTGCCTTATTTCTTTGTGGTATATATTCATCAAGGTGCTGGAAACATTCCTCAGAGATTTTGGTGCAAAGAAAATATCCCCCACACCATTACACCACCAGCAGCTGCCTGAACTGTTGATAAAAGGCATGGATCCATGCTTCAATGCTTTCAAATTCTGACCCTACCATCTGAATGTCGCAGCAGAAATTGAAACTCATCCAACCAGGCAACGTTTTTCCAATCTTCTATTGACCAATTTTGTTAGCCCGTATGAATTGTAGCCTTAGTTTTCTGTTCTTAGCTGGCCCATCTGCTTCAAGGTTCGCCGTGTTGTGCTTTCAGAGATGCTCTTCTGTAGACTTCGGTTGTAACGAGCCTCTGACCTCTGGCATCAACAAAGCATTTTTGCCCACAGAACTGCCACATGGATAGTTTCTCTTTTTTGGACTATTCTCTGTAAACCCTAGAGATGGTTGTGCGAGAGTCTGACTCTCTAACCATTAGGTCATGACTGCTCCCAAGCTGGCAAATAAGACTTCCATTAATTGTTTGCCTATCTCCAAGCACTCTGTGTACAGTGGTGCTTTAAAATTACAAGTGCTGTCCACAATGTATATCACTGTTTCAGTTTACTTTGTCATCACTAAGAGAAGTCAGGCTTCTACACTCAATATGCGTCAGAGACATCAGTGTATTTTTGATATTTTCGGGGAAGCCCATGTGGTAGTAAAGCAACCACCAGTGTGTATAGGAAAAACAATTAAAATTAGACAATGATCATTCAACAGCACCCCTCCCAAATTAAGCCATGTTTGTCTGTTGCCTTGTGGATGTAATTAAAGTCATTCACCCTCATTGCTGATTTATTGAATACTCAATGGCCCATTTAATGCGTTATTTCCGAGAAGTCATCAGCAACAGCACTAGGAGGGGTCCAACTTCAACCCTACTATGAAAAGTTTGTGTTCTGCTCTGGTCTGATTAACATTTAAAAATCATCACAAACTCTTATTTGTGAGTCCAACTCATACTCTAGAGATAGTGACTACTTAACAGACTCACCTGGTTTTACTCAGATTTTACTCAGTGTGGAGTAAATACTGTACATCTGAGTAAAAGAAGGTTTTCAAATCAGAAGATTATGGTAACTCTTTAGACATTCTACTAACTATAAGTACCTTTGCAACTACATGTCAACTAACACTCATTAGAGTAGTAGACTGTCTGCTTAATTCTGCCAACACTTTATTTTGATGGTCCCCTAACAGACATTCTACTGATTATGAGTAGCTTTTCAACTACAGGTCAATTTATTCTACTAACCCAACCCAAACCCTAACACCTACTAGAGTATACTAATACTCTAATGAGAGTAGGTTTACATGTAGTTGCAAATCTAGTAGAATGTCTAAAGTGGACCATCAAATAAAGTGTAACCAAAAGCAATTTCATGAAACTTTAAAATATGCAACAATTGAATCAGATATTGGGAAACTGTAACTGTGTACATTTTATTTTTATGAAACATGACTTCAGAGATTTTGTGAGTCTAAAGGCAGGAACACACCAAGCCGACGGTCGGCCACCGGGCAGTTTTTGTTCATCGGCCGACTAAGTTTTCTCAGTGTGTTCCGCACCATAGGCTGAAGTTGGTCCTCATCTGCTTTTTTTCGGCAGATTCGACATGTTGAATTGCCATCAGAGCTCGTCGGTCCACCAGGTCATCTGATCATTCTGATTGGCTGTTCAGCTACTGCAACCTGCTGGTACGGATAGGCATTTCATCTTGCGCAGGCGCAGAATGGACGTGCTACTTGGCTGTCGGTTGTCGAGCGTCGGTTTGGTGTGTCAGGCCAACTTTGGACCCAGACGCTGCCGAAGTGAGCCAACCCCGCAGTCTGCTTTCGTCACCACTAGTTTGCCGGCGTCAGCTTGGTGCGTTCCTGCCTTAAGGTCTCAACTACCAGCTCAGCTACAAACAAAATCTGAAGTGTTTAGAAGCTCAAACATGCTGCCATAAAATGCATCATGATTCAAAAAGCAAAATGTTGTGGGAAAATAAGCTAATATCATGTCTTATTCCTCCCTTACACACCCACAAGAGACAAATGAACCTTGTTCTGAGATGATTGACTCCATTAAATCAAGCTTAGTTTTCTCTGTTTGTTTGTCTCTCTCACTGATCCATGTAATCCTGTCCTTTAAAATTTGACAGCTTAGAAACATATTTCCATTCCCTCACCATGTAAACAGAAGACCCCATGCAGCCTCAGACACATACACAAACACCATACTCAAGCCAGATTTTGTGGAGGTTCAGTATGGTTGATCAAAAACGTAGAACTAGAAATTTTTGAGTTACAGGAGATATACTGACCACCCAGTGTTTCTGTCATGTCATGATAGGTACTGGGCAAGTGACATTAGTCGGGAAAACCAGGGCCTCTCAAAAATACCTCATGGTCTAAGGCTGCTAATAAGGAAATGAAGTCAGCTTGTAAGTACAGGGTGGGAGACGTTTCTTAGTCACTTCACTGTCTCATTTATACAGAAAAGTTTCATTGCAGTTAGGAGAACTGAAGTTAACTGAAGATATACTGAGAATCTGAAAATGTACAATGAAAATATAACTACTCCTGCTTTAACCAATAAATCTAAAGCAGTGGCTCTCAACCTTTTTGACTTCAAGACTCCCTTTTTCCAAGACAATATTTGAAGGCCCTCCAATTTAAGCTGATATGTTGCTCTGGTACTTCTGTTGTGATAAAGAAATAAACTCTAAATATGATGTCAATTTAATGTTGTAATCTTTTAGCATTTTAATAAAAATAAATGTTACTATAATATAAAATGTAAATAATTTTAAAACTTTTACAATGGAATGCGACTCAGCCAATCAAATTCCAGGACCAAAACTAACAATATTCCTTTAGAGAACTTTTGAAACCATGGTTAAATCCTAAATCTTCTGAAAGCATGTAGGTCCATTATAATTATAAACAATTCAATGCTTCACATCATCATTAAATACTTCTCATTTTTTGGCCCACGGTCAAAATGGCCAGACAGACTTGACAGCTGATTTCTCCTTCTGCTTGGCTCTTCCCTGTTCCCCTCTGCCCTCCTCTCATCCACAGCTGTGAGATGCTCATTGCTATGACATAAGCCTGATATACTGACTACAGTACATTAGCGAGTAGAGATCAGGTGTGCAACAGTCGGATAAAAGAGAAAGAGCTCTGTGATGTTTGGAAAAGGCTGTTTTAAAGTGATTTATAATGGTACAACATATACACCACTGTTCAAATGTTTAGGGTCAGTGAGATTCCTTTTTTTTTTTTTAAACAAATACTACTTTTTATTCAGCAAGGATGCATAATATTGTCAGTAAAGACATTTAGAATGTTACAAAATATTTCTATTTCAAATTTATGCTGTTCTTTTGAACTTTATATTCATCAAATAATCATATTTAAAAAAAGGATCAGTTTCCACAAAAATATTAACCAGCACAACTGTTTTTAACATTGATAATAATAGGAAATGTTTCTTGAGCACCAAATCAGCATATTAGAAAGATTTCTGAAGGATCACCTGACACTGAAGACTGCTGAAAACGGCCATTTCCAATTGTAGCAATAATTTGGTTTTCATTTTTTGGTTTCCACAAATAAATGCAGCCTTGGTGATCATAAGATAATTTTTTAAATCTTACTGAGCCCAAACTTTTGAAAGGTGTTGTAAGCAACTGAACATTGGAAATTGTGCTAAAATTCTCCCAATAAACAGAATCAGAGAAATAAACAGAGCATCCATCCCAGATACATTAGACAATGGAGTTTGCGAGTGACACCCACTACTTGTGAGCAAGAGAAGAAAAACACAAGCATTACAGTGTGCTCATTACAAATACATCAAAACACGATAAACCACTATTTTAACAATCTTCTCCTGGAAGGGGAGACCACCCAGCTATACAAATAAGTGTCTTTAAGTCACTTTAGTCCAGGACCCTGTTCTCAGTTGTTCCTTCAATAACACGTGGACTCTCATAAAAAAAAGATGTATTAAGATGTCACCAAATGATCCAATACAGAACATCAGAGGAACTAATGCTCTTTTACAGGGTACATTTCCTGCAGGACAAGATTTAGGATAACTCACACACCCTCTAGCCTGTGATGGGCATTGTTATCAATTCTGCTAAAATTTTCCAAATTATAGTTTCAAAGCTTCTCTCACTTTATTCCTGAATCATTCTTTGTTCTGAAACAAAAACAACAGGCAAAAGAGAGTGAGTGAGAGAGAGAGAGAGAGAGAGAGAGAGCACTCATCTGAGTAATGGGAGACTTTAAGTCATCTTGTTTAAACAGAGTACGATGTGTTTATGACTCCCTGCCTACTCTCCTCAAACAAGGCTGGCCTGGGAGGATGCACTGACCTAACATTGCTTCTCAAGAGAATAACTAGCGCCAACACATACGCATGTTGACACTTACACAAATTCACTTACATATACAGTATGTAAATGCAAAAGATATCATAGTAGTGAATAAGTGTTGTCATGATGTAACTATCCACTCCTTTGTCCAAAATTAAGTGCATCCACAGTAAACATTTTTGCAGATTTTAACAGTAAACATTTTATGCTCAAACCCATTACTTGAGTATTGCTGGGTGCCATGTTCTACTAATGGAGCTACAAGAACGCCTAACACCATAACATGAATAAACCTGTCAACACTTGAAGATGAAATTCTAAGATTATGCTAACAACAAAAGAATAAAACCACTGTTAAGCAGTTTGCAAGAATTCAAACCACAATCAAGCTTAATGTGTTTAGAAGCGGGGCTGGCAGTCTTAGAGTTCCCTGCTGGACATGAATGCCAAACCCTTCCCTTATATCCCATGGGTCTCCATCAAGTCATGTTGAAAAGCTGCGAGCCAATAAAAATGTTTCATAATACAAAACTGTTCCTTCTGCAAATCCATATGCATTCTCATATCTAATACAGCGTCATATTAACTTTGTTTTCAATGTTGAATTAGACCATAAGCCATCTCAAGCTCTCCCATACTGAGCCACACCAAACTCTGGAACTGACTTATTCAAAACAGATGCACCACCTTGAATTTTACCTTGATTACCATGGTAACAAATTAGACTCTTGTGTGACCATTGCTCAACATGTTGACAGAAACTATAGTGTTCTCTTAGATAAATTACACTATCGCATTTTGATGAAGCTTGTGCAGTCCTAAAGCAACCTCTGAAAACAAAATAAAAATTGCACAGTTAATGTTGATTCATGCCAAAATGGACATGTTTGTGTGTTGCCTTAAATGTAATTAAGTCATTGTTGATTTATTAAAAAAACAGTTAGCAGCCATATTGCCTATAAAACATAAGGCCGGTGGTGTAAATGGAGGAATCTAGGAGCGGGATGGGACCAGCGGAGCCGACACC
>RJVU01018862.1:2791380-2895677 GCA_003731715.1 Anabarilius grahami
AAAATCCTTGTCCTTGTGGGGACAATTTTTGGTCCCCATGAGGAAAACAGCTTATAAATCATACTAAGTGATGTTTTTGAAAATCTAAAAATGCAGGTTTTCTGTGATGGGTAGGTTTAGGGTTAGGGGATAGAATATACCATTTGTACAGTGTGAGTGTTTAATTGTGTCTGTTTGTGGGTGTGTTCAACTATGTTTATTTACCTTGTTATTTACATTATGTATGTATTCTGTATTAAATTATAAACCATCGTTTCTGGCCAGCTTTTATATGTCAAGCATGAACTCGTGAATATATCACAGTTGGCCAGAAGTGATGGTTTATAGCTTAAAAAGTTTAAAACATTAGTATGTTTGTCATACACCTATCGTTTCACTTAAGAATACATTGATTTAATGTTCAACTTTGAGGGTTCTATCAACTTCTATTATATGGACTCACAGAGAGTAATTATTTTTTCTAAAAAAATCTTTCTTTGTGTCCCACAGAAGAAAGTAAGTCATATACATCTGGGACGGCATGAGGATGAATAAATGATGAGAGAATTTCCAATTTTGGTTGGAATATCCCTTTAAAGTTTTTTTTTATTCACTTTGGTACTATTTTCACAAGTAAAGTGTACATTTTCAAAACTCTTAGCACAAAAATCTAAACTGTTCACACTTGTAACACAGCTACTCATTCTTTCAAAACCTTCATTGTGATTTGTAATGAGAACATTTGGTTTAATCACCGAAACACAACAGTATGTTATTCTATTAATTACATTTATCAGTTCATTCAAAAGCAAACAATGCAAGACACGTTTCAAATCACCCTTGTTGCTGAAAAAATTACAATTAAACAGGCTACAGATGCCACTTTAGAAAATACACTTACATTACCTAAATTAGATAATTGATATAAAATTCATAATGTTTGTAATAGTATCTATTCAGTGTGTTATCAAAAGGTGTGATAAAGTTTTGAAACGGCCATGAGGTTTTGTGCTAGAACAGAGTTTGCTGCCAACACAGTAAATGTTTACACTGTACCATATGACTGCTGACCTTTATTAAAGGTGCAATATGTAAGATTTTCTGTCCGCTAGAGGTCGTTAGAGGCCTATTCAATACAAATGCGTAACTTGATGACGGCAAGTTGGAGCGCTGAATCTTGGGACATGAGGTCTTCACTTCACAGCCGGTGGAAAACAATTGGGATAGGACTTGGGAAGAAATCATGTTCATGGATGTGATTATTAATGTTACTGTAGTATGAAGCAGAGTAGGATAGAGTGTTGTGGTAACTGAACGAGGCCGTTGGAGCAATTGCGCAACACACGCCGCGAACAGCGCAACTATTATTATGCCACAGTCGCCGGCGCTGCTTCCGCTTTTCCGGTCATGAGTATGAGGTAATACAGCTCTGTTTATCATATTAGATACATTTGAGTGTGTTGAAAATGATGTTATAACGTTACTCTGTGCGTTCGCTCGGCGGCTGCTGTGAGACACTTGTTTGAGACACACTGCAGTAAGCTAGATCGATTTAAAAAATATCATATTAAATGCTGGATGGCTTGTGTTGATAAATGGCATGCAATTAATTTTAAAACGTATTGTATGATGGAGAAAATGCTGTATTACTGTTACTAAAAATAAAGCTGTATCTGATTATGCTATGTTAGCTACTTCACAAAATAGTGTTTTTCTCTGAGGCATGGTAAAGCATAGTACTCGCAAAAAATCAAGAAAATTAGATTTAAACAATAAGACTAAACGTGTTGAGCTATATAACAATAATTAGTTTTGTGTCTATAAATATATCAAAACAGTTGTTCCCTTCTCTGTTAAAACGTCTTTGGTGTTTCCATGGTTTCTACAAAATAAAACCAGAAACCGAGGGTAATGCAGGTATGACGCAATTGACAGGCGACTCCTCACACATCCCGGAGCCTTGGTTAAAATTGCAATTCTCTCACGATTTACAAATAGTTGCAAACATTTGGGATATTGTAAGTACTCAAGTGAACAAAATATAAAACACTGGCCTAGTGGTTTTTGGATATTTTACTGCAAAAATATTACATATTGCACCCTTAAGGGTGAGTTAAAGTAATGTGGCAGTCTCCCATGGTAATCTGTTTACAGTATCACATGGTATATTGTAATGTAAAATGCTGTACTTGGTGCCATCTGTCTGCCTTCTTCCTGTACTTGTGGGGACATTTGGTCCCCATAACATAGGGAATACCATGACCACACACACACACACACACACACACACACAACATAGTGGTTATAATCTAAGATAAATCGCTTATAATGTAAAAATAATTCATTACTTTTGGTTATCCGTATCGGAAATTGCAAACAATGTAGAAACTATATCCATAGAATCTGTATCTATAGAAAACTATAGATGTACCAAATGATTAATTGATTAACCATTAAGATCAGTTGGATTAAATAATGGACAAATGTGTTAAACTAAATTAAAACAGATCAAAAGTTTGATAGTAAAAGCTTTTTGAAAGACAGTTACTGTGAATGAAACATTTATATAGATAAAACACTTATTTGTGTAGTGAAAATGATACTTTGTGATTTTGTGTATTGTACTAACACAAAAAAAGAAAAAAGTGCACTTTTGATGATCTGTTGTGATATTAGTACTCAGAGTTATGAAATTTCACCAACTGCTTGTGAAAATTGCACCAAAGCTATTAAAAAAAACTAACAGCAAACAAGAAGAAAATGTTATGTTATGTCATTAAACATGGGGTTTAGAGTGTTTTGCACTACACTTTTGCACACTTAGTACACTTAACACTTTTTGACAAGCACACAAATGAACCTTACTACAGCACTGACCACTAACAATCTCAGTCAGAGCTTGTGCTTCTTAGACAGGTGAGGAGGAAGGCAGTTCAGAGCTTCTGCAGTGATACAACCGTCATTCAGTGTTTGTGTTGGCCTCCATCAGCTGCTACTCACAGTGACGTTGTTGACACAATAGAGGCTTCTGTCACTGGCCACATGATCGGCTGTTTACTCATCTCTCAGAACAACAGTAGGGGAGACAGCCTTTAAACAAACATTTCCTAAATTCTTCACATACAAGAACACTGTGTTTTCTTTGTAAATTAAGGACAAATTGCAGATGAAACATCTTTTTCTAGTATTTTCTTATGCTTGACTCTGACTATTGCTGTAATTAATGCTGTGAAATTTTAGCACATGTCTACTACAGGCTACACTGGATTGTGAGTGATTAGTGGATAAAATGCAGGATTTTCCACTAAAATATCAGATAAAAGTGCTCACAACTGTTTTGTTCAGCAGCATGCAGTATATTCATCAACTGTTCATCATTTACATCTTAAGAGTATAATACAACATCTCCTGTACACAAATATGGACAGCCGTACAAACGGATCAAAAGAGTGCTAACAACCTGTAATTTTCTCTCAGGCTTCATTGTTTTCTCTTTCCGTCTCTCCACCTTTCTCTCACACCCACACAAATTGGTTGTGTCACATTGAGGGTGGTCTTTCTGACTGTCATAACTTGATCTGTAGCTTAGCTATTAGGTTTGGGAATCAAGAAGCAGTTCTTATTTGGAATTTATTTCAGTAACATTTTATTTGAATGTGTCCTTGTTACACGTTACATGTATTTACTATAGTAATAGCCATAAATTACGTATAATTACATGCAACAAACCCTAAACCAAACCCTAATCCTTCCGTAACTCTAAAGTAAGTACATGTACTTAATTAATATTACTCAGTACTTCTATGTATAATAACACAGTAATAGGGACACATTAAAATAAAGTGTAATTTCTTATTCAGAATCAGTTACATTTTCAAAATACCAGAACCAAATGACGATCGTTCACAGTTCTCACATGTGTATTCTACTGCCAATGCGGATGGAATACGACAGTAAAATACTGTTTCCTGCATTGTTTACTGTTATTTATTCAACAGCGTCACAAAACTACTCCAAAATCTGCATCACAAAACAGACAGCGTGAATAGATTAGACCGATTCCTGAACAAATGACTCTATTGAGTCAGTTCTTGTAAGTGAATCAAACACATAGCTTACAACTATAAGACTCGCAACTAAAACAAAAATTAAAAGATTATACATTTTGTAATTATATTTTAGAAAAATAAATGAAATATGTTACCACGTTTTTTGGTAATTTAGTATTGTTGATTAATATTTAAGGTCAATTCCTGAACTACATTTACTTCACCTCTAAAAAGACAAAAAAAATCCTTAATATGCTGTAAAGAAAACTTTTTAGTTCTGCATTGTTTTTTTACAGATATTCTTTAAAAGTACTAACTAAAACAATGAAACCGGATTTGTTAAGTTCTTCAAAATTCTCTACTTATAGTAAATAGGTAACACTTTATTTTAATGGTCCCCTTTAGACATTCTCTTGACTATAAGTAATGTTGTACCTACATGTCAACTACCAGTCATTAAAGTATTAGTAGACTGTCTGCTTATTATATGCTAACATTTTATTTTGATGGTCCGAAACAGACATACTGACTATAAGTAACTTTGCAAGTACATGTCAACTTATTCTACTAATCCTAACCCTACCAGTCTACTTATACTCTACAAATACTCTAATGAGAATTAGTTGTAATGAGAGTTAGCTGACATGTAGGTGCAACGTTATTCATATTCAACAGAATATTTAAAGGGGACCATCAGAATAAAGTGTAACTGGTAAATAAAATGTGTCCCAGCAATGGCATCAGCAATTTCATATTATTGCTAAACCGAAGGAAATTATATGAACATCTGCATGTGTACAAAAGGCCTACAGTACATATGGATAATATAATGTTTTATTTTACTTGAGTGGAACATAATTGCCATTTTCTGCAGCACTTGATAGCTGATACAAGAACTCAGTGTTCTTATACAGTCTGGGAACTGGGTCAGTGTAACAGTAATAATTAGACTGTGTAGTGCAATTTCATGATTGGGGTTGGGTAAGGACGGATCGCAAAAGGCAAAGGGGCACATGGAGGTTGTATTTTTTTGCCCCTCCTCTGTTGGGCCACTTGCTGAGACTAAATGGGTGGCCCTGTCAGTGCAGTCACCATTCACTCACACATTTTCTCTCTATGCCACACACACTCTCAGACACAAACTTAACCCTATCAGCGACATGCGTAAAAACAGGCTATTTTTATGTCAGCCTTTGTCGAGCTGTAGTACAGCACCAGGTTGTCTAAGGCCTACACTTAGCAGAGATAACAAACCTTGTCTAAAGGAAAGACCCTTTTTTATATCAGTGCTACAGCCACTGTTCACCAGGTGCACATACACGTTTAAGAATGGACAGGACTCACAGGGGCTGGATTGTCTCTTGAGTTTAAAAGTTATTGGAGTGTGTTATAGTGCAGCAATTATCAGCTATATAAATTAAGCCATTAGACTGTCAGTGAAAGATCCAACACAGGTGTTTGAGACTGTGTTTGAGACCTATCAGCCAGGTGGCCAGATTAGTCTTCTTCATCCTCTTCCTCTTCAACAGTAGCACCTGGTGAATCCACAGACAGATCTCTTACTGTTGATGTTGCTAGAGAATATTAGAGGTCATCTTAACCAGTACTGTGCTTGTGTGTGATTAGGCCAGGAGAGGAGGTTCAACCGGTCTGAAATGCACACATTACAAACTCTTATAAACACACAGGCCCACACGAACAAACCTACAGACGCACACATACAAGCAAGAGTGCTGAATTAGATGCCATGCAACACAAAGAGGATAGTAAGTCAAACATTTAAAACTGATGCCTCTAACAGTGTTTAACTGACTATATCACCTTATTTGGACTTGAAGTTCACCCATTTGAATGTTTCTCATGCATGGGGAAGCAACCAAGGGTTCTTTTGGAGGTTTCTTTCATGTGTAGAGGAGTCATTTTAAACACCTGTGAGAAAGAGGCGAACCACACATTACACATATCAACTTCAAAGGTCATATGCATAAAATATTAATGTGAGGTTAAGTTTACCATCTGTTTTGTTGTCTTCTTTTCTCTTTTCTTTCAAAGGGAACTTGCTTATGTCTGGATTGTACCCTAATATTAGTTTACTAGGCTAGGCAGAAATGGTAAACCTTTCTATGTCAGAAAAGAGCAAATGGTGATAAGAATAAAATCATGCATTTTTGGCAACAAGGTTCATCCAGAAATAAAAAAAAAATGATGTCATCATTTACTCACTTTCATGACATTCAAAACCCTAGTCTGCAGAACGCAAAAGAAATATTGACGGACGTTGAAGTGAAACAACATTGACTATCACTGTATGGCCATTGTCCTTCCACTGTACTAAAAACACATAGGCCCTCATTTACCAAACGATCGTACGCCAGAAAACTTTGCGTATGCTCGTTTCCACGCAAAATTTGGCATTTATCATAATGAGTGTGAGTGGTGGCTACAATCAGGGTTGGGCAAAAATACATTAAAATGTATTTTAAAATAAAATACCAAATACCTTAATTTTAAGTGTATCAAAATAAACTACAAAATACAGCAGCCACACCATGTATCAAAATAAACTACTGTATTTTTGTATTTTAAAAATACTAAAAAATACTTTTACAAGGGAGCATGAAATTTCTTTGCAAACCTTCCATCAATTGGCCTATTTGATCTATCCCTTCACCATTACACTGACTCAGTTGATTAAGTAAACAATGTTTGATAACTTTTGAGTCATGCAATAAATCTGACATATGCAACCAGTTAAAGGCACAATATGTACAGTAGGATTTTTGGATAAAAATATTCAAAATACACTAGAACAATGCTATATATGTCACAGACACGCCAGGCTCTATAGTCACTCAGACACAGCACACGTCATCACCCGAGTACTAATCACTCACATCTGACACTCATCAGCACCATCATCAGCAGCACTATTTAAGACATAGCAGCACACACAGTCACTGTCCGGTCTCGTTTATGCATAATCACCTTTATGCTTACCTCAAGGACTCCAACGATGCTACTCACCTGTCTCCAGCATCTTCCCAGTCTCCTTGTGTTCTCCTCGTCTCCTGTGAGTTACTCTGTTACCCCCTTTCCACCAGCACGAACCGGGTGCTAGTTCAGAGCTAGTGCTAGTGCCAGTTCGGAGTTGGTTCAACTGACGAGCCTTCTGAGAACCAGTTTGCCTTTCCACAGGCTAGAGAGCCAGCACAGAGCCAGGTCTTACGTCACTGTATACGTCTCATATTTCACAGCAAAGCTAGCGTTGCAGCGCCAAATACAATCACACCAAGCTTGTTCGAGATGCATCGGCTTCCCGCAGAGCGATCGGCGCATGACATCAAAGCACAGCGAGAACGATCCAAAAGCACAAGGAGTCATATGCTCTACAAACGCTCCCGTGGACCCGCGGCACTCCGATGTCACCCACCGAATCGATCCGTGCTGCTCTGATGCATCTCAAACAAGCCTTCCATTAACAATCGCGGATGTTTCACTACTGTTGATGCTCATGGCTTTGCGAACCTACATCCATTTGTATAAAGACGGAGATTACGATCGAGCTGCTATTAGCTTGATTAGTTGCTATTTCAAAAATAGCGGTCTCAAGTTTCTTGTTGGTCACGGTAACCCCGCCCCCTGCCCCTGACGCAAGCAGTTCTTACTTCTAGCCCAGCAATGTTTTGGTGCTACTTACGAACCACTTTTCCTGGTTCAGAGCTGGTGCTTTGTGTGTCGAAAGACAAAGAACTGATTTGAAACTAGGCTCTGGCTCAGAACCAGCACTCAAACTGCCTTGGTGGAAAAGGGGTATGTGTCTGATCTGCTCCAAGTCTGCCAGCTCTCCACGGTTCCTGCTATTACAAAGACAAGTAACAGCTCTACGATCACATCTACCAAGATATTCACCAGTCATCACTTACCTGCACTCTGCTTCACTGTTCTGGTTGTTCAATAAACTATCTTACATTCCATCAGCGCCTCTGTCCCCTTCTGTATTATAACAGAAGACCGGACCTACACCGCCTGAACAGCCAGAATGAGCACCCCGGATCCGTTCCAAGACCTCGTTGATGCACTTCGACGCACACTCTCCAGCACTACCTCGACAACATCACCAGCGCACACTTCCGCATTCCCCGCCTCTTCTCCTTCTCCACCAGCTGTCGCCAGTCACATGGCTCAACCGGCGCCCTTCTCTGGTTCGGCGGAGGACTGCACCGGATTCCTCCTGCAGTGTTCGCTGGTCCTGGAGATGCAACCGCACCTGTACCCCAACTACAGTTCAAAAGTGGCGTTCATAATCTCTCAACTCGACTATGGGGCTAGAACGTTTCATCCAGCTTTCCATCAGATTCGCCACTCGTATGCAGTCGTGTCTCGAAGAGCACCAGGGCCAGTTGTTTTTCCCATCATCCCTCCGCCGACCAGAATCCGTCAGCTCCCCAGAACCAGCCAACGAACCCATGCAAATTGAAAAGTCACGTCTTTCATCAGCTGAGCGGCAGAGACGGCTGACCCAGAACCTTTGTTTGTATTGTGGTCAAGCTGGGCATTACATTGCAGAATGCCCCACTCGCCCCGCTAGACCCATGGTGAGTGTTATCATTCCTACATTAAATAAGATGAAACCACTTACCATTGTTGTAAACCTGACTGCTGCCGACTTATGTCTTCCAGTTAATGCCCTCCTCGATTCTGGGTCAGCCGGGAACTTCATCTCTGGAGCCCTCTGCCGCCAGCTTCAGCTTAAAACAGCACCCACGCCGAAGACCTACCAGATCCACCCAGTAACTGGAAGACCCCTAAGACAAGTGCGCTACAGCATCGGATCCATTCAACTCCAAACCAGTGTTCTTCACATGGAAGAGATCCATCTGCTGGTTCTGGAGGACTCCACCGCTGACGTGATTTTAGGGCACCCATGGTTGGAGCAGCACAACCCCATCATCTCGTGGAAGACAGGAGAGATCCTGAAGTGGGGTGACAAATGTTTCAAAGAGTGTTTTCCTGAGTTTCCTGTTCCAAGTTCTCCACGTTCCGAAGAAGTCCAAGTCTGTGCTACATCTGTGGAAAGACCACTTGAAAACTGTTCTACAGACATCCCGAAATGTTACTCCCACTTCAGCTATGTCTTCTGTCCCAAGAAGGCCTCCACGCTGCCTCCACACCGGCCATGGGACTGTGCCATAGATCTGCTTCCCGGTGAGCCAGTGCCCAGAGGAAAGATTTATTCACTTTCCATCCTGGAGGAGAAGGCCATGGAGGATTACATCAAAGAGGCTCTGTCTCAAGCCTACATACGCCCATCTACTTCCCCTGCTGCTTCAAGCTTCTTCTTTGTGGCGAAGAAGGACGGAGGCTTGCGGCCCTGCATCAACTACAGAGCCCTTAATAAAATCACTGTCAAATTCAGATACCCACTTCCTCTCGTCCCCTCAGCGCTGGAACATCTCCGAGGTGCCACTGTGTTCACCAAGTTGGACCTCCGCAGCGCATACAACCTCATCCGGGTACGTGAGGGGGACGAATGGAAGACGGCATTTGTGACCCCTACTGGTCACTATGAGTATCTTGTAATGCCGTATGGGCTCCCTCCATATCCCAGGACTTCATCCATGAGGTGCTCCGGGAGTTCCTGCACAAGTCAGTTCTGGTATACATCGACGACATCCTGATCTACTCCCGGAGCCTAGCCGACCATCGCCACCACGTTGCGGAGGTCCTCCAACACCTGAGGGCATTCACCTGTTCCTAAAGGCCGAGAAATGCATCTTCCGCAAGCCCTCAGTGCAGTTCCTTGGCTATAACATCGATCGCAGTGGCATCCAGATGGACAAGAGGAAGGTTTCCGCTATCAAGGACTAGCCCATTCCCTCCACAGTAAAAGAACTGCAAAGATTTATTGGGTTTGCAAACTTCTATCGAAGATTCATCCAAGGTTACAGTATCATCATCACTCCCATCACGGACCTGCTACGCAGTAAGCCCAAGTCTCTGTCCTGGACCCCAGCAGCCACTCAAGCCTTCGACGCCCTTAAGAGAGCTTTCACCTCCGCTCCCCTCCTTGTGCACCCTGACCTAAATAAGCTATTCGTCGTTGAGGTTGATGCTTCTACCACAGGAGTGGGAGCAGTCCTTTCCCAGCAGCAGGGGAACCCCAGTAGACTTCACCCATGTGCCTTCTTCTCCCGCAAACTCAACGGAGGAGGAGTTACCGGCGGAGGTAAACTACGACATCGGGAATAGGGAGCTTCTCGCCATCAAGCTTGCCCTGGAGGAGTGGAGGCATTGGTTCGAAGGAGCCCAACACCCTTTCGTGGTTCTTACGGACCATAAGAACCTGGAGTATCTACGAGACGTCAAGAGGTTGAATCCTCGTCAGGCTAGATGGGCTCTCTTCTTCACCAGGTTCAACTTTTCGATTTCCTACCATCCTGGATCAAAGAATGTTAAAGCCGACACTCTCTCCCGTATCCATGGCCCTGACGAGAACCCAGAAGAACCCGAGCCCGTTCTTCCTGAGAAGCTCTTTGTAAACCCTATCGTCTGGTCTGAAGAAACTCTTCCCGAGTTCAATGCCTCCACCAACACCCCGCCGGGTTGTCCACAAGGTTTACTCTACGTCACCCGGACACGGCGCATCCCCCTCATCCATGCATCACACTCGTCACTGGGCACTGGCCACCCTGGGGTCAATGAAACCCTCTCGTTGTAAACACAACGCTTCTGGTGGCCGAACATGGCAGCTGATGTCAGGAGGTACGTGCAAGGGTGCAGGGTGCAGGGAATGTGCCATTTCCAAAAGTCCACGCCATCTTCCCTCCGGGAAACTACAACCTCTGCCCGTTCCAAGTCGCCCCTGGTCACACCTAGGAGTGGACTTCATTACGGATCTTCCCGCCTCCGACGGCTGCACACGTATTCTGGTGGTTGTGGAACGATTCTCGAAATCGTGTTGTCTAATTCCCCTACGAGGACTGCCCACTGCTATGGAGACTGCTGAACTAATGTTTAACTGTTTTCAGATACTATGGGCTTCCTAAAGATATCGTTTCTGACCGAGGACCACAGTTCATCTCAAGAGTCTGGAAAGCATTCTTCAAGCTCCTAGGTGTGACCGTAAGCCTTTCCTCCAGCTACCATCCCCAAACGAACGGGCAGACGGAGAGGAAGATACAGGAAATCGGCCGTTTCCTACGTACCTTCTGTCACGGCCACCAGGACTCCTAGAACCAGTTCCTGGGTTGGGCCGAGTACGCCCAGAACTCGCTCCGTCAGTCAACCACTGGACTCACTCCATTTCAGTGCGTACTCGGCTATCAACCCCCATTGTTTCCCTGGACAGGAGAACCATCGGACGTTCCAGCGGTCGATTACTGGTTCCGGGAGAGCGAGAGGGTCTGGGACTCAGCGCATCTCCAGCTCCAACGGGCCCTACGCAGGCGCAGAATGGCAGCTGACCTTCGACATTCCGAAGCACCCAACCACCAGCCTGTGCAGAAGGTTTGGCTGTCTACAAGAGACATCAGGATGCGCCTGCCCTGTAGGAAACTTCAGGTTCATTGGCCCCTTCACCATCATCCGCCAGATCAATCCTGTCACCTACCAGCTCCAGCTCCCCCCAGAGTACAAAATTCACCCCACGTTCCAATGTCACAGACACGCCAGGCTCTACAGTCACTCAGACACAGCGCACGTCATCACCCGAGTACTATTCACTCACACCTGACACTCATCAGCACCATCATCAGCAACACTATTTAAGACACAGCAGCACACACAGTCACTGTCCGGTCTCGTTTATGCATACTCACCTTTATGCTTACCTCAAGGACTCCAACGAAGCTACTCACCTGTCTCCAGCATCTTCCCAGTCTCCTTGTGTTCTCCTTGTCTCCTGTGAGTTACTCTGTGTCTGATCTGCTCCAAGTCTGCCAGCTCTCCACGGTTCCTGCTATTACAAAGACAAGTATCAGCTCTACGATCACATCTACCAAGATATTCACCAGTCATCACTTACCTGCACACTGCTTCACTGTTCTGGTTGTTCAATAATCTATCTTACATTCCATCAGCGCCTCTGTTTCCTTCTGTATTATAACAATATACAGACAAACCAAAATTTATTCAGACACCTTGAACATTTCATTCATTAATACAGTTTATTCACTATATGACAAGATCTCAAAGTTAAACTGTGTCAGAAATTTGACAAATAACACTTAAGCAAAACATGGTCAGGTCAAAGTGTCTGAATAATTTTTGGTTCCAAATTTTTATCAATTTTACTGGTAGTCCACTGTATGAATTTTTGGGTATAATATGTCACAGTTTACTTTATTTTGCTATCCTCACTTACATAAATGAACTATAGTGTTATAGAGTAAAAATATATCAAAAATGACTGAATAATATTTGGTTTGACTGTTTTTGTTGACTTGTGTACTTACATTATCCCAAATGTTTCCAAAAATGTTTAAATCCAGAGAAGTAAGCAATTTTAATCAGGACACGGGCTGTGTCTGTGCATCGCCTATCATTGACATCATACCCTCGGTTTCTGGTTTTATTTTGTAGAAACCACGGAAACACCAAAGACACATTATATGTTTTATTAGACAGATGAGGATCTGTTTGGATTCATTCATCAACTGAAAACTAATCATGTTATATAGCTTCTTGTTTAAATCTTGTTTTCTTGATTTACCATGAGTACCATGTTTTTCCATGACTAATATCGATCTAGCTTACTGCAGTGTGCAACAAGTGTCTCATAGCAGCCGCTGAGTGAACACACAGAGTAGCATTATAACAACTTTCAACCATGCTTTCAACACACAAATGTATCTAATATGATAAACAGTGCTGCTTTACCCCACATACGCTAGATCAAAAAAGCGGAAGCTGCGACTGTGGCATAATAAAAGTCCCGCTGCTCTCGAGGCATGTGTCGCTTTCGTCTCTCATTAGCAATCGCTCCAGCGGCCTCGCTCAGCTCTAACATCACGTTAATAATCTCATCCATGAACATGATTTCTGCCCGAGTCCCATCCTGATTCTTTTCCACCGGCTATAGACATGCGACAACACATCCCATGATTCCACAAAATCAAGGATAAAGCGACTGAATAAAAGAACTCCAGAGGCGAAAATTTACATATCTTGGCTTTAACAGATCAAATATTCACATATCCCTGTGATCTCCCACATGAAGGTTAGTTTTAAAGTAACAATAATTGTATCCTAATTTTGTTACTTGGTGTTTGGTAACGAAGGGCCTACTTTGCATCAGCAACACTGACTCAATGACAAACAAATCATTCATAAGAAGACAACTGATGGCACCTGTATTCATAGCAACTAGTTTCTAACTAATTAATCGATTGATTGTTAATCATAAATATAGGGGGCTGCTGCTCTGTATAATAGTTTTCAAGAACATTATGTAAATTGGTCAACTATTTAGTCTAGGCTACCAAAACGAACACCAAAACTTAACATCTGTTCTGAACTCAACAAGTCTGGGCAAACTAAGTAAGCACCAATCAGAGGCCACATTTTTATGATGTCATCATGTAGACTTCCTATAAAATATTTTACAGTATTTTAATATTTACAGTATTGTAATAATTCAAAAATACAAAACACTAAAGTATTTTGATACAAAATACAAACCAATTTTTATCAACCCTATCAAATACAAATTACAAAATACTATTTTGTATTTGAAATACGTATTTGAAATACATGTATCATAAATACTGCCCATCCCTGGCTACGATCAAATCTCACGTCTAGTCTCAGCTCGTGTACGAAAGTTTTTATAATGAATGCCACTACAGCCTAATTTGTGTTTCAGTTTATAATATATAGCTACTTATTTTTCGTTCTTGTTCTGTTCTGAATAAAATAAAGTTAAAGGATTTTCTGTGGAGTGAGGTAACCTACTAAAAGTTTAGAAAAGCAGTTTCCTCTATCTCTGGGTAGCTCTGCGAAACTCCCAAGAGGAGTTGGCCCTCTCCTATCACCAGTAGGCAGCAGTGTGTGGTTCGAGGACGCTGTGCCTTCTCATGCACCTCCTGCCCAACCGTGGAGCCAAGTAAGTGTTGCACCAAACACTCAGACCCCACTTCAGGACGTTATGCCTTCCGAGTCGGATCCCTGCGCCCCACTTCACTGCCCCACTGGAGGTACGTCTATGGTCCTTCTGGTCCTGCTTGCATGGTCTCTGGGGGGCTGGCTAGCACTCCCCAGCCCATCTCGCTGGCTCATTCAGACCATCAGACTCAGCTATGCGATTCAGCGGCTCAGATTGCTACATATGAGACCGCTTCAGCAATGGCTTCATAGCCTGAGATGAGCGTGGCAACACGGCACGCACCGGGTGACAATCACCCTGACCTGTCGCCAAACCTTCAGCCCATGGCCAGACTCTGCGTTTCTACGGGCAGGAGTTCCCCTAGAGCAAGTGTCCAGGCATGCTGTTGTCTTCACGGATGCTTCAACCATCGGCTGAGGTGCCACCTACAATGGTCATGCAGTTTCTGGTATTTGGATGGGACCCCAACTGCATTGGCACATCAACTGCCTCAAGTTGCTTGCAGTACGACTTGAGCTGGGCCGCTTCAAATCACAGCTACTAGGCAGTCACGTACTGGTTCAAACGGACAGCACTGCAGACATTGCATACATCAACTGTGACCAGACCTCTGGATCCTTAATGTGTGGTCTCTAGACGGGACGCGGAGGACATAGGTGATCTACCTCAGAGACCTTTTTATATGTTGCACTGCCCTAATGGCCAGTCCATATGTGTAATCTCCACATGATGCCTCCCTGCGGGCAGGATGTGGTCTCCGTAGTGTTCCTTTCTGCTTGAAAGGGCATGCTTTCCCAGCATTATCCAATAGTCTCACTGTATGGGTCAAGCAGAAAAACAATAATCAAACTTCTCTGCATAAACCCTGTCCTATCTTCGTGTCTCACGTGTCTGGGCATCAATCACACTGAGGTAGCTTTTCTGGATGAGTCATGTACCCACTGCAGGAAGATGACCATCATGGTGGTGTGTCGAGACTCCAGTACCTCAAACAAGGTGGAGTCCCCTTACCTGTGCCCCAATCTAGTTCCTCTTCTGGGCATCAGAAGAGGGCTACTTCGGTGAACAGCCAGGGTGACCTGAGGATCACAGTGGGGGTTAACCCACCGAGTCAGTCCGGAGGTGCATGAGAAGGTTACTAGATCATGAACGGCACCTTTTTTTGCCCGAAACTGGTCTGGTTCCTCCTCCCTCCTTACTACCCTTGATGGTTGGGTGGCCAAGGGATACATGGGGATCCCCCTGGTCCTACCTTCCGCCTGTCCTATCTTCCGCCCCAGCATCTGCCTCCACATTTACACCCGCTCTGTTGGGTGGAGCGTGAAATGCAAATCTCGCACACCAGTGTGCATTGGCTCTTTTAGTTTACACTCAAAGGTCATTGGGAACTGTCAAATACACTCAAGGTTACGTCAAAAACACACAAAGTTCACAAACACAGGGTTATGTCTGTGAACATATGGAAAGAAATTGCATGTATATATTATATCTGTGTATTAAAGTAACAGCAGCATAATATACAGTACCTACTGCTGTATATGCTTTTAATATGAATCAAACAACAAAGAAAAAACAGAAAAAACTAATTGCTCTTGATTAAATAACTTTAGTAGCTTTAATAAGAATACAATTCTTACCTGAATGCTGCTGTTAATGCTCTGGTGAGGAAATAAACATGGCGGACAGTGTACAACTCACTCAGGGGAGGAGCTAAGCTAATAGGCTTCCCCCTACTCATATGTAAATCTGGAACCGCTTGTTTGGAGAGACTGTTTATGATTTATGGGGATTATAAAGAAAGGAGTGGCTGGATTTTTACCATTATATGCTGGTTATTTACACACACTGAGGACCCACAACTGTGTTTAAACACCTTATAAAAGTGAATAATAGGTCCCCTTTAAGAAATCTTTAATACTCATTATATCCTGATACTTCTCTAATTCTTTACCCATGCTTAGATCAATAAGCTAGTTAAACTAAAGCTTAAAACAGACAAACTATAGGAACTCATGAGTTCAATACCACTTCCAGCATTTCTATTGGTCACATCATGAGGTTTGATTTATTCACTTAATTCCCAGGATTTTTCCTCTTTGAAGAATCAAAATTTAGCCTGTCATTTATTCTGGTCTTTGGCAGCAAATCTGAAGTTATCGTCAGTCATAATGTAAATAAGCAATAAATGTTATCAGTTTGTTTATCTACGGGTCCTTGAAAAGATTTACAACCATTTATCTTGTAGATTTAAAATGTGCTTAGTGTGGTCCAAATTCTTAGGAAGTACTCCTTATAATAAATAATCATTCATACCCAGTTACAAGGATGCATATGTCTTTCACTAAATTTCTGTATCATCAACAGTAACATTGCTTTAAATCATAACTACTGGGCAATTTAAGGCCACGAGCACACTGTCAATTTTTTTACTCACACCATTTACTTACAGGTGTGAGTCTCGAAATGTCCCATTCACACAGCAATTTACAGTAGCGTCTGGAACTCTGTCTGTATGAACGTGCAGCTAGAGTCAAGCCCGTATTCTCTTACTAGTAACCATAACGACAGTGACCAACGTAATATTAAAGATGGCAACGTCCATAAAACTGAAAAGTATTATCATTTTTGACATAACAAGAGAGCAATTGAACCGCAAGTTTATCCATTCAAACTTCATTAACCAACAGCAGCATGTAAACACACGCTAGCTGGAGTCTTTAACCGTTGCAATCGCGTGTCACGTCCTTTGTGAAGTCTTGTGCATGACACGGCATTTGAATTTTAAAAAGAAACACAAAACTGACGGGAGTCGCTCCGGTGGAGAACATTGACTGGCTCTAACACCTAAAGATGACGCACAGCTCATATCTCTGTCGTTGTAAGTTACCGAAAGCAAAACCACACACAAAACACCTTAGAAGAGTGGCTCTCTCGCACTGTCGTTCACACAGCGCGGAATTTCTAAGAATGCGGTTGTGTGTCCTGAAACGGGTGTGAGTTTGGTTGTAGAATGCGGTTGTCACTCCCATAAATATCCGTACTGTGTGTAAACGTAACTGTATTAAGGGCTCAAATACAAGACTGACAACCGTATTCTGCTGCTGTATGAATGTATGTAGTATGCTGTATGTAGTCTTTTCTAAGACTAGTCAATTTGTGTGTAAATAATTATATTTTCAGGTTGTCATTTTAAAAGCACAAATGCAGCCTTGAGGTCTACTTGCATCATTCAACTCCTTAATCGTGAAGACTTGTCTCCGGGAGCACGCTGAATGTAAGCTGATGAAAGTTGCTGAGGTGGGCATCAGTTGGCTCCCAGCTGTTCACAAAGAGTCGCAGTAGAAGACTCATAATTACCCCTGCATATAGCAGTACACAAGATCTACAACATCTGCACGTGGGCAGATCTGTCACCAAACCTGCGCTATCTTTCATCTGGCCAATCAGAGCAGGGATACAGAGAGCCCAGGTGTCCATTCCAAGGCCAGCTGTGTAGTTCTCCTTCCTTTCTTACTCTTTCTCTCTTCCTCTCTCTCTTTAGACATGAAATCGTGTGATTGTTTATGTGTTGTAGTAATACTTTGATAATTTCAGGCATTGTAAATGAACATAAGCAAATGTAAAATGTCAAAGTGTTTGTCTTTGTGTTTGCATCTGTGTGTGAGGTTGTTGGGGTTTATAATCAAGAATAGTGTGCAAAAGCCAATTAGGAGGCTCACCATTTTTGGAAATAATCAGTGACCACCAGTAAATGAAATTAAACAGCTCACGAAGAACAAAGGCTTTGGAAAGCAGCCAAACCCTCTCTACATGGGGTCCTATGTCATGATATTTACACTATCTGTAACAACAGATGTTTTAACTTATCCCTAGTTGAGCTATAATTTCTGACAATTCAAATGTTGGGTTTCAAAAAGACACAAACTTATAACCCATACAAAACAATAAGTAGTTAGATGGAAAGATTTAGTAATTCTGCCACTGGCCTGATAAATGGTCTGTTGCATATTCTGAGAAGTGAAGGTTAGTAAACAATTTCTGGTTAATGAGGAAGAAAAACTTGCTCAATTATTGAGAAATTCTCAATTGCAAAACCTTGATCACCAAATTCTATCCACAATTTGACAACACTGCAGTTGTGAAACCACTGATTGACAAACAGATGTTATCTGGTCTAAGGAGAGCTCTGCTGAGAGTGAACAAGAATGCCATATTTGTTCCAGATGAGTGATATCTATTCATTGACATTGTCCACTGTTCTCTAATGCTTCAAGACTGCCACCATCAAGTCAAGTCACCTTTATTTATATAGCGCTTTTTACAATGCAGATTGTGTCAAAGCAGCTTTACATTGATAACTGGTACATAATTTTGGCTGCACAGCAGCTCTTAAAGAATAGTGTCAATGCAGGCAGATCAGAAGCACTGTTGATTAAATGTCAAGAATACTGTTGAATATCAAATGTCAAGTTAAATGTCAAGTGTCCCCAACTAAGCAAGCCAAAGGCGACAGCGGCAAGGAACCCAAACTCCATCAGGTGACATCAGGTGGCAAACAGGTGGCAAACAAGTGGCAAATGGATGTTAAAATGGAGAAAAAAAACCTTGGGAGAAACCAGGCTTAGTCAGGGGGCCAGTTCTCATCTGGCGAACAGTGCTTTGTTAGGAATCAAGTTGCTATCATAAGTCTGATAGGATCGCACCAATCAAAGTTTTTATTTCCTATGAGGATCATCATAGTTTTGCCAAAGTAGTCACAATCAGTGTCTTAATTACAACTCCCTATTTAAAACCAATCATAATGAAATGGTAACGGCTGTTCATTAATGACATTTAGGCAACATTTCCCTGCAGTTTTCCATCCATATGAAAGTTGTTTCAAATGCATTATCAAGTATTACTAACATGCTCCTCTCCAATATAAACTATAAGGAATTTATTGTATCCTCAACTCCTCCTAAAGTTTTACTCATAATGATGAGTCTCATTATGCATGTTACATTTAAGTGACTGATAGACCAGAAGCAACACGAGTAGAAATTGTAAAAAGACGAATTGGCTATATTTAGTATCTAATTACCTTTCCTGCAGTGTTTATATTGTCATTATTAACTAATATTAGAAAAATTAAAAAAGTCTAAAAAAGAAATTTAAAAATGATTTAATAACACATACAAACAGAACTGTGGCAAGTAGTGTATTTTGTAATCTCCAACAACTTGAGTTGTTGAGTGCGTCCTGGCCTACAGCATCACTGTATATCACAGAAACGGATCACTTTCCAATAGTAGGTGGTGAAATTGGCAAAGAACATAACAATCCTGACATTCACATCTGTGATACTGTAACTGCTGTTTAACTTTCCCTGATGAATATAAAAATATGAAAATTATTTCATCCCAAATTGTGTTGCATTGAGTCCATTTCATCCAGCTGCTCAAAACTTTCTATCTAGATGTAGGACCTTGACAACAAACACCACAAAAAATTCTGTGTACAATTAAGAAATTATGTGTGCAGACCCCAAGCAATGCATAATAATAAATCAAAAGACCAAGACATGGTCATCAATCTAAGAAAACTATGGCTTTGGATGCCCCACAGAAGGTCTTATTATAGAGCACACATGAAGAAGTAAATGCTGAGTTGCAGGTAAAGCGTATGTGTGTCTAAAGAGTCAGTGTGACAGGAACATTGACAGCTGGCACTTTTGGTCATGAATGGCAGGTAATGTTTCTTTTAAAGTGAGAGCACCTTTCTCCTGTGCTACAAGACAAGGTGACATTGAAGCAGCAGAACAGATGATTCTCCCCGTCTCTAGATTAAGTCTGACCCCGCATTCTCAACTTTAACCTCATAAAATGAGCCTGGCTACTCATTAGTAAAAGTAACATCTGCACCAGGTAAGATGACCCCGTAATAATGACAGACACACAGCCAAATGAAAGAAATAATGTGCTGCCACCGTGGAATGGGGGACCAAGGTAGTTCTTCAAAGCAAATAGTCCAGAATCTCAGCAACATTGTAGCTCAAATGAAGAGGCTATTAATCATCCAAACTTACTCCACCATTACTCCACCATCCTTACTCCACAATCATAACAGGGGATCTCAGTGACTTTCAGTACATAGAGAAAGTAATATTAATGGTCACTTCCAAGTCTAAGTGTAAACAATGAACAAAAAATAAAAGTTTATATTCTATATATGTAAGGGTTAAGTCCCACCCCCCACAAATTTATTTAATTTCAAATATGATTTTATTTAATTTCAGTGTATTTAAACAATTCATTTACATTGCACAATTATTTAATGGTTCTGCATTCTTTTAGGTCTTGTGATTTATTTAACGTTACTGTTCTTTTCGTGCTCCATCTGCACAAAAGTATGTATGTATAATGTCTGTCTGTGACTTTTAAGCTGAAGCTTGGCAGATGATATTTGTAGAAGACAGATCTGTACGCTCGCGAGATTGAAAAGGAAGAGGAAAAAAAATTGCGAGACTGGTGGATGAGCATGCATTGTTTATGTGGTTTCTCGGATTGTAACTCTGTGTTGCAAGTGCTCTTGAAATAAAACGGACCTTATATCTTCATAAATACACACGTGTGGACCTCGTGTGTAACAAATAGCATAACTTCCAAGTGTCATGGTTTATATCAGTATAAGGGTCATGCTATGTTGTCATGCTAGCTCTCAGTGATTAAGTCTCTTTTCAGGCTTTGGTCAAATGACCAATTATGAAAATCGATAAATTTGAACAAAACCAATGTCATAGCCAGGACTGAATGTAATACACCATACTGGAAATTTTGAGTTCCCCAAAGATCCTTTCAGTGAACAGTTCTGAAAAGAAAACTTTTTATAATGTGAAGAATATTTTCATAATCTAAAGAACCTCTTTTCCACTAAAAAGAACCCTTTGTGTAATGCAAAGTTTCCATTGATGTTAAAGGTTCTTCATGGAACCATATGCCAAAAAAGAACCTTTATAATTAGTTAATTGTCAGTATTATTTAACCTCATTTCAAACATCTAAAACATCTCTACAAGCTACAATGATTCAGCACTGCCCCTTTGGTGTAATGCTCTCAAGCCTCTGTATGTGAACAGTTTTCACTAATGGTATGTTTCCTCCCACTTTTGCTTACAGCCAGTTTTAAAACAAAGTGTATGATTTCGGTTACGTTAAAGGCACTAAAAGAGTAATAGACTTTGTTCCCAGGCCAGTCTCATAAGAGAAATGCCACTATATTGTAGCTACTTTTATCCTGCACCACCCAACATCTCGTCCTTGTTGAAGTTCAGAGGGTTCCATTACAGGCATAGAAATATTCTGATATTATTATAAGCATAGTTACATTATATTAGCCAGCCATCCATCTGGATGGTCCCCACAAGGATTGTAAAACCTGAAATCACCAACATTGTGAGGACCAGCCAGCAGTCCCCATGGGGGAAATGGGTTAATAAACATACTAAATGATGGGGAGTTTTTTTGTTTTTGTTTTGTTTTTAAATATAAAAATGCCAAACATTTTCTATGGTGGGTAGGTTTAGGGGTAGGGTTAGGATTAATAATTAACCCTATAATTAATGACAGAATTTTCATTTTTGGGTGAACTAACCCAGTGTTTCCAGACCACGTTCCTGGAGGCACACCAACACTGCACATTTTGCATGTCTCCTCAAATAAATACACCTGATTAGGGTTATCAGCTCATTAGTAGTGACTCAAAGATCTAAAATGGGTGTGTCAGACAAAGGAGACATGCAAAATGTGCAGTGTTGGTGTGCCTCCAGGAATGTGGTTGGGAAACACTGAACTAACCCTTTAAGTTCACCCAAAAATGAAATTTCTGTCATCATTTACTCACCATCATGTCATTTCAAACCTGTATGACTTTATATAGAAGATATTTTGTTTGTGCAATGAAAGTCATTGAAGTCTAATGTTGTTTGGACCCCAATAATTTAAAAAAATCTCTTCTTTTGTTCCACAAGTTTGAGACAATATGAGAAGTAAATAATGACAGAATTAGCATTTTGGGTGAACTATGCCTTGAAGCTGATTTTGACAGATGAGAGCAAAATAAATGTTATAGTTTGCTCAGAAAGATATACTGGAATGAGAGTTTATAGTTCAGTTTCAATATGAAAAGTTGCAATACTCCACTGAACTTAGGCAAATATAAGAATAGCTTAGAACTGTATTAAAATGAGTAAACAATGGCTTGCATTCTCTCCATACAGTATTCAATGAAGCAGCCGTGATTTGGATTCCTACTGCTGCTTTTGCTTATTTAAAAAATATTCACATCAGCTCATGGAAAATATTCAATAAACCAGAGACTACCATACATGGGCGATAAAACAGTCAATAAACTCTGATGTTTCCGAGTTAAAGCTCTGCCAGATGCTGACTCTAGAGCGCACGGTCCGCCGAGGGCTCCTCCTGTGAGAGTGATTTATGAAGGTGAGAACATTGGTGAGGTTAAACATCATGTCAGTCACTAATTCAAGGTGTTTCTCTGATGAGTAGCTTCTTAATGATACAGAACACAGTCACCACACATGAGCAGCCAGTCAACGGTGTAATTAACTCACATTCTCAACATGTTCCACTCAAGTAAAGCAGTAATCTGACAAAGGGGGGAGCTTAAGAGAACGCCATTCGGAAGCTTCGCTAATGATTTCAGTATTATGAGTCTAAACCATATTAAGTTCTAACAGAGGCAATTGTCATACTTTTATTACTTTTTTGCTAGTTTAGATGTCCCTGATCTGATTGACATTTTGAAGCTAATATATTGCTTTTCTTACAGTGGATTTTGTAAGTGTAAGTGTAATAGAAGAAATTGTGTTTAGCTCCAATTTATTTATCTAAAACCATTTAAAATACATTAAAATACATACACAAAAATACTGAAAAGGTGGTCCTTGCAAATACTATGACAAGTACAGTCATAGACTTGAGATAAAAACAGTACTTGCATTTGAATGCCAATAAATAAAATTTCAGATGTAATGTGATGTTCCTGTCTTAAGTAAAAAGTTGTCAAGATATCCAAATATCAATAACAATAATATAAAAATTATAACATTTTGCTGTAAAGTGAAAGTGAAAGTGAAGTGACATGTGGCCAAGTATGGTGACCCATACTCGGAATTTGTGCTCTGCATTTAACCCATCCAAGTGCACACACACAGCAGTGAACACACACCCGGAGCAGTGGGCAGCCATTGCTGCGGCGCCCGGGGAGCAGTTGGGGGTACGGTGCCTTGCTCAAGGGTCTCACCTCAGTCATGGTATTGAGGGTGGGGAGAGCGCTGGACATTCACTCCCCTCACCGACAATCCCTGCCGGACCTGAGACTCGAACCCATGACCTTTGGGTTACAAGTCCGACTCTCTATCCATTAGGCCATGACTGCCCCCAGCAGTAACGGTAATAATTATAAAACTGATCTTTTGGGCTCCACAAGCATAAAAAACTAGAACTCAAGTTATTTAGAATTATGGTTCAATGGCATAATAACATCTTGAATGGTTGTCAGTGGCCTCAACATGTTTCACATACGGTACAACAGACTTCGTTGAAAATGAGGGGAGAAACGATTCTGATCTGGCTGCAACTCAAGTCAGTGTCACCATTCCAAAAGATAATGACATATAACATTCTCGTCAATCTGGTCTGACAGTGTGCATGAAAAAATAACAGTATCTAAATGATTTATAAGCCAAAGTGGCTTACCATTGGGAAAACTGAAAGGAATTATCCAGTGACAGAAAGCTGAGAAAAATTAACCCAATGACGGAACTGTGGGTGGGGTTTGAACCATTAAGGCTTTCATAAATGCTTTAATCTGAACATGATGCTCTTT
Organism: Anabarilius grahami; assembly: GCA_003731715.1. Taxonomy (NCBI): domain Eukaryota; kingdom Metazoa; phylum Chordata; class Actinopteri; order Cypriniformes; family Xenocyprididae; genus Anabarilius; species Anabarilius grahami. The sequence goes on from RJVU01018862.1 coordinate 2,815,395, forward strand.
TCTCTTCTTTCTTTTTCTGTAGATTATCAATCTAAGGATATGTGTATTATGTGATTATATTTAACCACTTTTGAATATTGCAAATGGAAGTTTGCCAGTAGTTCCCAGTGTCAACTGAAAATCCAAGTCAATTTTTTCATGGCTTAGTTTTGACGGAAAGCTCAAAGACTGGATAAACCTCTCTTTCACTAATAAAAATGTTTCCTACACCTTTTGTTTACTATAAATTAAACATAATTTTGGATGATCGTCAGGCCTTCAACTCTAAACTGGTAAAAAGCTGTTGAATTCAAAATTAACTATACTTAATTTAGATAAAGATATATAGATAGATAGATAGATAGATAGATAGATAGATAGATAGATAGATAGATAGATAGATAGATAGATAGATAGACAAACAGACAGACAGAAAAAATACCCGTTAAATTTACGGTAAAACGGCAGCTGTGGTTGACAGAAATTCACAGTAAAAAAAAGTGCTTCCAGTTTTACAGGATGCCTTTATATTTTACAACTTAATACTGTATATTTCATTAAGTGATATAATGTTGTTAATACACATACTTTAATACCAAAATCTGCCTTTTTACCTTAAAATGTACCAATAACCACCACAATAATATAGGTGGCACAATAGAAAGCCACATGATGAATCAGAGTTCATTGTAAGCAGCCTGTTCAAAACATGTTCAATAGGTGGTGCACAGGGTCATACACACAAAGACAAAATTGACAAAACTTTTTTACTGTAAATGATATGGCAATTCATAGTTTTTACTTACGAAACCATATATTTAACAGTATTTTACAGTAAGATTACATACAGTATAATGTACTGTAAAGCCATTGACAGTTTTTCATTTCAGATAGATCGATAAATCGACAGATCGATCGATCTGCCAGTTCAGTTACTTGTACAAAACGTTTTTGAGCTTTTCAAGAAAACACAATTGGAACAATGACAGCTTCCTCCATGTGTGTGATTTACTGCACACACATTCCAGTAAATCAATGAGAAAACTATTTCTGTGGTTACTTCAGTTGGATGAGAAGTGCTGACTCACTGTCTGACAAAGTAGTCTGTGGAATCTCATGTAGGCATCAAATTAAACTTCCTCCATAAAAAGAGTTCCTTTCTACAAAAAAATAAAATAAAACACAACAGAGCAGAACAGAACACACACGTTTGATATTTATATTGAATAAACTATTCTGTTATGGCCTCTGATGAACTTCTAAAAAAATTGCCAGTCAAAGACAGTAAAAATAAAATGAGTGCTGCTAAGGTGTCACGATCACCATCAGTTCCTGTCAGTTCCCGGACTACATTTCCCATTATCCTCCCTGCCAGTCACATGCTCACATTCCACTCCAATTGCCACACACAGCTGTAGCTCATTACCTGGACTATAAAGGACTCACTCACACCACCTCACGGCGAAGTCTTGTTTTCACTTGTGTTACATTTTTGAGCGTTTCCCTGTATCCTGTCTGCCTGTCTGCCTGTCTGTGATTGATCCCGCCGGTTACCAGCTTACAATCCTCTGCTGCCTGTCCTGACCCTTGCCTTGTCTGCTGTTCTGTGAATGATATCCGCCTGTCCTGACTATTGCCTTTCCTTTGACTACGATTCTGCTGCCCTGTGTTATACCTGTCTGCTCCTGAACGACGCCGCCTTTACGACCACGCTCACATTTAATAAAGCTGCATATGGATCTTACCATGAGTCCCGTATCGTTACATAAGGAGCAGCTGAAGACAGAGGTCTGACATGTCTCCAGAATATCAGATAGAGCACTATCACCTCCAGACTTGTGTCCTTTATAAGAGTCCAGGAAGGATGGATGTTAGAGAGACTCTTGAACCCAGGTCAATCACTAGGGCAGTTAGGTTAGGTAGTAGACAGCATCACTAATTTAGGAATTTAAGAAAACAACATACAGAAATTCAATTAGACTTCTAATTTTCAGCAAGTGGACAAAAAAGAGGGGAAAATCCTATAGACTTATAGCATTTCTTTTTAGCAGGGACTGACTTGAGACTCCATCGATCAACCATCCAATACATCAGAGAAACCATCTTGCCATTCCCTAGAAACCACCCATAACCTAGCAAAACCATTGACAGTTTTTCATTTCAGATAGATCTATAAATCGACAGATCGATCGATCGATCTGCCAGTTCAGTTACTTGTACAAAACGTTTTTGAGCTTTTCAAGAAAACACAATTGGAACAATGACAGCTTCCTCCATATGTGTGGGCATTCATGTGTGCACACACATTCCAGTAAATCAATGAGAAAACTATTTCTGTGGTTACTTCAATTGGATGAGAAGTGCTGACTCACTGTCTGACAAAGTAGTCTGTGGAATCTCATGTAGGCATCAAATTAAACTTCCTCCATAAAAAGAGTTCCTTTCTACAAAAAAATAAAATAAAACACAACAGAACAGAACAGAACACACACGTTTGATATTTATATTGAATAAACTATTCTGTTATGGCCTCTGATGAACTTCTAAAAAAATTGCCAGTCAAAGACAGTAAAAATAAAATGAGTGCTGCTAAGGTGTCACGATCACCATCAGTTCCTGTCAGTTCCCGGACTACATTTCCCATTATCCTCCCTGCCAGTCACATGCTCACATTCCACTCCAATTGCCACACACAGCTGTAGCTCATTACCTGGACTATAAAGGACTCACTCACACACCACCTCACGGCAAAGTCTTGTTTTCACTTGTGTTACATTTTTGAGTGTTTCCCTGTATCCTGTCTGCCTGTCTGTGATTGATCCCGGCGGTTACCTGCTTACGATCCTCTGCTGCCTGTCCTGACCCTTGCCTTGTCTGCTTTTCTGTGAACGATATCCGCCTGTCCTGACTATTGCCTTTCCTCTGACTACGATTCTGCCTGCCCTGTGTTATACCTGTCTGCTCCTGAACGACCCCACCTGTACGACCACGCTCACATTTAATAAAGCTGCATATGGATCTTACCATGAGTCCCGTATCGTTACAGAAGACTTCGCCACCACCACGATCCAGCAGCTTTCCCGGAGAGCATTTGTACGGTATGGACATTGCTCAATTGTTGTTGTGGAGTACGCAGGGCACACGATCATTGGAGGAATATGTAGCGGAATATTTGGACGTTGCACAGTATTCAAATTTGCCTGACTGCGCACTCATAGACTTCTTCTGTGATGGCGTGAACCAACCACTCAAATCACAACTCATCCGTGAGGGACCCCGTTCATCTCTATGTCATTTCATGGATTACGCTTTATTGACTGTTGGCTCTCCGTTTACTGTGGGTGTCGCGGAGAAATGCGACACCATGGTGAATCACGTAATGGCCGCCGCGCCAAGGAACACGCACAAAATGGCGGCTACCATCACAACAACAACAGTTCATGTCTCCGCTGATCTTCCTGACCCACGCCACGCATCTGCCGATCTTCCAGAGTCACGTCACGTCTTTGATGATCGCTCAGAGTCACGTCACGTCACCGCTGATCGCCCAGGGTCACGTCATTTCTCCGTTGATCGCCCAGAGCCATGTCACGTCTCCGCTGATCGCCCAGGGTCACGTCACGTCTCCGCTGATCGCCCAGGGTCACGTCACGTCTCCGCTGATCGCCCAGGGTCACGTTCGCCGGTTGCTGCGCACTCAAGTCCGCCTGTGTCTATGGACAAGATGGCCGCTCCGCCTGTGTCTACGGACAAGAGGACCGCTCCGCCTGTGTCTACGGACAAGATGGCCGCTCCAGTCTTCGCCGAGCCCTCTCCAGTCTTCGCCGAGCCCACTTCAGACTCCGCACCCAAGCCCGAGTCAGCTCCAGACTCCGCACCCAAGCTCCTTGCCCTGCCGGCGCCACCTCAGATCCTCGCCCTGTCGGCGCCAGCCAAGCTCCTAGCCCACGAAACCGCCACTTCCACCATTGAATCCCCCAAGAAAATTTTTTTCAGAGGGNAACTGGTGGCTGGGGAGCTTGTGGGTGGGTTTACAGGCCCGCTAGGGCCGTCTATGGACCCGCCGTGGCTTCCCGACATCCCTGACCCGCCGTGGCCGCCCGAGCCACCTGACCTGCTGTGGCTGCCCAAGCCATCTGACCCGCCATGGCTTCCCGACACTCCTGACCCACCGTGGCTGGTCAACACTCCTGACCCGCCGTGGCTGCCCGTGGCGCCCGACCTGCCAGGACACCTAGAGTCCCTGGTCCTGCCTTCGTACCTCCTGAACTGCCAGCAGGTCTCCAAGGCACCCACCCCCCCTCCCCAGTTGTTCCATCTTCAGAGCGAGGACGCGCCTTCCGGGAGGGGGGCGTTAGCAAAAGCATAAAGCAATATGTTAAAAACCACATAGCATTTTTTTCTAAGTAATGATTTTTTTTAAAGGAAAGCGCCTCTCACATTGTCTTCAGAAAATGTTCAAACTACTTATTGTGCAATTCCCCACATGGGATTAACTAGCTACCTAAACAAGGCTGACTATTTGACCAATTGCAAAAGTGACACTAGAAGGCAAATATAATTTTTTTGTATGCAATGTATTGCCATGAAGAATTACTCTAACTTTTTCATGTAAAATGTTTAGTATATTTACACTACATTACACACATATAACTATTTTTCTTTATTTTGATCAAATAAATGCAGCTTTGCCGAGCATAAGATACTTTTTTTTCCAAAACATTTAAAAAAAAAAATCATACTGACTGCAAACATTTGAATGGTAATGTCTTTTAAAAAAATATATGTTTTTGTCTAGGATTATAGCAGAAAGGTTTGTCAGTAGTAAAATCCATTGACTGCAGTTCATGTTCTCACTGCTCAGACTCACCAGTGAAGCTGAAGGTGGCAAAAACAAATCCATGACGTTCCGAATCTTATCATGAGAATGCAGAGCATGTGTCTGATAACCTCTGCTTCCTCATATACAGCGGAGACCCCGCTGTGTTGACAGGCAATACACATCACAGGACAGATGAGGAGCCACTGTCCTGTCTGCAGCTGCACCTGTCAGACAAGCAATATTTGAGCCCTTCCGTTCTGGCACATTCCAGCATGAAGGCCCAACCACTGACCTTAATGGTAATACATAGTTTATCAAGTCTTATGTAGACACGTTCCTCATGGAGTAGAGATGTCACTTCATGCATATCATGCAGATCATGCAGACGAACGACATGAGCCAGTGACACGGTAAAGATGAACTGTCAAGATGGGTATTTGTCAATTTTTCATCCACAGATTTACAGGAACATCCCGCTGCAGTTTTAGAAAGATCAAGAACAATGGCATCTATAAAATTGCATGTGATTCCCTAAGGAAAATGAAAACCAAACAACTTACAAAAATGACTCTTATTGAAACAAACATACAAGTAATAATCTAAACATTCATCACATGGCACAGGGTCCTCATCAAGGCATCTAATGTTCAAACAGGGTCCAGGGAGATGTTCCTCCAGAAGACTTATTTTTGCATAAACATCATAAAAGTGTTCTAAAGTTCTGCTGACTTTAGCAGCAATACTGTTATCGTTTCATATCTGCTACTAACTGTTACCTAAACTGATTTTTAGAAGTTAATGTTCAACCCATCGCTGACCCAGCAAACATACTAATCAGATTTTTCACTTTAATCAAAATAACTTTCCTTGCCAGCTGACTTCACTTAGGCCGCACAAGCTACTGGATAATGTTAACCAAGAACCAAATAGATATTATTGGATGTTTATGTCTCAGTTTGCTATGTAACGTCTACTTTTCACGATCCAATCACATCCTGATGGATGAAATCAAAACCATCTAGCCGCATTATTTCTGGGCAGCAGATAAACGACAACTAATGAGTAAAATGAATTAAGTCAAGCAGACATTAGTTGCATTCCTGCAAAGCATTAATTCCTCACCAAATTAACCAATTCACTGTTAATTTAACTCAGCAAAATACCAAATAGTGAGGTCCAAATAGTACCAAATAGCAAATAGTGAACTCTGCCCAGCAGAGGCCTGAAGGCCCAAAAAATCCAAGCTGTAGCAAGCTGTAGGGTATGCATACTTTAGAACAAAGGTACTAAGGGAATATAAAACATGGAAAAGAACAGGTCTATTTGGTTTTGAGCCCAGTATGAAGTCGGTATGAACTGAAGTATGAAGACCCATATTTTTCTCATATATACTGTATAAAAATTACAACACTGCTTACATTCAAATTTTAAGTCAATGTCCTGCTTGTTTAGAATGTAAAATTATAAACTATTTTAAAACATTCAAATAAATACCTTCCAACTATTTTTTTCAATTGTTTCAATAGTTATAAAAAGTTCACTGTAAAAAAATAAGGAGCTATTTATACCTGAACTGACTATTAAAATTAATATCATTGCTGTAACCCAATGTATACTTGTGTATTATATAATACACAGATATAATAAATAGATAAATTTATCTATAACACTTTATTTCGATAGTCCACTTTAGACATTCTACTAACTATAAGTAACTTTGAAAATACATGTCAACTAGTCTTTAGAGTGTTAGTAGACTGCTTAACATCTGCTAACAATTTATTTTGATGGTCTCCCCACAGACATTCTGACTATGAATAAATGCAACTAAAGGTCAACTTATTCTACTAATCCTAGCCTAACAGTCTACTAATATTCTGATGAGAGTTAGTTGACATGTAGTTACAAATTAAAGAGAGTTAGTTGACATGTAGTTGCAAGTGAACTGTCGAAATAAAGTGTAACAAATGTAGCCCATATGAAATACATTGTTATGTCTTGTACAATAAACAAGAGCAAAAATATAGGCCATGGCTCATCTATATTTTGGCTTCCATGGCTATGGAGTATTCCATAGTATTTTTTCCTACTATGGTAGTCAATGGGGGGGCGAGATCTGCTTGGTTACAAACATTCTTCCAAATAACTTCCTTTGTGTGTAGCAGAAAAAAGACATTTAATACAGGTTTGAAACTTGAGGGGGAGTAAATGATGACAGAATTTTCATTTTTGGGTTAACTATCCCTTTACTTGATCTGCCTAAAACCAACACATATTTAGTAAAATTCAAACAATCGTCTAACTTGAGAATAAGCTCTTCGCTTGTTCGGTCAGAATTAATTGTAACTTAATTCAGATTACATCTAAGGATGTTCATAACTCACTGACCCATCAAGTTAACAGATGTAGCTACTGACATAAAATTAACGAGAGCATCTTCTGGGTCACTGGCCCATAGCCTGAAGAGGAAGGCTCTGCATGTTCTCTTTGAAGCCTTAACATTTACTCCAAGACTGCCCTACTGCGGCAAGGGCTCCAGGGTAGAGGTTCTGCTAACAAGCTTTTCCCACACAGACTGAAAGCCCACTCACACTGATAAAGCCCTGAGTCAGCCATGGCTAGCTCTGTTCGAAGAGGAGGAATAAAGCACAGAGACCTTCAAAGCAATCTGCGTAGAAATGGTCAACACAGACAAGTTAATTCCCAAGTTAATTCAATAATACAGCAAATCTTCTATATTCTCTCCAAGCACTTGATCATGTTAAATATACAGTACCAGTACAGTGCCTTTAAACAGAGAAAGGGAATGATAATGAGTAGACCATCATGGACAATTTTCTCTTGTGAACACATGGAGGCGTGATGCAAAGTTTTGACTGTATCCTCTCCCACCCAATCTTAATCTCTGAAAAATATCATTCATTTTTTAGATTTATAAATGAATGATGATGAATCCAAAAAAGTGACTCATCATCATATGCTTAATGCAAAATAAAAAAAAGTCTTGCAGTAAATGAGAGCCAGAGCCATGTTTCCATTCTATCACTTGAGAGGCTCCAGCCAGATGGATCAAGTACTGCTGGCAGCAGGTGGATCAAAGGGATTTCTGTCATTGTGGCGTTTCCCTCTTCATCTCAACTTCCACAGGAACCAATGCAATAATACAGCTGCTTTCCTTCACAAATTCTCTGACTTACCGAATCAGTCAGGAAAATGTCCATAGCATGCTTGTCTCCAAGATGTTAATTTTATTTATGCGAAATGGAAATGGAAGTTGTATCCACTAGGAAAGTCATTGTCTTTTATTAAATGTAATAAATTACTTGCAGTTTAGAATGCATAGACAAACCACTCAGGAAGATCTGAGTGAATAATTTTCATAGGAAAACCTAGCTAGTTCTGGAACAAATAAAGACTCTTTGAGATGACATGAGAGTCACTGATAGATTAGGATTCATAAAATTATGGATGGGCACATTATTCAGCATGCATAGTCTGGTGCAAAAGTCACTCCCATTGCTGTGCCATTCTTCTGTAAATAAAAGTCCTTGTTATACATGAAGTAGTTCTTGGTTATCCACCTTCACTGATTTAAGTTGATCAATTACGGACCCCCGGACATGACATGTAGGAAAAAATAGTAGGCTAAATCGTGCGCGGGATTTATTATGCCGCATTCCAGGCAACCCGTAACCCGTGTTTTTCCAACCTTCTACCCGTGAAAGTGCACTGGAACGGCAGTCAAACCCGTGACTTCCCACCCGTGAACTCGTACTAGATCAATGTACTCCCAGTTCTGCGCTCTGACGTCACATAGCCCGCAAAACAACAATGGAAGCCCCTACGGATGCGGTGTTTATGCAAGTGGTACACGGTGAGAAATAGACTTTAGGACAATATAACGCTGCAATCAAATTAATAATAATATAATAATGATAAATAATACACACACGATTATGTATTACAATGTTATGTGTCTGAAATGATAAGTATGTCGTAGGAATGATTGTAAATGAGCATAAGCCCCGTACGGTCCGCCATGCTGGTATGTATACATCTAGCTACCACAATTCCTTGCGCTCAGGCAGTTTGGCATGACTTGCCAGGAATGCTACAAAGTCGTGAGTCGTGGTTTGAAGTCGTGACTTACGGGCTCAAAAACCTGCCTGGAACGCAGCATTAATTTGTTCCCTCGATTTACTAAAACGTGCACACGATTTAGTAAATCAAAGGAACGAATTAGTAAGTTGTGAGCACGATTTATTTTTTTTTCTTGCATGTCATGTGCGGGGCTCCGTAATCAATAAAGTCACTTGTGTCCCTCAAATATGAAGGTTGTTCAGGAAAATAAATGTATGCACATTTATGTTATTTACATCCTGGTGTTTCCATCCATCCAGCATTTTTTTAAGCAATATCCCAAAATGGATGATTCACTAATAGTGCTGAAGACGCTTGTACCTTGTTCTCCTACAAGTTTGCTCTTATCAGTAGTTTCAGCAAATTTCTCTTTTTGCAGATGTGATAAGAAAAATTTGATACTTTAATGTGCCACAACAGAAACTGGAAACTTGTAGAAGGGAAAAGATTAAATTACCATATGCTGTCTAAATATCTTCCAAGAAAATATTGTCTGAAAATATAATCAAACGTCATATCTATGATAAACTAGACATATACTATTGCCAGTGAACTGAGGTTAAAACTTATATTATAATCATACAAAATTCCCTCAACAAAGAAAGCTGTAATACTTGCAGCAGAAAGTTGCAGCGCAGTTGGTGTATATATTTAAATAGACCGCAATAGTCACATAAACACAAGACTCATTGAAGCTCAAGCACAAGGACAGGATCCTGCTTGCACAGCAGTAGTTAAACAGCCTTAAGAAATCAGGTTCTCATTGTATGACGTGGTGGGAAGGAAAGCCATAAACCTGGAAACAGGGTGATTAATTTATGCAATAAAAACAAGTTCATTACTTCCATTTAGTACCTATAAAAAAAAATCTATGAGTACTCCACATTCAGTTTAAAGGAACAGTCATGACAGTTAAAAACTGGTTAACAGATAAACGGTTTCAAATGTGCCACGACATGAAACACACGCGCGGCACGTTTTGCCTTGGCACCACTGGTCAGCAAGATCACAGCTCATGTTAATCATAATAAACCCAGGAAGAGCTCACCATGGCATCCCTGACCCAGACCTCAATGTGTCCATCTCCTCTTTTGTGGTCTTTGCTTGTTTCTTCTGCCATCTCATTGAAAAGTGAGCTCTTTCTAGGCACACATAAACATCCTGTTCTTATATCCTATGTGAATACAGAGCAGGGTTCAAAGGTTAGGCCGGTAGGTCATGCCACACACATGAATGTTTTTGGCAAACAAATTTAAACATACAGCATAACATTGCTCCAAGCAGTGACTCTGAATAATGTGCCCATCCATTAATGAATCCTAATCTATCAGTGACTCTCATGTCATCTCAAAGAGTCTTTATTTGTTCTAAAATTAGCTAGGTTTTCCTGTGACAACTGTTTAGGGCAGAGGCCCGACACATAGCATGTATACGTGACCAGAGTTTAATGTCACATTCAAGAGTGGGAATATCCAAGTTGAAATGTCCCACTTCGACCTCAGTGTTCCAGTCAATCACACTCCAGTTCACATGTTGACCACATGATGTCGCCACATTGGAAGTGACGTCAAATGACGTGTCTCACTGATATCGGGATTGATCATTCTCATTCAACTGCATATGTTATTTTAAAGCTGCAGTTTGTAAGTTTTGCCTCTTTGTCGCCATCTCTGTTTGAAACCTGCAATTGCAGTGATTTGCAGAATTATCATCTTTACGTGGATTGTGCTTCGGCACAGCTCCTCAGCGCGGATGAATCTAATGTTTTGAGGTGCAGCTGCAGCTATGTGTGGGGGCTCTCAGTCAATGCAGTCACTGTATATCGTAATTACAGATGCTACGTCTTGTATTTATGTTCAAAATAAGAAGTTTAACCAGAAAATGTCATCTGAAGAAGTAAGTAACATGTCATACACTTTTGCTCTGACCAACTGAAAATTTTTTACTATAAATCGCACAACCAATGGTGCAAATTATTATTGTTATACTTTGTTCTCGATTTGAAACATCAACATTGTGTGACTGCGTGTATGTAGTGTGTATTATCGTTATCCATAATTGGATTATGGATTAACCAAAAACGTGTGCTACTGTAACCTTATTACCCAATGAACCATTGAAATGTCTTACCTGTCCAGCAGAAAAATAGCCATGCGTCCCTTTTTAGGTCACCTTTCAAAAGCCCTGAAATGTTTTCTTGTTTTTGCACAAGCCCAGTCGCTTTCCCTTTTTTTTACTGTAGGCTCTCCGCAGTCCGAAGTCTTTTACTTTTTACCACAGTTGTCGATGATAATTTCCGTTTTGAACTTTCTGGATTACAAGCCACCATCTCAAGTTTAAATACATTCCAGCTGCTGTAAGAGGAGGCTACAAATGATGCGCCACACGCAAAATAGCCTGCCAGGACTCCTCTTTTCTGCTTACAGACGTAACGTAATGACAAACGTCAGCAAACTTGAATTTCCAGTGAATTCCCACCAGTACCACTCTTATTATAAAACATTATTACAAGCTTACCGTTGTGAATCAAGCTAAGGTAAGGAGATAGTTTTGAATGCTGACTGGTTATGTACTTGCTCAATAATTGATTTTGGATCATCTTTAACCAAAAAAAGGTACGGACTGCAGCTTTAAACACATCATTTTCTTGGTCCATGCAATAAATGCATGTCCCTGAATGAGCGCATTTTTATAGCGCATTTAATTAAACTACCCAGGTAATGTTAATGGTATGACCCATTTCAAGGGTGGCAAAAATTACGATTTAAAACCAGTCAGAGCAAGAACCGTATCTTCATATTTACAGGTAAATCTTTAAATGTTTTAATATTTTTCAATAATTTGGTCATCAGATGTATGCCTAGACAGCTACTCAAAATCATTAGTTTAGTTGTTTGATTAGGCCAGTTATTATTGCATTAATAATCCTGAGACACACAGTTAGAGGCACTTTTAAAGTATTTTTTTAGTTCCTTGCACTTTTAAAATAGAAATAATCCATAAACACACAGGGAAACTTGCTTTCTGCAAACTCTCTACTAATAAATACTGATTCTTCTAGTGTTTAGTTACAATTTGCTGCCTAAAAAAAAATACTTGCATTACTTAGTGATGTATGTTTTTTCCAAATTCAGCAGGTCAAAATCTTAAGTATGCAAGCTTTTTTTATATGCTGATTAAGAGGTCAGTTAGAGGCTGAATAGCTACATGAAAAATAAAGTTGACTTATGTGCCATGATTTAAGTGCCTTTTATATACTAACTTGAATTGATGTTTAAAAACTTTAAAAGGTGACGACTAGGATCCGATACTATTCAGCAGTACAAACAATTTACGCAGAAATGTGTTTCGCTCGCGTTTCATAAATAAGAGTCCCAATGTTAGAATTCATAAATCTACCATAAGAAAAAAAAACAGGTTATGTCCTTCCCTAGGAGCAGTATGATTGAAGCAACATTTTATTACTAAATCACATAAAAGATTTAGATGAAGATTAATTAGCTAAATCACAATGAAGACTCTTTTAGATGATTTGTTGTTGATCATGCAGACCAAATTGCTCCTTTATGATGAGGGCCAAAGTTTACAAACATTTTACAACCCAAAGTTGTGAATTAGTGTTCAAAGACCATATTTATTGTGTTTGTAGTTTCTACCGCTGGCTCCCAGCAAAATAAACACGTCCTTTTTGTTTGTTGACTTTGATACAAACTCCCAGTCGGGGTTGTTTTCAGGGTCAAGAGAGTCGAGTCCCACAGAAATTCCCATGATTCCAAACCGTTTGCTTGAATCTGATTATGCTGCCTATTCTCTGTGCTGTGTTTTAGTGGTTTTAATGGTAAAATTGTCTTGGGTAAGTCAAAGTATGAAACCGCATTGAACAGTGTATCCTTTGGATGACACAGGCAGAGGAAGAGCTGGTTTCACTTTAATTTGATAGCCCCTTTAACACATTCTGTTGACTATAATTAATGTTGCACCTACATGTCTACTAACTCTCATTAGAGTGTTAGTAGAGTATTAGCAGACTGGTAGGGTTAAGGTTAGAATAAGTTGACATGTACTTGCAAAGTTACTTATAGTCAGTAGAAAATAAAGAGTTAGCAGATGTTAAGCAGACAGTCTACTGATACTCTAATGAGAGTTAGGTGACATGTAGTTGCAAAGTTACTTATTGTCATCAAAATGTTCAAAAGGGACCATCAAACAAAAGTGTTACCAAAGAGCTTTCTGAAGTGTAGAAATGCGCGTGTTAGGCCTTAGACATTAGGTAAAGCTATTGTCAGTGACTATTGTAAATATCTTTTAAAAATACACTACCATTTAAAAGTTTGTGCCCAGTAAGATTTTTTTTAAGCGTTAATACTTTTATTAATTAAGGATGCATTAAATTGATAAAAAGTGACAGCAATGACCTTTATAATGTTACAAAAGATTTCTATTTCAAACAAATGCTGTTCTTTTAAACTTTATTCATCAAAAATCCTGAAGAAAAAAAAAGTTAAATATTAAATGGCTGTTGAAAATGAACTAAACTAGAAAATAGTTACTTTAAATTGTAAAGCATCTGTCGCATCAAACTGAACGTTTAACGTCATAAATTAGGGGCTGTTTACGTAAAACGTAAAACTTTTTATGCATTTTGGCCATTCATTTACATGACAATGGCGTTTTGGGTGCCTGAAAACGCAAACTTTTAAAAACGGGTTTCAAAGTGCAAGGTTTTGAAAACAGTCTTCTTGTAAACAACAAAATCTGTGAAAACGATGACGTCATGCACATGCGTATTGCATGTTCAGTAGTTTCATCGCCATCTAATGACCTGCCAGCAGAATACAGCGTTTTTAGTCGTTTTCACGGATCGTGTGAATGGGGATCATTTTGACAAATGGTGTCGTATGTACGCGTCAAAATCAAAAGAAAAACGTCTCCGTTTTAAGCATATCGTTGTCGTGTAAACGTACCCTAAATGAAACAAATTGTGAAGCATTTGTTGCATCAAACTGAATGTTTAACATCATAAATAAATGAAACAAATAAAGTATATGATAATTATAGGATAATAAAACATTTTACATTAAAATAATAATTAAAATATTTTAATGCAACTCACAATATTATAGTTTTTGATGATAAATAGAAATTATAGCCTGTGGACTCTGTGGACTTGACGAATGGATTTTGGGATAATAGAGGTCAAGCCTATATACTTTTCAGTCTGAAATTCGTATTTCAACAAACTCAAACTCTAACCAATGACACATGTTTGCATTTCCTCCTGCTTCCTTCAGAACCTGAGGGGGGTTATTACTCAACAGATGAGCAGACTTCTTATGCACTGTCCTATGGGAAATAACTAAACAGAAGTAAAAATGATAAAAGGCAGGTTAGAGGTCAATTAAACATATGCAATATGTAGTGGAATAAAACAAAAAACTCAAGATAATGTTAATGCACTTATGATTGTACCTACTGACCCACACCCTCTCAGTCTTTTTAGTGGTTAGCTGTGCAAGGCATAAACAAACAAAGCTGTTTGCGGTTTTCAGTCCCAAATATTTGTATCAACTCTGGAGACATAAGTGTGTACACTAAAACATATTCATGTGTAATGATTGACTCGTGTGCAGATCATCAAACACAGCAAGTCTTTGATATTGAAATATTTTTACTTTGATATGGATACATTATTGGAAAAGTTCATTATGCAACTTTTTGCTATAATGTTGCAAAATCAGTAACATATTACATCTAAAAGAAAGCCGAGACAAAGACAAACAAGCACCATAATTACACATGAAAACTGCCTAATGGTAATGCTTTTGTTTGAGAGACTTTAACTCTCATTTCAGTGTTGCTAACAGAGCTTTGCTTTCAATTCACTAACATTCATTCACTCATTAGGTTTCATGAACTAACAATGAATTTCAATTGTTTTCAGCATGTACAAAGTTACACGCAATGGAAGTGTTGGTGTTCAGCATTTCGAAGTCTTTAAGTGGCCTCCATAGGCCCCTGACCTTAAAGCCATTGAAAACCTTGAAATTATAAATGTGAATTGTAATAAATCATGCAGGTCTTTCAATGAAGCTCAACTTTGGGAAAAAACCTAAGGAGGATTGGAAAGGAGTTAAGCATGACACATGCACAACGTTTAGTGAATCAATATCCATGAGAATTGCTGCTGTAAGAAAAAAAAACAATGGAGAACCAACAAAATATTATTAATTGAATACATTGTAGTCAATGTATGCTTTATTTCCTGTGAGCTTTTTGTTTTTCTATATGCCTTTTTTTGCAAAATACAATTAAACTCACATTTAATTATATACCGGTGTTAGCCTTTCTCACCAAATAATTTAGTCATTTTAATACCTTAATACCCAAGTTTAGTGTATACTTCTTCCCAATCTAATATACTTCTCATATTTTGATTGTTTAATAGAATTGTCATTAAATGCAAATATTGTGCAATTCCTTTCTGCATTAGCTGTGTATGCCAGTGGTGAATTCAAAAATGGGGAGACCTTTCATGTTTTGTCCTTTTTTTTCTTCTTCAAAGTTGGCATGCCTTTAACTCAAAAAGTAATAAAGATATCTCGATGTTTTAGATTTCGGTTCATAACAAAACTTTTATTTTGGTATCTTCATTTTTATTGCACTATATGTTTAAATCTCAGAGATGTGGGGATCTCAGTGTGGCTCCATGAGTAAATTATTAAAATGTACACATTTTCAATGGTCGAAAACAAAATGTGGGTCACTTTTCATACAGCTGATAATTATTGTATTTAAAAAGGAATGTCTGAAGAACAAATAATGTTAAAACTTGGACCAAAAACATTATTTTTCCAATGCTTGTTTGACTGACTCAAGAAGTATTAAGGACATATTAACATCCTTTTAGATTCTGGTTCTTAACAAACTTTTCTTTTGGTATGTTCATTTTTAAAGCCCTATATGGTTTATTCCCATAGCTATGGGGATCTCAATGGGGATCTCTGTGTCCAAATTGTTGAACTTTACCCATTTTCAATGGTCAAAAACCAAATGTGGGTGACTTTGCATATTGCAGCTGATACTTACTGTATTGACAGAGGAATGTCTGAAGAACAAATATGAATATATTAATGTTAGTTTGTTCATAATAAAACAATTAATGCTAATTTATACAACTTTTAATGTTAAACATGTTAAACATAAATGTTAATGAAGCCTAAAATATATATATATATATATTAGGGGTGTCGCAATATACCGATAATTCGATAATTGTGATATTTAAAGCATGAAATATCGACATCGTGTTAATTTAGGATGTGACAATCAGTATTGGGAGTAACGCGTTACAAAAGTAATGTGTTACAGTAACGCGTTACAAAAGTAATGTGTTACAGTAACGCGTTACAAAAGTAATGTGTTACAGTAACGCGTTACATTTTGCTGTAACGCAGTAGTGTAAGGCATTACTGATCAATTTTTAGTAATATTTTACTCGGTACATGTTCAGGAACGCTTGCGTTACAACACACTTTTAGCCCAAAAAAAACCACGAGACATTAAAGCAATTGTCGGCAAAGATTATTTTGAAAGCGGCTGGTTCTGAAGTAGATCTGTCTGGAGAGCGCAGTTCATGGTTGCAACAACAGAGCGCAAGCGCTGCTTTGGAAAGGAGGAGAAAGAGGCGCGGGCGCGCTTTCCATGCGTTTTTAGACGCGACATGTATGTGAACGGCCCTAATATTATATTTTTTGCAAACAGCGACAACTTCGTTGCAGATAAGACACACATAGTTGCTTTGCATTCACAAAACCAGGTAGGATGAACACATAGTTGCTATTCCATTCTTCTTTGTATGCCCTATTTTGCTGTCAACTTTCCTCTTTAGACTCTTTGATAGTGCCATTTTCTCTCACCAGAGCTTCAATGTTAACATCACTAATAGCGTACCTCCAGCAGGCAAACAATTTTAATAAATGCAGTTTAGTACGTGGGGATGCCAAGGAATAATTGGGTGTAAAAGTAGGCTAGGTCAAATAATTATTACAATAAGTTAGGCTCCATTGTGTAAGAAGCAAATTAAAATGATACACATTTATTATTCACAATATGGAAAGAGGAAATAAAACATTGTTCGTTAAGAGCATGACTCAAACATGCCATTAATGGACTTATTCAAGTAAGTTCACTATGTTCTGGCCCACCATCTAGTGGCGAAAATTTTTTTTTGGCCCGATGCCAAACTTAATTGCCGACCCCTGCATTAAAGGATTAGACCACTTTCTAATAAAAGTGTCCTGATAATTTACTCACCCCCATGTCATCCAAGATGTCCATTTCCTTTTTTCTTCAGTCGAAAAGAAATTAAGGTTTTTGATGAAAACATTCCAGGATTATTCTCTTTATAGTGGACTTCAATGGACTCCAAACGTTTGAAGGTCAAAATTACAGTTTCAGTGCAGCTTCAAAGGGCTTTAAATGATACCAGACGGGGAATAAGGGTCTTATCTAGCAAAACGATCGGTCATTTTCTTAAAAAAATTAAAATATATTTGAAGAGTTCAGATGCAAAAGCCTCTAAGTGCCATCTGAAATTTTCTTCTAAAACGAACATTTTTATCAAGCTCGTATGTTTAGGTTCAGTAATTTCACTTTAATGGCAATTAATAGGTCCCTTTCATTGCCATTAAAGTTAAATAACTTAACATAAACATACAAGCTTGATAAAAATGTTCATTTTAGATGAAAATTTCAGATGGCACTTAGAGGCTTTTGCATCTGAACTCTTCATTTGTTTAGCGATTTCTTTCATTCATCTCCCTCTCGCTGGTGTAACTTTGTATTGTGTGATGTAGTCCAGTGAAGGCGTGTTTAGGGCGAGTTTTACACGAGGGCCGCGAGGCTACTGGCCCGACCGTGGAAACGCGGCATGATTTCGCCCTCTGTGCTTGACCTGGCCAGTGGAAAAGCAGCTAATGGGTGAAGATGGCAGAAGAAGACTGTACAATCGCGAGATGGGCGTAAGCGCATTACTTCGAGTTTGTCAGATCTCTGACCTCTGTATTGCAAAGATGGATTTTGTTGATAATGATTTCATTTGATTGGTAACAGCCCTAATGTATAGGCTGTATTAATTTTAATTTCTTCAGGTCTAAAAAATGTCTTAAAAAGCCTTAAATTTGACTTTGACTTAGATTTAAATGTGCAGCAACTCTGAAAAAGAAAAACTAAATAAAGTAAAAATTAATTTGACCTGATACATTTTTCCCCCCAAGGATTCTATAGATATCGTGTGACAGCCCTAATATATATATATATATACTTAAATATGTAAAACTTATATGACACATTAAAGGGTTAGTTCACCCAAAAATGAAAAGTATGTAATTTATTACTCTCCCTCATGTCATTCCACACCCGTAAGACCTTTGTTCATCTTTAGAACACAAATTAAGATATTTTTGATAAAATCCGTTGGCTCGGTGAGGCCTGCACTGCCAGCAATTACACTCCCTTTTTCAATGCCCAGAAAGCTACTAAAGACACATTTATAACAGTTCATGTGACTACAGTGGTTCAACCTTAATATTATAAAGCGACGAGAATACTTTTTGTGCGCCAAAAATAACAAATGACTTTATTCAACAATATCTAGTGATGGGCGATTTCAAAACACTGCTTTATGAAGCTTCAAAGCTTTAAGAATATTATGTTTCGAATCAGTGGTTCGGAGCGTGTCTCAAACTGCCAAAGTCATGTGAACTATTGAAGTTTCAAAACACTTATGACGTAACGAAGACTCATTTACTGAAATCATGTTATTTTGCCGTTCTGAACCACTGATTCGAAACAAATTATTCGTAAAGCTTTGAAGCTTCATGAAGCAGTGTTTTGAAATCGCCCATCACTAGATATTGTTGAATAAAGTCACTATTTTGTTATCTTTGGCAAACAAAAAGTATTCTCGTCGCTTTATAATATTAAGGTTGAACCACTGTAGTCACATGAACTGTTTTAAATGTGTTTTTAGTAGCTTTCTGGGCATTGAAAAAGGGAGTGTTATTGCTGGCAATGCAGGCCTCACTGAGCCATCGGATTTTATCAACAATATCTTATTTTGTGTTCGGAAGATGAACGAAGGTCTTACGGGTGTGTAACGACATGAGGGTAAGTAATTAATGACAGACTTTTCATTTTTGGGTGAACTAACCCTTTAATGCTAATAGCACAATAAATCATAATTGTAATGATCTAGAGCAGGGGTGTCCAATCCTATTCCTGGTGATCTACCTACCTTCAGAGTTCAGATCCAACCCTGCTCCAGCACACCTGTCTGTAATTATCAAGAGCTTCTGAATATCTTAATGAACATAGTTCACGTGTGTTTGATCAGGGTTGGAGCTGAACTTTGCAGGGAGGTATATCTCCAGGAGCAGGATTGGGCACCCCTGATCTAGAGGAATGTTGACTAAACATTTGTTATTTTGATTGAAATAATTATACGTTATATAATATGATGATATGTTATTTAATATCAAGTAGTCCCTGATAAGGCATTAGCTGCAGGGTCCTACTGTGTAGCATACAAACATTTAGTGTTAGATATGAGAAAATTCATCCATTTTGTTAAACTGATCTGGCTAGATGCCAGTCTCTTAGCAGTTGTAAAAATAATCTGCTTTCATTTCACCTAAAAGTTGGCCAAAAAAAAAAAAAGTATTTAACCATTTCTCCCACCATCATAGTATTTCTAGTCAATCCATCAATGTGCCTATTGTGTCAGAGAAATATCTGTGACATTTCATCTTTCATAACAGACAGCATAAATTAAAAGGCAACATGGCTTTAAATTTAATTTCAGGATGGTCATAAACAAGCAAGAATTTTTAATTAAAATAAAGTACTACATGCGCAATATGTGGTAATACAAGCAAATAAGTGTCAGATAAAGAAAATAAACCCAGAACATGTGGTGTAGTTGTTTCAAAACACAATGGTATAAAGCTTTTCTCCGACACTGACATGACAACATTTCTCAAGCTCTTTAACATGACAAATGGTTGACATCCATAAGACATGCACAGGATTGATTATGTTTACTGCTGCCTTGTTTCAGCATAGCCGTTAAATTGAGGATGAAAGATTCTTGTTCTACAGACGTCTGGTATCCGAAACACAAAACATTCACATCACTTTGCATTTCTCTGATTCTCTGGAAATTATAGTGCGAAAACAACTATTTTCCCATAAAATCTGGCCAGTCACTTGTTCTTACTCACTGCCAACAGTCTGAGATAAAAGATAGTCTGAATTAGTCATGATGAAATGACGAAAACTGGATTCACTCAAAAGGCTCCTACATCTGATATTGACTAGATAAGACTAAAGTTTACTTACTCACACATCTGCTGGGTTTTCCAGGATGAGCCACAGTGAATCAAAAGTGGTGTGAACAGAGATAATAGTGTGGGGAAAACTGGAGATTTATTTTAACGACTGAATCTTATTTTTTTTTTTATATATATATATATATTTTTTTTTTTATCTTATTTTACTNACTGTAAGATATAATTTTCCCACATTTATCTGCTACAAATTGGAATTATTTTTAAATCTACAACTTACTGTATCCCTGAACTGTAAATTAGTGTCAAATAGAGTGCTGTTGTTGTAACAGTATTAGAAAACCTGGACATGCAGTTTAAATTTTGTTACACTTTACAATAAGATCCCATTAGTTAATTGCTACATTTGTTACAATAGCTATTTATTCATCTTTGTTAACGTTAGTCTATAAAAATACAACTATTCATTTTTACACACTCATATATACTCAAGTTACTGTGGGATCTGTTTGTGTGCTCATATAGCCTATAGTAAATCAGAATTCAGACTCTTTGAAAAAGCAGATTTCAAAATTGTACAAAGGCCTTTTTTCCAGAAATGCATCATTTATGAGGTAAAGCTACACTTCAGACAGTTCTCTAGTCCTGTTCAATCTCTAGAACCTAGCAGTTGTAAGAAAAGTATTTTGGTCAGGATGTAAAACATAAAAGTGGAGATGATAATCATCTTCTGTAACAACCAGAGTAAGACGACAGCGCTATTGTATGAATACGCTGCGCTCTAGCGCTATCTAGTGGCCATCTTCGGTAACTCTACAGATTTTAGGACTGCAAAATGTTTTATTGTTCAAATAATATATATATATATATTATGACAAATGGACTGGATCAATCTAGTTGATCAATCTAGTTCAGAAACACTGAAGCACTATTGTTTCAAATTATCTCAGAGCATCTCAATCATTCTTATGGTTATCAAAGGTAAACTAAACATTTAATGCTGACACAAAAAGTGTTGCTCAGCTCTGAAGGGAAGACTGGGTTTGTATATCTCTTGTCTTGCTTGCTCGAGTCCTCAGTTGAGTAGAGACCTCAGCTGGAACATGAAACAGATAATGAAGGAACACTGATGTAATTAAGTGTAAGGGATTCTCTGGCATAGTCTGTATGAATCTCATGGGTATTTATTCCTATTTTAGAGCCAGCAGCCATGCTTATAACTCTAGGGAATAAGAATGGGCTAAAGAGTCCCAAAACTCAGTGGGTCATTTATATCACTATATAACTTCACAAGAGGATTAGAAGATAAAACATTCATCTTACTTTATCCATATTTGTCCTTATTTTCATTCCATATGGCTGAACTGCAGGCTACGCATTTCTCTTCAGGGAAGACATACTAGTCAGGGACACGCGGAATAGGCCGGACACAGAGTGCGCTATCCAATGCAGGTTGGCATTTTTGTGTCTGCACAAGAGGGGGCATTTTTCTGGTGCAGAGAAATGGCCTCAGCATGTTTTACGCCCATGCGGAGCGTGAGGCGTCCACGGCTCACAGGGACCAGGATGCATCTGCTGCTATTGTAAAAGTGCCATGAGAAGGTCACTGCCAGGAAGGTTCTTGTATTGGCACAGTCGGAATATATGAGGGTCACAAGAAGAAAATTATTAAAAAAAAATTTGCCCTTGGAAAATGCTTTTGGATATGGCAACATGGAAAAGGGCAGATGTCTGAAAATAATAATAATAAATCTAATAAAAGCAAGTAAATATGAAAATTATGGCAAAAACATAGATGACGAAATGATTGGGTTTGTAAGAGGTTACAGTTCCATGCAATTTAAAGTCAACATGAAATGAAGTTGCGAATAAATTTTCTTCCCTGTTGTGACGTATATCCGAGAGAAATGGCTTATTGAACATGAAAAAATGAAGGGCGGGACTTGATTTTGTCCATTAGGAACTGATTGGATCGTTGTGGTTTGCTATTGCTCATGTGAATGACAGATTGTCCCGCCCTCGTGCCAGTAAACATGTCATCAGAGAACAGATGCTATAATAATAATGTGCACAGATAAATCATTTGTAATAAATACTATAATATTCCATAAATATCAAGAATGTTTTTTAATTAGGCCCATCTTTAACTCTGTCCTAACCAGCATTAACACCCTCCCCTTCCTCTCTCCACCCATTCATGTGCTCTGAGCCCCTATTGGTCATTGTCTCTTCACCCCGCCAATAAGGTCTCTCTGGGGACTGCAGCAGCCTAGTACTCCAGGGACTTGGATATCCTGGAGAGACGAGTTTACAGTGTACTTCTATTTCTGTTCAAGCTTCTGTTCAAGTTGTGTTGGTCACTTTACTTTCAAAAGAGCAATTCCATGTGCATAAAGAAAATTATATATTAAGCCTAAAGTGGAGGACAGTTCAGTATAATTAAGACATCAAGGGGTTTAGTGTTCACTGAGCACACTGAAGTGAAACGCTCATATTAGAATATATATCTATAATTTTGGATTGTTATTATTCTGCTAGCATATTCCAGTCATTTAGCTGTGTTATTTCTAAAGAACCTTATGTCATTTTGAGTTCATTGTTCTTAACCCTTTAACAGTCACTTCTTTTCTTTAAGTATTTCTAGTTGTAACAAAAACTATTCTACTAAGTGAAATAACAGATGATTGATCTTTTTCATTCTGAGCTTTAAAGGGTTAGTTCACCCAAAAATGAAAATTCTGTCATTTATTACTCACCCTCATGCCGTTCCACACCAGTAAGACCTTTCGTTAATCTTCGGAACGCAAATTGAGATATTTTTGTTGAAATCCGATGGGTCAGTGAGGCCTTCATAGGGAGCAATGACATTTCCTCTCTCAAGATCCATTAATGTACTAAAAACATATTTAAATCAGTTCATGTGAGTACAGTGGTTCAATATTAATATTATAAAGCGACGAGAATATTTTTGGTGCGCCAAAAAAGACAAAATAACGACTTATATAGTGATGGCTGATTTCAAAACACTGCTTCAGGAAACTTCGGAGCATAATGAATCAGCGTATCAAATCTGCTGTTCGGAGCGCCAAAGTCACGTGATTTCAGCAGTTTGGCGGTTTGACACGCGATTCGAATCATGATTCGATACGCTGATTCATTATGCTCCAAAGCTTCCAGAAGCAGTGTTTTGAAATCAGCCATCACTATATAAGTCGTTATTTTGTCTTTTTTGGCGCACCAAAAATATTCTCGTCGCTTTATAATATTAATATTGAACCACTGTACTCACATGAACTGATTTAAATATGTTTTTAGTACATTAATGGATCTTGAGAGAGGAAATGTCATTGCTAGCTATGGAGGCCTCACTGAGTCATCGGATTTCAACAAAATATCTTAATTTGTGTTCCGAAGATGAACGAAGGTCTTACAGGTGTGGAACGGCATGAGGGGGAGTAATAAATGACATTATTTTCATTTTTGGGTGAACTAACCCTTTAATGAAAAAATGACTTTAAGCATAGGTTGAGATCAAAAAAATCAAAAAATCAATATTTAAAAATAAATTTGCTTCTTTCAAACTTTCCTTCAGATCTTTTCCACCAGCCATCGAACCACACTGGATTGTGGGAAATCATAAGCAGTGAAGGACAGGCTACCTTACTGACCAGATGAAGCAATCTCACCAGACATAATATTATGCAAAATATTGATTTAGATATGCATTGTTGTCTTTGTACTGCAAATAGCTTGCAAAGGCAACATTTAGTATCTTTCCGACAAAGCCAAAATGACATGAATATTAAAGAGACTGAATTAAATTGTGTAAGTTATATTAGCAGTGGTGGTATGCAACAAAACACTTAAATTTGTTTGGGTGTATAAGCTGGCTGAATCACCCCAATCCTGGTGTCCTGAAGTCCCTCAACACTGCATATATCAGCACCTGAATCTTGAACTTGAAAAACCTGAACTGGTTATTGTACAGATATTCCTATACAAAAACATGGATGTTGTGAGGATGCACAACTCAATGTGAAAAAGTTTAAAAGTGACCCAAATGACAAAACTGTGGTCGACAAAGAGATTGGCAAAACAATTAAAGGGTTAAAGAGAAACACTTTTTTCACTGTAAAATCAAACCTGCCTTTGCTAGTTTAAAACAATAAAACTTTTAGTGCTGATGTAGCTCAAGGTGTGTATCAGGTGATGCACCATTCATAAAATATTTGATGAAAAAAACAAAAAAAACATTAACAGAGTCAACACAGGTGTATCATAGTAACTGCTTATCTCTAAAGCAATATCATGACACTGTTAGCTGTGATATTTGTCACTATCATAGTTAACTTAAATCTTGAATTGCCAACAACACAGCAGATGACACTAGCTCCTACTAAAGATTATAACTATTTGAGAATGAAAATTACTTGAGAGTGGTTCATTATATTTCTAATACCCTTAGAAAAAAACTACTATGGCAATGATATAGTGATGGTGTCAGATGGTAATACCATAGTACTCTGATATGCAAATAACTAATTTTAAGAATACCATGGTATTACCATGGTCCCATATTAAAGAACATTGTACTACCACGATATAAGTATATAGACCCAAAAAGACATGATACCACCATGGCACGTGTCCAAAAAACACACATCGCAGTACCATGGTACTTTTGCCACTTTTTGTAGGTACATTTATTGTCCTGAACTTTTGATCTGCCGTCTCTACGGTGCTCTTGGGCAGTGATCGTGGCAGTGGCAAGTGCCAACGGGCATTACAACAGCAAGCGGCCATCTGGCAGCCCAGCGAACTAGCAGCAACCCCACCAGCTGCAGTCGCAAAACGCCCTTACAAAGCAGGACATGCGAGCAGCTTCTGACGTCTGCGGCCACACTGCGCTACAAAGCGTACCAAAGCAAGAGCGGAAACCATGAGAAACTATCCTTCAAAACAGCCCGATTTAGACACCCATGAGTTTCCCGGGCGCACATGCGAGACCGTTTCTGTTGCTTTTGAATTTGCGATTAGTTTTGACGAATATTTACCCCGCTAAAATAAATAAAGGACTCATGCAGGGGCAGTTCAATACCCCGACATGGCGGCAAGAAAAAGAGGAGAGCTTTTTACTATTTTGGAAACTAGCACTGACACAGAAACGAACGCGCTCTCCGACAGCGAGGACTGCCCATTAAATCTGCCCGTCGATGTGAAGTGGTTCGAGATTCCTTTCAGAAAGTCCGAGTCGGACGAGGAAGACGAGGAACTGCGGGAGAACAAGGGGGAGTCTGAGCTGGAGAGCACAGCAGCGGCGGCGGCGGCGGCAGAGGCAGAAGAGACTGCGGACTCCGCCAGCTACATCGCGGGAGGCGGCTGCAATATCATTTTAGTCACTGGAAATGGGATCAAGCACGAGGACTACGAGGAGGACTCCTATTTTGCGACTTCCAATAACTGCTCTGAAACCTCTTCCACTGACTCAGACATCGATTTTTCCGATCTAGAAGAGGAGGAACACCCAGCTTTATTCAGCACATATGATGTTTTGGACGACGAGTGCACTTCTCAGGATTTCTGGGGAGAGCCTGACCAGGTAATATCAATTGAGCCTTTCACCGCTGACAGTGGCCCTCAGCACTCGCTAGGGGATGATGCTGACACTTTAGACTATTTCCGGTTGCTCTTCCCAGATTCATTGTTTGAACACATGGTAGAACAAACAAACAACTACGCCCTCTACCGGCAACGGAGAAGCGGTAGATCAGACACCCACTGGCACCCCACTGACATTAGAGAAATGAGGGCATATGTTGGCCTTAACATCCTCATGGGCATCAATCAGCTGCCAGATTATGGCATGTACTGGGCCAGTGACATTTTCATAGGGAATGCTGGCTTTAAGAAAACAATGACTGCCCGGCGCTTCGAAAAACTCAACCAAAACCTGCACTTGTGCGACCGTGAGTCAGAGCCTTCCAAAGGGGAGCTGGGCTACGATGGACTTTACAAAATACGCCCCCTGTTGGATATGGTCGGAAATACCATGTGGGATGCCTACCTGCCTAACCGCTGTTTGACTATCGATGAGTGCGCCATTGCCGCAAAGGGACGCTTTTCGCCAACGCAGTATATGCCGTCGAAGCCTTTGCGGAAGGGGCTGAAGGTGTTGATGCTTTGTGACTCTCGCTCAGGCTACTGCCACCGCACTCGTATTTATGTCGGTAAGCCGAGCGACGATCTGGCAGCTGCTGCGGTGGGCCACAAAGTGGTGACGTCACTGGTGAGGGGGCTCGAGGGCAGATACCACCACATTTTCATGGACAGCTTCTTCACGTCGGTGCCCCTGCTGCAGCATCTGCTGCATCAAGGGCTCTACGCCTGCGGCCCCACCAACCCGTGCCGCCACGGTTACCCTGACGCCCTCAAACCTCGCAACGTTGGAAAGTTAGCACCGGGCGAGTTCTATCAGTGTCAGCACGGCAACCTGGTGGCCACTGTCACAAGAGATGCTAAAATTGTTAGCTGTGTGTCTTCGAACTCTGCGCCTGGCATCGTGGGCATCGGGCCGGGTAAGCGGGACGGAGACACGAGCGATGGAGATTGCGGACTGGCGGCGCTTGGGATACCTCGTCCGCTTCCTCTGCTTTTATACCAGGAGAACATGAGGGGTGTTGACCTGTGCGACCAGCTTAGGGAGTGCTACCATGTCGGGAGGCCGTGCAAAAAATGGTGGCGCTACTTCTTGTGGTTCTACGTAAACCTTTGTATCGTCAACGCCTATGTGGTTTTGCGTGAGAGCCGAGGAGGGTCGCCGCCGGCAGGTTTTAATGGAAAACAGTTTACACAGCGTCATTTCCGTATTCGCCTGGCGCAGCAGCTGATTGGTGACTACCAGGGGGCAAGGGGCATGGAGCGGGCGGCCCGTAAACGGCACGCAGACTCGCCCTTGGAGTACGGGCACCGCCTCGAGCGCATGTCAGAACGCTCACGGCGCTGTCGGAACTGCACAAACAAAGGCCTGAGACACGAGAGCGTGTTCGGCTGTAAGATCTGCAACGTGCATCTGTGTAGAGGAGGATGCTTCAGTGAATTCCATAAATGAGCATTTTTATAAACAAGAATTTCCACATTTTGTTTGTTTGGAAGATGTTTAAAACAGTGGATTTCTTATCCAAAGGCAACCACTGCAAGTGCTGTACCAATCATAGTCTGATTTGATTAGTAATCGTACTCTAGTAGTAGTTGTTGTAGTAATGCACGATTTGCAAGTAAAGGAAACATAAATTATACATTTGCATTAGCATAGATTGTTTTATCCAATTGACTTTCATATTGCCAACAAAAAGCCTTGTCACTTTTTATATTATGATGAACAAAAAATGCATTTTATGGATTAATAAAACTTTTCAACACATACATTGGCATCTAAAACAGCATATGTTTTCTGTGAGAAGTTCTTATGCTTTTTTCTAAATAAATACTTTAAAAAGAGCCTGTTATTTCAAATTTTATTTCAGGTTTGTGTATTTTCCTATAAAACCAGATCTTATCCAAGCAGGCAGATATTGGTCAAATGTACTGTGCACTTGTTTTTTTTTGTTTTTTTAAAGACTTAAGTATTTAGATGTCTGAAAAGGCTTCAAAATCCACACAAATAGAGAAATTGTTGCCATTTTAAAAGGCACTGTTAACCACAGTCTTAATCTAAGTGCAATTAATGCGACACATCTTTAGTGAAGGTGTAAAGATTGGTTAATAAAGCTCAGTTAAAACACCCAGCGCATTCTATACTTGAACTGTTGGAAGCCAGAGAGATGTGATCTCATTGTTAGCTACAGACATGAGTACAGTCAATCTGTCACTATATGATTTGGATTTGTTTTGCACTGTTATGACAGCTTGATTATGATGATTCTTACTCATTTAGATGTAAAACCATATGACTAAATCTAAGGGGTATCTTTTAATGTATATTGTTTTTTAACACTTTTTCTGTTGTGTGATTTTTTTTTTAAATAAACTACTTCACCCCCCAATTTAGGAACACAAAATTATGAGCATTTTAAAATTACGTAATAATTTTTCATATAACACGCAGAGCAATCATCAACAAGCTCATTCACCAGCTCATAACATTAGAGTGCCATTGTTTGGTTGTTCCCTCGGCTTGTTTTGGTGAGTCGGTGTTAGGCCTGCAAGCGTAGTCCTCTTGAGGTTTTGGTTTCTCAGATCCACAACAGTGCTTTTCCCTCCAGCTCTCTGATGAAGAACGGGTTAGTCAACTGGACGCCCCTCCTGTCGATCTAGGGGGAGTCCCGCGGGGAGTTGCTATGGCAACCCCAACATGTGAAGACAGTGAGTTGCCAGCAGGCTCAAATAGTTGTCATGGGTACTTGCCGGCTGTGAGTTGGGAGATAGCTCAAACCACACCCCCTGAGCTCTGTTCCAAAAACAGTCCATGTTTAAATGTGGAGAGGGATGGCGGCAGAAGCAACCAAGGGTTTGTTTAATTCTGCAAACAGCTGAAAGTGGGATATTTACATGTATTTAAATGGTTTTCAATGGAAAAAGGCAACTATTAATGTGCAGCTTATAGCTATATTAAATATGCATGGTGAAAAGGATTGACACTTTTAAAATACTGTTGTCAGGTATTTAGCTAGACTTCAGGAAAAAGTTGGAAGGATAAAATACAAAAGTATTGACAGCTCATATCCATTTGGCTCAACAGAGAGCTGTCAGGCAAAAGGTGAACCTTAAAGGGATAGTTCACACAAAAAATGAAAATTCTGTCATCATTTACTCACCCTTAAGTTGTTCCAAACCTGTATGAGTTTCTTTCTTCTGTTGAACACAAAAGAAGATATTTCAAAGAATGTCGGTAACCAAACAGTTGATTATCCCCTTAACTGTTTGGTTACCCATATTCTTCAAAACATCTCCTTTTGTGTTCAAAAGAAGAAGGAAATTCACACGGGTTTGGAACAACTTGAGGGTGAGTAAATGATGACAGAACTTTCACTTTGGGGTAAACTATTCCTTTAGGGACAAGCTGTACAGCACATGGTTTTTACTACTAATATGTTTTCTAAGTTTCCTAGTCAAGTAAGTGGTGAAGCAACACAGAGACATTAAATTGCTTTTTAATTTCTAATGTAAGCAACTGCTAAAAAAAATCTTTACTCAGTGTCAGCCAGTAGATGGCAGAGTTTACATGAAAATAGATGAGCTTACAAACTACTATACAACTTCAGATAGTATGGGGGTACCTGGATAAATTTGATCATTTGCTTTAGGGCTATTTCTCTGTTGGGTCAAATCTCTAATCTGTACAGTACATGTGCAGCGTGGTCCACAATGCCAATGAAAATGCTTCGTTTTTCTAGGTTGGCAAAACCTGATGATCATACCTAATGACATAAGAATACCAAGAATACCATTATTTATATATATATGATTTTGGTATTTTATTTCTTCAAAAACTTCTTATTTCAGGGTTTTTTTCTGTCCCAGATTTTCAATGTCTGAGTCTGATTTTGGGTCCACTGTATATAGATGCGGTTAGTTTGCAGGCCTTTAAATATTTGCAAGCGATATGTAGTATAAACAGAACTTTTGCCAATATTTGTGTATAATATAATAGAAACAAACTTGGCAGCCAAATTATGTTTGGCAAAGCATGCATGAAATTCCACGCTATGTTGTTGAGAGGATGCAAATCTGTTAATCAGCATGAACAATATAAATGTTGAATATGTATGAATATACTACTGAGAGTACATGCCAAGCAATCTAGAGTAATACAAGAATAACAAGATTCACTGGTATATTAATTAAAAGCAAACTACTATACATTCTTAAATCAACAAATAAGGTCAATATAGCAATTGCTTTATAACATTCTAATTTTAGTATTTACATTAAATAAAAACTAAAAACAATACTGCTAGTATCAAGTTAAACAAGGAAAAAACTGCCCCAAATGGCTCCTGCATGCTCAAAAATCAGAGTTCTACACTCTTAGAAAAAAAAAGAAGGTTAAGTGTGGTTCTATATAGATCCCTAGGGATCTTGACTCAGTTTTAAAGAACTCTTTAGGCCAAAAAGGTTTAACATAAAGAGAAATGTCTTAAACAATTGCATATATTTTCATGTTTAATGAAGTATTTCCATTTTTTCTACTATGTTGAGCTTTAATTCATAAAATTTATTAGAACTCGTTCTAAATACCCCCATTTTGACCATTTATCATCTGTAATCTCTACGTTTTCTTTATTAGCTCAATCATTATTGTCTGATAAAATGGAAGTGGACTATGTAACACAGGTGTAGATGAATATTTATATATATCATAGAAGCAGTGATATGAGCTTGAGCAAACGATGACACTAATGACAGCAAACACAACTCGGCTTCATAGTAAAACAAACAATGGAGAAGAGAGAAAAAAAGGGTGTCAGCTGTATGGCAGACATGACATGTGATGTGAGCCTATGAAAACAATGACAGAGTGAGGAATAGGACTGTACATGCTGATCACTTGATTTAAGGACACCTATCATTAATTCATGCTCACAACAAAAACCTAAGATGGGGAATCAACAAGAATATTTCAAAAACTCTTATAAAACAATAAGAACAGCTATTGCAGCTATTGAAATTCCAATCTAAAATCTACTCTACTCTAACCCAAACTGTCCACGGCCTATTAGGAACAAGATAAAATGAGTTAGGAAATATGAAAGAATTGGTCTCTCATATGTGAAATGAACTAAATAAACTATATAAAGCTAAAAGTTAAAAATGACTCACTGTAATGGGCATTAGGTGGTCTGGTAAGGATTCGGGGAAGGAGGCGCCATGGCCGGTAATTTACAAATTAGCTTTAAATTTTAGAAACACGTACTCACCAGATGTTCTATAAGGTATTCAAGCATTTGATCTTTAAATAGTGCATCTGGTTGACATTGTATGGTAACAATACTTTGATTCCAATGTACATTTGTAGAATCAATTAAAATGTTGATGAACTACTGTAAAACATATCTCTTCTTAATATAGTTCCAACATTCCCACAGCACACAAAAACTATAAGGCAGAGATCTGACAAACTAGATTCATTGGCATTGGCACAAAGTACAAATGTAGCATTGGAGAAAAAATTAGAGTATGTAAATAACACAATCTTAGCAGTCTGTGTGCTACTCAAAAAGCTCAGTCTCACAAAATGAATGTCAGTGTGCAGTATCTTGATCGAAGTGCCTATGAGAGCCAAGACAGATGCCTTGATTGAAGACTCTTGTAAAAAAACAAAACAGGCCTTAGGTAAAATATTCCAGTATAGGTGCTGAAAAGCACTGATATAAAGTCCAAGTTGTTGAATCCAAGTAAAATCCATCTAAGCAATATGTGAAAAGTTCTATATCTAGTGTAACATTGCAGCTCTTAAAACTGACTACACTTAAAACGGAGTATTGAACACATGTTGCCATCTTGAATGGGCTGCCATATTGGTTATATCCATTTTTGGTGATTTGTTTGGTCTAAACACATCATTATTCTGGACTGAATTTGTAGAGCCAACCACCACTGCAATACACAGAAATAGAAAAACGTGAAGTTAATGATGCATTTTGGAGTTGACACCATCTTGTTGTGTTTATCTTTATGCCCTGCAGGGGGAGTCATGTCTCTGTGAAGACTACTGTATTCATTAATTTCACTCTGGTTAAAAAAATAATGCATTTCCCTATAGTCATAATGATGTAAAACAAGGGATATACTTATCTTTTATTTAACCCAGAATATTCCATTCTTATACATAACATACATACTATGTCCCTGTTTAACAAATAAAACTATAATTGTCTTTATTTATATTTATCTCAGAGAAATGTTGGAGGGTGCGTATTCTTTTTGTTTTTTAATAATTCATTTGACTGTAGTGTTAAACATTGCTGTGCGAGTATTTATGGCTCACTTGTTGACATGTCAAATGTTAATTATACAATTAAATTATTTTGTTAAAATACAATCTCAATGACTATTAAGCAATAAAAACAAATTTTCACGATGTTTAATATTTTCAGTATTGAAATAAGTTTGGAAAAGCTCCTTTTCACCTTCACAGGGTATAGAAAATCAATCATACATAAGAGCAAGAAATATTTTCATTTTGGGTCTTTATAGTTGCCTTGGATCATAAAAATATGTGGGTCAAATTGATAAAAAATTGTAAAAAAATAAATAAAAAAATTTGTACACTTCAAAACACATTAGTGTATCCTCACTTTGCATGCAAGTTTGTGACTCTATGAGAAAAGTCACAAAATGTCAAGGAAAAATTCATAGGTTAACCAGTATTTCTGACAACTCAAAAATCAAAATAGGCCAAAATTGACCCGCAAAACCCAGACAGAATTTTTCATGGTTTAAAGGGGGTGTGAGAATGATCAAATGTTTTAAAGGTTAAAGAGGGTGTGAGAACGCCTGAATTCTTAATGCATTAAAGGGGGAATGGCCTAAAAATAAAACACTGAACTAAATTTTGAGGAAGTAGAAAAGTGAAAAAAATTGGTTTTCTGAGCAGTATTGATTAAAAAAAAAAAAAAAAAAAAATGGATACAATAAGCTATTAGCATCATTTAGCATCTTCTTACAATATTCCTAGCAGAGAGGGGTGTGGGATGGACTTGATGCATGACACTTCATTTTGGCATGCACTTGATTTTTCCATTCTATGATCACTTACACTAAATCTTTTCTTGACCTGCATGTATTAATAGATGTAAACGTGTCTCTAAGGGGGTTTACTGATGTAATCTTTTCAACCCTGATGCTGAGGCCCCATAATATAATTATTCTTAATTTTTCATATATTCCACCTGAATATTCGGCAAACCTAATGTGGTCACCAGTAGGCCTACTGACATTTCTGCTCTCATCTGAGAGGCAGTGATGCAGAAAGGATTCATATAGTTGTAAATCAACTATACATTTTTTTTTTTTTAAATCCATATAATAATAGCACGTGTTTATGATTTATTTTCAAATTTAATAATATACAGCAAAATTATTGCTGCCCAAACTGGCTACTCTACAGGCAGCTGCATTTATCTTTGAATGTGTGGGAGTGTTAATGAGGTGTATACAGAAAACAGGGAAGAAGTCAATGGGTAATATGTCACTATTTCCGTCATTCTTGGAATTTACCTTCAATTGTTACATCACAGTTCTGTTGCACATGTAGCATGTGTAATCTACCATTAGCCTACCATTGTTAAACTACCAATTGTAAACTTAAAGTAAGAATAAAATACAATATGTGTTTTTGTCATGGAACCTTTCTTTTGAAAAGGTGTATACTGTATATTTGGTGTATATTTTATTTTTTTAATAAAGAAAAATGCTGTTTTCATGGATATGTAGGCTAGTCATTTGAGCTCTCCTGAAATTCACCATACATTGTATCATGATTTGCAAGAGATAATAATTCCTGATTTTAATAAATCGATGACAGCATTTATATTTAAGCATTAAGCAGACATTTTTATCCAAAGTGACTTACAATAGAGGAGCATTAGCTGTGGGGTGGTTAAGTGCTGGCGGAAGAGGTGTGTTATGAGCTGCTTCTTGAAAGTTGTGATGCTTTCCGCAGTTCAGGTGGAGCTTGACAGCTCATTCCACCAGAGAGGACAGGAGAGGGTAAAGGTTTTGGAAAGTGACTTTGTGCCATTATTTAGATAATGTTTATTCCTAAACTAATACCTTCAGGGATCCAGCAAATGTTTTGTCGTTTACAGTACATTAACCTTCAAAACTCCTCTCAAAACATATGAAAAGCCCATCCCCTTTAACACACATCAGCACATATCAGTGGCATGTACGGTTTCAAAAGATAAGGTAATAAAAAAGGACAAAAGTCATGCTCAGAGTCAATTTTAAAGAAGTGTCATAATATTTGGTCCATGTTTTCAGAAAAAGAAAATAATCGACCATTATGCTGTCTATATACAAATCTACTCTAAGCTCTGCCTGTGAATTAATGCAAATGTTTAAAAAAATGTTTAAAAAGACATTTTAAATATGTCTTTAGTAGCTTTCTGGGCATTGAAAAAGGGAATGTTATTGCTGGCAATGCAGGCCTCATGGAGCCATCGGATTTTATCAAAAAATATCTTAATTTGTGTTCCGAAGATGACCAAAGGTCTTACGGGTGTGGAACGACATGAGGGTGAGTAATTAAGAATTTTCATTTTTGGGTGAACTAACCCTTTCACCTAAACCGGTTTCATGGTATAGAATGTAGCCCCGCCCCTTTGTAACGCTGTGCTCGTTGTTCTGTCTTCCAGTTTGTATTTCCACAGCATTAAGGTAAGATCTTACCGATTTATGAATGAACCGCTCGTTTTAAAATCTTCCCAGTCTACTGACATTTGTTATGACATCCGCTTCAAACATTACACTACTCATGATAACTTCTACCGCAAAAACAGAAGTTCAAAGAACAAAATTCGAAAGATGGCTGCACGCTTGTTTCTCTGGCACAAAAGGTCTATAGGCCCCTGGAGGTTCACGGTTGTAAAAACAAACAAAAAACTTTTGTTAAAAGACTGATACATCATTTATTTAAAAATATCAATGTTCCCAATAAAGTCAAAACAACAACATAAAACATGGCGCCTGCTCAGATTGATATCTTTTAGATTTCCATGTGTTCACCGGTGTCACAAAGCACATTCAAACAATGTTCTTCCGCAAGACACAAGCAGTTTTATCTATATGGCCCAAAGTTACACAGTGTAGCTTTAAATATATAATTATTAGATTAAATATATAATTAGGATTAAATAATTATTCCTTATGCATTAAAGAGCAGCATATTAAAAAAGGCTACTCTTTTACTGCAAACAACATCAATACATAATTTTTAACTAATCTGTTTACAAGATTGGTTTCATTCATGCATAAAAATATATAAAACACTTATTCATTCTAAAAGCATAGAGTCACAGTCTTAAAAAACATGGCTGTGTTTTAAGTAGACTCTGCTGTTGTGACTGTTAAAAATCTGTAAATTAACACTTGTGTACAAAGTCATAGCAAATTCAAGGGTTCACATACTTTTTCCTGCAACTGTATAAGGCATAAAACATTTCTGGGAACAGTAATCTACTTCATAATAAATAAATTAGGATTTATATTTAAGGGATGTAAAATGTAGCTATATAATGAAGGTTTATAAAGACAAAAATAAACAATATAGGATCTATGTTTTTAGCTTAACAATCAACATCCCTAACTAGAAATATAAAAGGATACATATTAATATGAATAATTCTAGCAATCTAGATAAAATAATAATAATAAAAGGAACCTAGAAGGTAATTTTAAGATTTTTCAGGGTGGTCTGGCAACTGTGGATATAATTGATATTCCTGATATGGAGGTGGAGCTGATGAATTAGACTGATGAGAAAATGAGGGTCCAAATTGACCAGGAGGTCCAGCATAACTAGGAGGAGCAAACTGACCCGGCGGTCCAGGGTAACCAGGAGCAGGAAACTGACTCAAAGGAGGTCTGTAGTAGCCAGGGGCACCAAACTGACCAGGTTGTCCAACAGCATTAAGTGGTGGGGCAGATGGAGGCATTGGAGGTAGGTTGGGGCACTCATTGCCTCCTGCTGGTTGATTCCAGATTCCAAAGTCACCATTTGGAGCACTATTTGCACCTGATAAAGACTGAAGAGGAAGAATCACTACTGGGAATTTGATCTCTGGGTCTGAGGCATATGGCACATCCAGGTAGACCTAGGCACAAAATATCCAGCTTTAAAATACAGAACAATAGAACATACCGATATGCCTAATGTATTTCTTCACTTCATTACAATGAGTTATGTTTGTCTTTGCTTTAGATGCCGAAACTCACCCTGAGTCTGTACTCAACCTTGAGGATCCTACAGTTTAGGATAGAGATGGTAAGGCTGGGAGGAATGGGCAGCACTTTGGTGACAGTTTTCTTTGAGTTTGGCTCAATGGGTTCCCCTTCTTCTTTAAAAAGGTCATGTGTGTGAAGTTTTCTCTTTCCCCTTGCGAAAAAACTGTGTTTTTCATACAGGCAGTATTTTGGCTTGATTGCACGGGATGAATTGTTCTGAACTTCAGCCAAAACTTTCAAGCCCTCTCCTGTAGTGAGGCACAATAAGACACAATTAGGTAAATTATCACTAGAAACTATAACCGTCTATTCTGACAAAATAGACCTCCTAATTCAGAATCGTGTTACGAGATATAAAAATACACAATTAAAAATGTATAAAGAAAAAATAACTTTAAAAAAGTAACATTATGATTGTATGTATACATTTTGTGTAAGCTATAAATTTTGCTTTTCCACAACAAGTCTATGTTGCATTGGGGGGAAAAACAAGTAGAACCAGATCTACAAGTGGTGCGTGTGTTCAGATGGACTTGTGGTTGATTTCAAGCATGAAATTTGTAACTTCTTTGTCAATTATTAAAATAGCTGAATCACATGATCTGAAAAGACCACATTCATCATCATAATCTGCTTGCTTACACAAGAGTGCTTACAGAGAGTAAACAAGAAACTAATGGAAAATGTCCATCCCCCTTTCACCTACTCCAGAAATGTTTGATGTATGCAATCTTTTTTACATTTCATCTTCTTAAAAAAGATTCAGAAATGGTTGTCTACAATGATCCAACTTTGAGTTTGACAAACAAAAAAACAGGCTGAGGTGTTATAATAATATATATAACTTTACCGAGGTAGTATCCCATTTTCTCAGTGTTTATGTTCATGGAGACACTCCCAGAGGTGAAGAGTTTCATTTGTTTATCCTTGGTTCCGTGTTGAGGCGCCTAATCAAGACAAAACATGTAAAACAGAGGTGACTGAACCTCAAAACATTGTAGAGGAATGTATGGTATAGATTAGAAAGATATAGTGCATTGGATTTTAGTAGTAATCTCACCATTAGTTCAGGATTGGACACATCAAGACTGGGGACATAGTGAAACTCTGCTTTGGCTTTGCTAGAAATACGCATTGATCGGGATAGTTTTGTCTCCAAAGTGTAGACAACTTTTCCAACTGAACCTTTGAAGGTTGGTGGGAAGTGCCTATAAGAAAATAATGCCACGTGTAAACAGAGTAATTATAGGGGAGAGTGGGGTAAGATAAGCCAGTGGGTAAGTTGACAAACCCCCTGTATCTTGGCAACCATACCATTTTATTGTCATGTGACCATATATTTTAGAACCACCCATCATTTCTGCCAGACTGTGAAAAGGAAAAGCACATAGGAGGAGTGGAAGTCGCTTATTTACTTTAAAAACTGATTTGGCTTGTCAAAGTAAAATTTTAACATGACAGATGTAATGGCTGTTTCATCAAAGCAAATTTGTCCAGGTCTAAAAATATGTATGATGCATATTGGTGATTTAGCAACGTATAAAACCGTGCAAGTCATTTAGCTAAATATTATTCTGAAATGGTAGGCTAGCTAGCTTTTCCTAAAATGGCAGCTATGGGGCAAAGTGAGCCAAATGCTGTGGGGTAAATTGAGCCAGCGTTTTAACTCACCCCACCATAAAGCAATGAATTTAAGTTAAATCTGAAGTATAAACTGGTGTCATTTCAATATTACGCAACTGCTTTAGTTTATCTTTATTTTTGAGTTTATTTGATAGGAACAGTGTACAAGTGCACCAAATCCTTCTCTGATATGAACCAAAGGATGTTTAATCATATATATCTTTCCACCTGTAATCTCTAATGGCCTAACATGGTCGACATTGCAGAAAAACTACCATGTCAAGAACCTTTTGACTAAAATGTTTATTAGTTTCAGTGACATTTATTCCTTCTTATTTAGTTTTTATTTAATTTTACTCAACAAACTCTCTGTTTATGGGAAGGTTACAACTTTGGTGTTCAACATATTGTTTCAGAAATGCAAACAATTAAACATACTGAAATTTCAACTTC
This sequence comes from Anabarilius grahami, assembly GCA_003731715.1. Taxonomy (NCBI): domain Eukaryota; kingdom Metazoa; phylum Chordata; class Actinopteri; order Cypriniformes; family Xenocyprididae; genus Anabarilius; species Anabarilius grahami. The sequence goes on from RJVU01018862.1 coordinate 2,853,702, forward strand.
ATTTGGTTGGTTTTATGTTGTTTAATTTAGTTTTTAAAAAATAAGTATTTGTAAAATATTTTTACAAAGAACATTGTGAAAGGAAATTTGATTATTAAATTAGTTTTTAAAACAGGTACATTATCTTTAAAATTTCACACGGGTTTGATTCAGATTCAGTTAGATGGTCAGTTTACACCCACCTACTGACTCAGATCAACTTACCCCTAACCTGGGGTAAATTGAGCCAGAGAAACACTTTTTTTAATTAGAAGCCGTATTTTTAGAACCCTTTGTCATAGATGTATTCTGATCATTTAAAATGATACGAAACATCCTGAAATTACTTAAAATACTTTCATTGTACTTCTGCCTCATTTTCCCTTATCTTGAGGACCACATAAGTAAAAAAATTCCTCATCTTACCCCACTCTCCCCTACAGCAGAAAGTAGTATCATTAAAAGGTTGAAATTCAAAAAAGAAATACTGAAAAAATGTAAATGTTCTATTTTAAAATGTTTCTTTTTGGTATTGACCCACATACACATTTTGCAGATTCAATTACACTTTACAAGATGCAACGAATCCGTAACTTACTGTAGAGGCAACTGAAAGGTGAATGGGTAAACATGACGACCTGGTGCCACAACCGCAGAATCTAACAAGTAAAAAAAAAATAAAATCAAAGAAAGTTAAATTTAGAAAACGACTTTTTCTCTCAGAATTCTGAGTTTTATGAGGTTCCATTTGTGCCAAAATTATGTCGACATGCTGTCCGTCTATGCTATGTGTCGTCTCCGCTTACTCCTGTCATCGGTCCTTGTCGTTTGACTTTGTCGTCTTGCGTGTCAATGCTGCATGTGTCATGACTATGTGTCGTCTTCCATGTCGTTGCTATGCGTCGTTTCCCTCTGTCGTTACTGTGTCGTTGCTATGCGTCGTTTCCCTCTGTCGTTACTATGTGTCGTCTTCCATGTCGTTGCTATGCGTCGTCCCATACAGAAGTCACATAGATCGAAATATATTTAAAATAAATACATTTTTATATATTGAAATATCTTAAATTTAAATATAAGAAAATATGTTTTATAAAATATATGCAAATATATTTTAAAATATATTACAAAAATATATTTAAATATTTGATTTTGGCCGCTTTTTAATATTTTCCACATATATTAAACATATGTTAATATATTTTTATTGGAAATATTTACATATATTTATTTGCCATATATGTAAATACATTTAGATATCAGACTATGTAAATATATCAATTTGCAATATATGTCTGTATTAATTTCTTATATTTGTTAACACATTACATTTCAGTACATGTGTGTATTTATATATATATATATATATGAATTTAAACATTCAAATAATGAACAGAAATTGGAGACTGAAAAATGTAAAAATCCCCAGACATTGCAACTTAAAAGCTGACAGTATAAATTCACTTGCAAAAATGAGCAGTACATTCAGATGACATAACACCTACTATAGAAAAACAAGAATTTTATTGACAAAAGAACAGAGTGCACATAAACTGCACAATTAAAACAAATCAAACCAGCAACTTTACTGAAATTGCTATTATTAATACTAAAGGATGATGCTAAAACCTGAAAAGTAATTCTTGAAGATAATTTTTTTTATTATTATTATTAATGAAAAAGTCTGTAAAAAAAAAAAAAAATGTTTTAGAGATGTCTTATAGAGAGGGTGAAGGAAGAACATCCAAACCCTGCCCCTGATTCCTTCAAGATTTTTTATGAATTTATATTATGGTGTTTTTTCATAAAATAAAGGCAGTGGCAAAATTAACATGACAATACTTTGATTTTTTTTCTTGCAAATGCAAACTGTATCAAAATTGTTGTTTTTTGGAGTGCGTGTGTAGTTTAATTTGTAGAACAAAAACTATTGTCATGTTAATTTTGCCACTGCCTTTACTAATAAGAAATTAATACAGACATATTGCAAATTGATATATTTACATAGTCTGATATCTAAATGTATTTACATATATGGCAAATAAATATATGTAAATATTTCCAATAAAAATATATTAACATATGTTTAATATATGTGGAAAATATTAAAAAGCGGCCAAAATCAAATATTTAAATATAATTTTGTAATATATTTTAAAATATATTTACATATATTTTATAAAACATATTTTCTTATATTTAAATTTAAGATATTTCAATATATAAAAATGTATTTATTTTAAATATATTTCGATCTATGTGACTTCTGTATGGGACGACGCATAGTAACGACATGGAAGACGACACATAGTAACGACAGAGGGAAACGACGCATAGCAACGACATGGAAGACGACACATAGTCATGACACATGCAGCATTGACACGCAAGACGACAAAGTCAAACGACAAGGACCGATGACAGGAGTAAGCGGAGACGACACATAGCATAGACGGACAGCATGTCGACATAATTTTGGCACAAATGGAACCTCATAGAGTTTCTCGCAATTGCGTGTAATAAAGTCAGAATTGCGTGTTTATATCTCACAATTGTGAGGGGGGGAATGTCAGAATTGTGAGATAAAAAGTCGCAATTGTGTTTTAAATTGTTTTAGTCCGTGGCGAAAACAAGCATTGCAATATTAATTTAATTCGTGCACAGACTTACACGGCTGTCCTGATGGATCTTTCAGCATCTCATGGTCAATACCTACAAGATCAAGTTACAAGACAAAATACAGCTGGTTAAATCGACCTGATTCCAACTAACTGTAACACAAAACTACATATGTAGTTCCTCCTACCATGTGTTTTGTCCTCCCGAACGAAAAACCTCTCCACGGAATAATACTTCTCCTTATCCGAGTAAACAACAGTGGTTTTACCGTGACGCTCGCTCCAGCAAACCTCGGCTTTCCCTTTAATTTTCACTCTCAACGACTGCATTTGCGTGTCCTTCGCAACATCTAGAATGACTTGTCCCGATATAAAATCCCCACTGGTGAAGGTATTGTTCTGATTGATAGGACTGTAAATGACAGAAATGTTTTTGACAGTGAGGGACATCGTGTCTCCAGTCCAGGCAGTATCCGCTTCTGATGTTTGAGCCTTATGGAATCGCTTTACACGCGATATGCAGGAAACATTAGCAAAGTATGTAAACTTCCAGCTGTGGGTGGGGCATACGTTGGCTGTGTGCTGTGCGGCACATGCGGCATATTTCAAAATGTATATTCTTTTCTAAAGTCTTTGCATCGCCGGCGAAGTTTGCCGCTTGTGGTCGGGGATGAATTCAAAGTCGTTCGCTTGAGATGCCAAGCTTCTCAAACGCTTAACATTCAAAGAAGACGAGTAGCCTATGCGACTGCGGTCAGGGGGGGGAAGGGAAATCAGGGAAGGATCTGCCAGTCTGCACACCACAGTACTACAAACCACGCCCCTACAACTTACACTTCCCGCAAAAAATAAATAAATAAATAAATAACTGCGACTGTGAGACAAACATTTTGTTTTATGTAGGCCTATGAAATCTTAAAGGCTAAATATTGCTTCCAAATCGTAAGTATGAAATATGCTGTTAATAAAACAAAATAAATTATACAAGCAGACAAACCTAAACCTATTCAATAAAATAAAAAATGTACTGTTCATAATTAAAATATTTTAAAAAATGAGGTAAAACATCTCCTGATCCATGTAATAGGCTATCTGTATATGCCTTATCACTGGCAATAATGAAGCCTAACCAGAATGCATGACCCAAAATCCTATGCAAACGGGGTCAAAATAGCATGTATTGGAATTAATGGATTTCCTAAAAACAGGTTAAATAATTAAAAAAAATTGATGATACACAAATGTTTTAAAGGTGCCCTCGAATGAAAAATTTAATTTACCTCGGCATAGTTAAATAACAAGAGTTCAGTACATGGAAATGACATACAGTGAGTCTCAAACTACATTGTTTCCTCCTTCTTATATAAATCTCATTTGTTTAAAAGACCTCCGAAGAACAGGCGAATCTCAACATAACACAGACTGTTACGTAACAGTCGGTGTGTACGCCCCCAATATTTGCATATGCCAGCCCATGTTTCCAACATTATGAAAGGCATTAGACAAGAGCAGAACGTCTGGATGTGCAAAGCTGAATCAACAGACTAGGTAAGCAAGCAAGAACAATAGCGAAAAATGGCAGATGGAGCAATAATAACTGACATGATTCATGATAACTACTCGGTTACTAACGTAACCTCGGTTCCCTGAGATACGGAACGAGTACTGCGTATGGGGGAAAAGTCTCCCTTTTTCCCCGCTACTGAAGCCTTTTCAATAACGCAGTGCAACTGCATCGTCATTGGTTCACTCATTGTAAGTCGTTGAACCAATGACGGCGCGGCTTGGCTGCGCGGCCTATGGCGACAGAGCGCACGAACTTTCCCGCCGAAATGGGCGGGGTAAAGCCCTATATAAGTGAGCGATTCGCCATAGGCTACTCAGGCCTTAAATCGACTGAAGCGACGACACTGAGCACAGCCTAGTGGCACGGCAAGTAACGCAGTACTCGTTCCGTATCTCAGGGAACCGAGGTTACGTTAGTAACCGAGTTGTTCCCTTTCGATACTTCACTCGTACTGCGTATGGGGGAACGAATTCAACCACGCCGTGCCATGGCTGGGTAACGACTGGACTTGACCGGACACCTAGGGGGGACCAACTGTCAAGTAAGAAGGCCGAAGCCGCCGTCACCCTTGTTGCACTACGAGGCCCAAGATGAGGCCATTCCTCTAGTGGAGTGGGCTCTTACTCCTATGGGGCAAGGGGTGCCCTCCGAGGAATAACAAAGAGCTATAGCATCAACAATCCAACGTGAAAGACGCTGTTTTGAGACCGAAGACCCTTTGGTGCGGCCACCAAAACAAACAAAGAGCTGATCAGACTGACGAAAGAGTCGAGATCGCTCAATGTAAATGCGTATTGCCCTGACTGGGCAAAGCGATTCCTGCTCCTGCTCGCCCGGCAAGGGGGGAAGTGCAGAGAGCGAAATGACCTGGGATCTGAAAGGTGTAGAAAGCACCTTGGGAACGTAGCCCATCCTAGGTTTCAGCACGACTTTAGAGTCGCCTGGCCCAAATTCCAGGCATGCAGGGCTAACCGAGAGGGCCTGCAAATCGCCAACACGCTTGATCGACGCCAATGCAAGCAGCAGGGCGGTCTTAAGCGTCAGGGGCCTGAGGTCCGCCAGCCGTAGTGGCTCAAAGGGCGGGCTCTTTAGAGCTCTGAGGACCAGTGAGAGGTCCCAGGAAGGAACCGTAGGGGTCCGTGGCGGATGCAACCGCCTGGAACCCCTCAGAAACCTTGTGACCAGGTTGTTCCGACCTACTGACTGGCCAGCAATTGGAGCGTGGAACGCTGTAATGGCTGCCACGTAAACTTTGAGCGTGGAGGGGGCTCGCCCCGCATCCAAGCGCTCCTGGAGGAAGGACAGTATAGCAGATACGTCACACTCCTCCGGGCCTATGTTGCGTGTGGAGCACCAGCTAACAAAGACCGCCCATTTCTGAGCGTAGAGGCGTCTCGTGGACGGGGCTCTAGCTTGCGAAATGGTATCTAGCACGTTCCTAGGGAGGTCAGACTGCTCCCATCGAGGAACCACAGGTGTAGAGCCCACAGCTCCGGTCGTGGGTGCCAGATTGTTCTGTTCGCCTGAGAGAGGAGGTCCCGTCTCAGGGGAATCGGCCAAGGGGCTTTCGTGGAAAGCCTGAATAGCTCCGAGGTCCAAATTTGGCACCTCCAGAGCGGGGCCACTAACAGAACTCTGTGTTCGTCTTCCCTGACACGCCTGATGACCTGAGGGATCAGGGCAATTGGGGGAAAAGCATAGAGAAGGGTGTTGGGCCAAGAGTGGGCCAACGCATCGTCCTTCTTTGAAAAATAGATTTGGCAATGAGAGTTGCCTTGAGAGGCGAAGAGGTCTACCTCCGCTTTCCCGAAGGACTCCCAAATGGTCTGAACCGTCTGGGGGTGGAGCGTCCACTCGTCTGAGGGGAGATTGCTCCGGGACAGCATATCTGCTCCCAGGTTGTTCTTTCCGGGTATGTGGGTCGCTCTGAGTGACCGGACCCGTGAAGAAGCCCATTCTAGCAGGCGTTTCGCCAGAGCGCATAGGCGGCTGGACGAAAGACCTCCTTGGCGATTGATGTATAAAACCACTGACATGCTGTCCGATTGGACTATGACATGACGGTCCATCAAATGCGCCTGGAAGGCATGCAGGGCTCGAATTACTGCCAGCATTTCGAGGCAGTTGATATGCAGATGGCTTTCCTCGTGAGACCACGAGCCGAAGGCCGGACTGCCCTCGCATAGAGCGCCCCAACCCAGGTTGGACGCGTCTGTTGAGAGCACCGTTCTTCGTGATGTCGCCTGCAGGGGTACTCCAAGACTGAACCAAGAGGGGTTCGTCCAGGGCTTCAGGGCTGCTACACAGGCCTGATTGATCTTGAGACGCAGGCGGCCGTGCCGCCAGGCGTGAGGAGGGACACGAAATTTTACCCAGTACTGAAGAGGCCGCATACGAAGCAGGCCGAGCTGCAGCACAGGGGAGGCGGAAGCCATCAGCCCTAGCAACCTCTGGAAAAGCTTCAGAGGGAGGTAAGCTTTGTTTTTGATAGAGGCCGCGAGCTGCTGAATGGTCAGAGCGCGCTCTGACGAGACTACTGCCGTCATACGGGCTGAGTCGAGAACTGCACCCAGGAACGAGATACGTTGAGTGGGAAGCAGCGAGCTCTTGGCAAAATTGACCCTGAGACCCAGACACTGCAAGTGGCTGAGGATTATGGATCTGTGGAGCTCCAGCTCTGTCCGCGAGCTGCCAAGGATGAGCCAGTCGTCGAGGTAATTCAGAACGCGTATACCCATCTGTCTCAGAGGGGAGAGTGCCGCGTTCATGCACTTCGTGAAAGTGTGAGGAGCTAGAGACAACCCGAAGGGTAGGACCGTATATTGGTAAGCCACACCCTCTAAGGCGAATCTCAAGAATCGCCTGTGCCGGGGGGCTATCTGGATGTGAAAGTAAGCGTCTTTCAGATCCAGCGAGCAGAACCAGTCCTCGTGACATACTTGTGCGAGGATCTGCTTCAGCGTTAGCACTCTGAATTTTTGCTTCATGAGGGAAAGATTCAGAAGTCTGAGGTCCAGAATGGGTCTGAGACCGCCGTCTTTTTCAGAACCAGGAAGTAACGGCTGTAGAAGCCCGACTCGCTCTGCGAAAGGTGAACTATTTCTATAGCCCCTTTTCTCAGAAGAGTTAAAACTTCGGTCCAGAGGACGTGGACATCGTCCGGCTGTACCGTAGTTTGGATAACCCCGCCGAAGCGCGGGGGCCTTCTGGCAAACTGGAGCGAGTAACCTAGACTTATGGTTCTCAGAACCCAACTTGACACTCCGGGGATGGCCTGCAAAGCCTCTGCCCAGGTAGCAAGGGGTAGAATAATATTGGATGGCAGCCCGCGTAAAAGGGGGGTCGCACATCGATGTGGGAGGAAGAGGAAATAAGCTCTTTTGAGGAGTGTGTAAAAATTTTTTCGCCGTGATAACGGCGGTTTTTGAGGGCGCAGCAAGTGTGGGCCCTTTTACAGCACACTGCATGTGTCCCGCACCTGGAGTTAAACGAGGCGGAGGGGAGCATGCACAAGCGAGTTTTCGGGGTGGTCCGGCCGTAGCGAGACATACCCCGATCCTCTTCCTTTCTGGCCTATCAGGACGACTTCGGAGGCGCTGGGTCCAGCACAATCTTGGGCCGGGGTCCCTGGCGTCTCGGGAAAGTCGTGCGCTTGTTTGAAGAGCGCGAGCGGTGGCGGTGCTCTTTGGGTGGCGCAGTTTGAGAAGCAGAAGGGGCTGGCTTAGTCTGCTGAGCCGGCGCAGGCCTGGGCCGGCTAGGAGCAGACGCGGAGCTCGAGCGCTTGGGCAGAAAATGTCTCATCGCCTGAGAAGACTTTTGTGCTGCCGTGAAGCGCTCTGTAAAACCTTCCACAGCTGGTCCAAAGAGTCCTGACGGAGAGACGGGAGCATCTAAGAAGGCCGTCTTGTCCTGGTCTTTGATCTTCGTCAGGTTGAGCCATAAATGGCGCTCCAGCACCACCAGGCTGGCCATTGATCTCCCAATGGCCTGGGCCGCGGCCTTTGTGGCCTGCAGGGCTAAGTCAGTTGCGCTGCGGAGGTCCCTGAAGGCGGTCTCCTCCACGCCAGACTCGTCCATAGAGCGGAGAAGTTTGGCCTGGAAGACCTGAAAGATGGCCATGGAGTGAAGCGCTGAAGCGGCTTGGCCCGCTGAGGCGTAAGCTCTCCCTGCCAGGGCAGACGTGGTCCTGCAGGGCTTGGACGGAAGGGAACGTTTAGTTTTCCAGCCCACAGCCGCGGGCGGACAGAGGTGAGCGGCCACTGCTTCATCCAGGGGCGGCAGGTGCTCATAACCCTTCTCCTCCGAGCCATCAACCGAGGTGAGGGCTGACCGGTGCGAAGTGTGCAGGCGGGCTGAATAAGGAGCGCGCCATGACTTGCCCAGTTCTTCGTGAACCTCAGGAAAGAACGGGGCCGAACGCTGTCGAGGGGCTTGGCGGCGACCTGGGAGAAACCACTCGTCCGGGCGGCTTCGCGACGGCTCCTCTAGCGGGGCCCACTCGAGGTCCAATTCCTCCACGGCTTTGGACAGGACGCGGAAAAGTTCGGCGTCCATACCCGCGCCGTGATCAATGGGTTCCAACAGGGGCAGGGGGGCGGGGTCGTCCGACTCGCCCACCCAATGCTCGGGTTCCGATGCTGCCAAGGACACGGAGTCGTCGGGCAGCTCGTCATCAGATCCGCCGAATGAAACAAAGTCGCTCGCATCCGCTGAGGGACGTTGTTCAGGGCGGGAGAACAGAACCGGGGACTGTTCTCTGCTGGGAGAAGGCGAGGCACGCGGGCATTGAGCCGACGTGAGCTCGCTCAACTCTGAGCGCTGGACCGGTCTACCCCGCTGTCTCTTCCTTGCCGGCTCGCGGGAGGAAGGCGAGAGGAGGGCGCGATTGGTGTCACTTCGGAAGAAGGCGGCCCGAGAGCGCAAGGATGCCAGGCCCATGGACTCGCAGTGCGAGCATGAGCCCCCAGCAAATGCGTCATCCGCATGGGGCTTGCCCAAGCATCCGACGCACTCGCCATGGCTGTCTGCGTCCTGCAGAGGGGCCCTGCACGTAGTGCAGTGGTGGGGCATTAGAAAATGCCGGTGGCGCCGTGAAAACGGCGATTGTGTGGCTCTTAAACGGCGAGGACCGTAAGCAGTGAAAACCGCTGAGGAAAGTGCTCTTTATGCGGTAGTAAACCGTGGGAAAATCTCTCGATGCGCCGGATGGTGGCAGGAGACGCGCTGAGACCGGAAGCGGGAGCGGGAGGCGGCGGCTCGTCGACGGCGCGCAGGCGAGTGCGAGGCGCTGCGAGTCCGGCGATTCAACAGGTCCGCTGCAGGGCCTCTTCGACGGCGGCAGAGCTTCTTCCCAGGCGGCGAGCTTCTTTCCCGGCGAGCAGGCTTCGGCGAGGATCAGCGAAGAGAAGATGAGTCGTCGCTGAAGGAGAAAGGCCTGAGTAGCCTATGGCGAATCGCTCACTTATATAGGGCTTTACCCCGCCCATTTCGGCGGGAAAGTTCGCGCGCTCTGTCGCCATAGGCCGCGCAGCCAAGCCGCGCCGTCATTGGTTCAACGACTTACAATGAGTGAACCAATGACGATGCAGTTGCACTGCGTTATTGAAAAGGCTTCAGTAGCGGGGAAAAAGGGAGACTTTTCCCCCATATGCAGTACGAGTGAAGTATCGAAAGGGAACATGATATTTTTAGTGATATTTGTAAATTCTCTTTCTAAATGTTTCGTTAGCATGTTGCTAATGTACTGTTAAATGTGGTTAAAGTTACCATCGTTTTTTTTACTGTATTCACGGAGACAAGAGCCGTCACTATTTTCATTTTTAAACACTTGCAGTCTGTATAATGCATAAACACAACTTCATTCTTTATAAATATCTCCAACAGTGTAGCATTAGCCGTTAGCCATGGAGCACAGCCTCAAATTTATTTAGAATCAATGTAAACAAACACTGTACTTACGCGATTAGACATGCTGCATGACAAACACTTTGTAAAGATCCATTTTGAGGGTTATATTAGCTGTTTGAACTTTTTTTATGTTGTTTAAGGCAAGCGCGAGCTCTGTGGGCGTGGAGCACAAGATTTAAAGGGGCCGCAACCTGAATCGGCTCATTTATAATAATGCCCCAAAATAGGCAGTTAAAAAAATGAATTAAAAAAAATCTATGGGGTATTTGAGCTGAAACTTCAGAGTCACATTCAGGGGACACCTTAGACTTATATTACATCTTTTAAAAAAAAATTCTAGGGCACCTTTAATATATCAAACATGTTTATTTGTCCACTTTGTGTATATGCATTACAAAAGATGAAATGTATTCTTTGTAAAATGCAGATGTACTATTTCTAAACAAACTGAACTAAATTTGATCTACTGTAAAGTATGGGTCATTCCACGAAATCGGTGCCTTTTCAACTTTGAAAAATTAAAAAATAAAATAAGTTTAATTTAAAAAATATATATATATATATGGAATGAAGACAACTTAAAATCACAAGAAATTGTATTGGGCCATCTCAGGCTACATATTTTTTTATTTTATTACTACTTTTCTTCCTCATGTTTTGATATTTTTGTCAACCCTGTTACAGACATAATCATCACTATATACTACAGTTTTAATGAGAACTATGTAATAGTTTTTACATATATGAGCAGTATTTTTGTCCCCTTTTTCACTGGGGTTGTTTCAAATTTGGTATTTTTTAAACAAATCTTATTTTTGTCATTCAGATGACCAAAAACATCCTAATTTTGAATGCTGATCACTTGTCAATTAAGAAAAATATATATTTACAAGAGAGATATTAAAAGAAGGGCTTTGTCCTAAACAAAATAATGTGATTGTTACAACTGAAAAACTTGGAAGGCCATTTCAAATATTATTTTTACATTATTTATGAAATTAATGACAGTAACAGGATTGACATAATGGTAACAGGACTGACCAGAGTAACAGGGATGATGGGACACATTCTTCAGCATACACTCTACATATTTGTTTACATAATACTGTAAAGTTTCTTACTTTTTAATTTACATTATATTGTTTTGCATTCACTTTGCATAGCTTTATTACTGAAACATTCAATTTCTAAGAGATCTAATGTTTTAAGAGTACTGTAGACCCATTAGACCCATCCTTCGATCTGTTTTGTCTGTGTCAGTGTGTCCCCTCTCAGAACTTAAAATATTTATGATCTGGGTTAATTATTAGGCAAGGAAGATGATCAGATGTGGCTCTTCCTATGATCATCTGAAACCAGACCTTGAGATCTTGATGCTGAAATTTGGTTTCACACTCTTGAACACTGCAAGATTGTGGCGAAGATTTCACCCTACAGCTCTTGTTTGTAATTGCACATACATGCATTATTGAAAATTAGTTGAAATGGATGCATTATTGATTTAAAAAAAAAAAATGTATTAAGACTAATCAGCTTACCCTAGTCATTAACAAAACCAACTGGCAGCATTAAAACCAAATAACATCAGCCAGCACATAACAGGAGTTGCAATAAGGAAAAAGGGAAAAAATAAAAGAAAAACTGTTAGCTTATAAGCTTACATTTTTTGTAGCTGATAAAAGAGAATGTGAACAGGCTTGTTTTCATATCAAAGGAGGGAACACATTTCACCACAACAGTTGAGATTTAAAAACTTACAGTGTAATAAACAGAACAGTCATTCAAAACAAACTAAGAACAACAACTAAGAGCACAAAAATGAAAGTGAAAAACCTATTAAGGATGTTAGAAATATCAGCAAAGGCAAATCGACAGAGAAATTACTCATTTTACTGAGTAAGCTCCAACCATATGTCTCTCTGGATCTCCATATGGCGGGCAGTGACTGGCTGGGGAGCAGGGATGAAACAAACCACATCATCATACAGGTACCAGAGTACATCATCTCGGTTAGGCCAAAATAATTTATTTCGACTTGCACTGTGCATGCATTTGACCTGGGCATAGGAGTCATCCGTTGCCATCACAATTCCTGGATAAAGGTCATCGTCATATCATATATTTTTTTTTTACTAATCTGACCTTGAAGGACCAGCTTCTTGTCGATCTGGCTGTTGTGATTCTGGGCTCACTGGAGGTGTGGACAGGCTGCTGAGTGCAACTGAAGCTGCCTTTTTAGCTGCCCTACACTTTGCCTGGGCTGCTCTCCATTTTCTTCGCTGTAACCTCTGCTCTCTCTTGCTGCACTCTTAAATGTCTTTTTTCTTCCCCTGCTTTCTGTCTTTCCTCCATTTCTGCTTCTCCCATTCAAGGTATTTTGCCCTTCTTTCAGGATCCGCATCTCTGCGAGTGCGGTAGCGCCTTTGTTTTTCTGCTGCACTTAATGGCATGCTACTATCATCTGTGAAAGTGTATTATAGTGAAAATATAAAATCAAAATAAAATTAACACAGTTAAAACTATTTAAAAGTTAATACTTTAATTATGAGATTCAGTGTACCAGCAATACTAACAATACTAAAAATACTAACTAAAATATGTAACTGATGTTCATATGCCACCCACAATGAATAATAAAAACATTAGATAAATACACATGGGATGACCTTTTAAAATGTTTCAAATTTACACAGACAAATCAGAAAATCAGTGTGGCTAGGGTGACTGTCATCCCTGTTACCCACATGTCAAGACCTGTTACTCTGGAAAAGTAACAGGGTTGACAGTAACAGGTTTGACAATTTCAAGCTAATTTGCTATTTGCTAGCTAACAGACCAAATCACAAAAGCACATTGTAACACAGTTCGTATATACGGGAAGAAGGAGGCGGGAACCGGCGAACATTTAACAAAACTTTAATATAAAATAAACACAGAACAAAACGAAAGTAATGCCGGCAGACCCTTGCGGACGTCTGCCGGCCACACAAACATAAAGAAACATAACGTAAAGTCCAGGCCTGGTCCTCTCTCGTCCTTCACTGTCGTCGCTCCTCCTTTTATGCTCCCGGAGCTCCTCCGTGAGAGACTCGAGGCCGGCGGACGGCCCGATCCTCGACCGCCTCCTGGCGGCCGGCGATGGCTCCTCTGGCTGAGGGCAGCCGGCAGCGAGTCCCCCGTTCCCTGCTCCTCCCCTTCATGGCGGATGGCAGCAGGCTCCGGCCCACGGCGAACGGCGGCGACTCCTCCGCTCCCTCCAGGATGGCAGCCACCCCACCTCGTCCCAGGAGCACGGCATCCGGGTCTCCGTCCCACCGGTCATTATGCTCCAGCACCACCGCCTCGGGCAGCCTCTCGCGGTCTTCACTCCCGCGCTGCCCGAACTCCGCAGCACCGCGATCCCCCTCAGCAGCGAGGGCTCTCCAACAGCATGTCCCTCCTTCCTCCCGGGTTTCGGCACCAATGTAACACAGTTCGTATATACGGGAAGAAGGAGGCGGGAACCGGCGAACATTTAACAAAACTTTAATATAAAATAAACACAGAACAAAACGAAAGTAATGCCGGCAGACCCTCGCGGACGTCTGCCGGCCACAAAAACATAAAGAAACATAACGTAAAGTCCAGGCCTGGTCCTCTCTCGTCCTTCACTGTCGTCGCTCTTCCTTTTATGCTCCCGGAGCTCCTCCGTGAGAGACTCGAGGCCGGCGCGCCTCCCAGGTGGAGCTCATTATCTCTCGCGCCACCGGCCTCGCGCCGTTCTCTCACGGCTCTCGCCCGCCCTGGTCGCCACACACATGTATATTGAAGTCTTTGAACCTTTACTTTTCACATTTTTTACAGACTGTAAAAATTATCTTTTCAGACAGAGACAGACCATAACATTTGCATCGTTCTAAGCATAACTTTTGGGCAGAGTTTGCACCTCTTCCTTTGTTTGGGCCTTCAGCATCTGAAATTGCATACTGTCAGAGTAGATTCTAGGCTGCGTCCGAAATCGCATACTATATAGTAGGGGTGTGACGAGACAGGTATCTCACGAGACGAGACGAGACTCGAGATTGAGTTCACGAGACGAGACGAGATTTTTACACACTATTTTTAAGAAATCCTCAATGGCGAAATACATGACTAGAAAAAATATTCTGCAGTTGTATTTGAAATGTTTTGACTAATCATCTTGTAATGAATGTCATTTCATTTCTACTTTCTGAGTATGAATTATCATATGCAGTAAAAGACAACAATACTCAAGTACTGTAAAAGGTTTTGCCACTAACTCAATTGACTGACTTCTCTTCTGTATGATTTCAGTCTCTTCAGACCTTACTGTACATGATTTATGAGCTTCTACAACTTTTGACCTCCTAACTGAACTCCTTTCCACAAACTGATCATAGAAATAAAAACAGTATAAATAAAAATGTTAACACTTTACAATAAGGTCTCATTTATTAACATTAATGTATTAACCAACATCAACTAACAATGAGCAATATACTTGCTACAGTATTTATTAATCTTTGTTTATGTTAGTTAATAAAAATAGTCATTCATTGTTAGTTCATGATAGTTCACAGTGCATTAACTAATGTTAACAAATGAAACCTTACTGTTTGTGCTTAATAAGAGAAAACTGTTATTCGTTTTTATGGAAACACTTTACAATAAGTGCAACCATAATCACATTCTCTCAATATTCAAAGTGCAAATAAGACCAAATTTTTCTTTGATACAGGGCTAAGAGATGGTTACAACTACACTGCACAGCCTAAAATAGCTTTCATATTTGTATTCATCAGGGAGCCGCTTTCAAAACGCGGGGTATTGAAATCGTGTTTGAATGCGCGCTCGCGTTTACTTTCACTTTCGCGATAGCGCGTACTCTGTAAATATGGAGCGGCGGCGACTGTTATCCAACTGAATTAAATGTTTTTTATTTAAATACAAAGCAAAACGACAGTGGAGGCGTAATGTAAACGTAACGGTGGCATATTTTTTCCTAATCATCCTAACCACTCTGTCATGGCAATATTAGTCTTGCGAGATCTCGTCACACCCCTACTATATAGTAGGTGAAAAACAGTATGTCACAAAAGTATGTCCAATTTTACAGTACTGATCATAAAAGAGTGGGCAAAAAGTACTACTTCCAGAAAGATTCTGAATCGTGCATAGCTACGATGGACACTTACTATCCCATGAGGCCACGGGTCAGTGAAGCAACGCAACTGACACTGGTAGGTCACATAAAAATGACAACATGGCGAATAGAGTATGTCTGAATTACATTCAGACTATTTAGAACATACTTTGTTTGTTATATTCAAAATAAGCGCCTACTCAAAAGCCATCACCTGAGTTTTAGTGGCACTTCCTATTTATATTCTTACTTCTTGTTTGTAGCTTTAGCCATGTGCTTCATTGAACATGTTGCAAAGTATTGCCAGTTTATCTGCCTTACCAAGCCCTTGTCTGTGTTTTAGTGCATCAACCTTTTTGTCTATTTATTGGAATTAACCTGTTAGTCTATCATTTGGATTTTGTGTGTCATTTCATTTGCCTTTCTCTCTGTTTTGAACTTTCCCTGGACTTTGATTAAAACTTTCCCTGTCGTTTTGGATTGTTTGCCTGTGGTTGTCTTGGACAATTAAGATCCTCTTTAAAATGGATTTTAACCAGCCTCAAGCTATGGGTTCATTATACATAAGTGGTACGTGCGCATGCGTGGTAAAAAATAAACGACGCGTAGGCCTGGCCTACCAGAAAACAGGGAGGGAAGAAGAAGAAGAAGAAGAAGAAGAAGAAGAAGAAGAAGAAGAAGAAGAAGAAGAAAGAAGAAGAAGAAGAAGAAGAAGAAAGAGCTTTATTGCCAGGTATGTTGTTTTCACATACTAGGAATTTGTTTTAGTGACAGAAGCTCCACAGTGCAACATAGTGACAGCGACAAGACACGACACATAATAAAAATAAAAAAAATAATAATATACAAATTTACAAGATAGACAAAGTGCAAAAAAACAAACAAAAATAAATTAAAATAAAAAATTAAAAAAAAAAAAGAAGCAAAAAACAATATATAATATAGACAATTTTATAATTTGAAATATAAGTAAGTGTTTTAAGTAAATAATGTGTAATAGTGTTGTGTGTTCCATGTTTGTCAAGTGTTCATGAGATGGATTGCCTGAGGGTAGAACCTGTTCCTGTGTCTGGTCGTTCTGGTGCTCAGGGCTCTGTAGCGTCGACCAGATGGCAACAGTTCAAAGAGGGAGTGTGCTGGATGTGAGGGGTCCAGAGTGATCTTCTTTGCCCTTTTTCTCACTCTGGATAAGTACAGTTCTTGGAGAGTGGGGAGGGTTGTGCCAATGATTCGCTCAGCAGACCGGACTACCCTCTGTAGTCTTCTGAGGTCAGATTTGGTAGCTGAGCTGAACCAGACGGTAATTGAAGTGCAGAGGATGGATTCAATGATGGCAGAGTAGAACTGTTTCAGCAGCTCCTGTGGCGCTTTTGAGTACTTTTGAGCGCTTTTGAGTACCAACATTTTTGAGGACAGGTTCACAGGGACACCTGGAGTAGAATTTTTCTCCATCTCTGGTAGTGGTAAGATAGCAATAATGAAGATAAGTGTGTTCTTTAATTATTAGATGTGCAACTGCAACGGATCGCAGGTAATCCGTGATCCGTACGGATAAGGTCCAACGGTTCGGCACGCATGTGATTCGCGGATTAACTGCTTAATTTAACCATCATAGAGTGAAAGTTTATCATTTTGACGTGTTTTGTCTCGCAAATTAACAAATTCAAACGATTTTAAAAGTGGAAGAAGAGGTGAAAATCGGGACTCGCGAGCTGTTATCTGTGAGAAATAGCGCCCCACACACCCAAAACGCGTGCGCGCACGCAGAGAGAGAGAGAGAGAGAGAGAGAGAAAGAAAGAGAGACCGAATTAAATCCTTTTTTTTAATTAAATGCTTGAAAGGAAAAAAAAAAACAACTATTGTCATATAACAATAAAACAATATGCCAGAGTCCAACAGTCTTTCAGTCCAGAAGTGAGTCCTTAAAGGGCGGGTATAATGCTATTTCATGCATTCTGACTTATTTACACTGTTAAAGAGTTGGATAATCATGCTAAACATGGCCAAAGTTTCAAAACACGAGTTGGACGTATGATGGAGTATTTCTGTGCCAAAAATACTACTCTTCCAAATCCTCAAGAACTTCGGGGTTTTTTTTCGAGTATGGGCCTGAGTGACGTTAATGGGGGCGGAATTCCTTGTATGGGCACTTCTTCCGGAAGGGCGCGCGTGCACACGTCGACCAGAGAGAGAGAGCAAGAGCACGCCCATCAACGCGCGTTCGGGTTTATGGAAGTCGTCGGCAGCGCTGCACAGGTCACATGACTTCACGAAATCAACAATGTCACCAAAGAAGTATGTTTTTGGTTGTGAGGGAAAGATAACCTTGCTTCCCAAAGAAACCAGAGTTTAGAGGAGCTGAGAGTTTTGTGCTCACGCATTACATTAATAAGCTCTCGATATTTGTTATTAAAATAACCATAGAAACTGATAGTTCCAATCGCGTTTTTATTGGTTAAAATTAATGGAGAATATCTGTTTTCCGTGAGCCCTCAGGATCGGCGCTTATGGTTTCATAAACAAGGCCCAGTTCTACGCTGGATTTACAGATCGTTTGAAACTGAAAAATGGAGCGGTCACAGCGATAATGATCCCGGTCATGAGTCGGAACCGCAGGTGGTGAGTAAAACTGCTTCAAATGTCTGTTTTGTTGGCAATAGGCGCCTAAGTGCATATAATGTAAACAATACGAACGTAGTGAATTTATAAATTCATTATTCATCATTCACTATACGCTATATTCATTATAGTGATTCAAATGTTATCCATGGATAACGCGATGGTGTATTGTGTGTGTTTAAATATATTTGTTTAGCTGACCATTGATAGCTTGCAGCCGATCTCTACACAAAAGCTGCGTGTGCTTGTAACAGCTCGTCACTCTATCTCCGCTCACAACGACACGCCTCCAGGCACTCGGCTGTTTTTGGAATGACTCGGTATAGCGTATGTATCTTTTATAAATATGATAAAACTAAAGACTTTTCGGTGATATGAAGGATGCTATATAGCAGTGGCGACCGTGACTTTTTTACCCGGGTATGCTGGGTGGTGCGTCATGTAAAAAAATGTGGCCGATGCAGTTTGAATGGGTTTATAGCTAATATGCGAGGCGCTCGCATTCTCAGTGTTAGTTTACTCATTTGCTTGTTCATGACAAATAGCAACACAGAGAAAAGTATTTCTAATATGTTGGACCTTTTATTGAGAGTAGCCCCTATTTACCTGTTGAGACGTGCCTTCACAAGCACCTGTAAGAGCTTTTGTGATGTTTGAGTCGACGGAAGCACGACATTCGAAAGGTGCATTTGCAAAATATGCTGTATTTTCGTAATCCGCTAGATGTCGCTAGTGTCCCACAAACAACTTCACCTTTAAACGGATCAGTTTATGACACAGATCTAAATCAGACACGACAAATAAAAAACACCTTTGCGTCAATTTACATGTATGTCAGAAGTACTTTTTAAACTAATAATTAAAAAATACGTATAACATAAGTATTAGCAGCCTATTATAAATAAAAAAATGTAATGTAATTATAATAAACATAAGTAGGCTATAATAAATAAAAATATCAGTATTCTTTAAAAAATAAGTTGAAATTATGCAAACTGATGACTTTAATAAATGCACAGACTATCGATTACATCCACTGATAGTTACAGTAGTTACTGTCTTAAACAATTTTAAACAAGTTTTAAACTGTCTTAAACAAGTTTTCATTAAAAAAATCCCTATGGAGAAAATGAAAGACTATGAAAATAGTTTTAGTTATATTTTTTCCCCATTTGGTTAAGTCTAGTTAGTTTTGTATCAGATAAAATGGGATTTTCGCGATCGAGATCTGGCAGCAGCTCATTTTTCCTCTTGGGCGAGCGATTCTATTATAGCTTATCCTGCCATGTAATTCGCCATAGAACAGCAAACCTGTGAGAACGTGGGACAACGATGACGTTCCATAACAAAAGTGCGAAGGCGCAAAAGCTGCTGTAGATCAGCTCACCCGGAAGTCTTCGTAACTGGCAGATTTAAAGAAAATTACTGTCGTTTGGCAAATAAATAAATTACGGACAGTTGCATACGCATTACCAATCATGTAGGCTTTATGGTACAACTCAAACAAGGGGTTTAATAGTAATTTATACTGTTAATATTAATTGCAGAGTCCACGAATGGCTTGGGTATTCAGAGCATTTGCAGCTTATATGGACCGCACGCCACTGCTCTATAGGTACTTAAGATTAAGTAGGTAGGTCACATAATAATGACAACATGGCGAATAGAGTCTGAATTACATTCATACTATTTAGAACATACTTTGTTTGTTATATTCAAAATAAGCGCCTACTCAAAAGCCATCACCTGAGTTTTAGTGGCACTTCCTATTTATATTCTTACTTCTTGTTTGTAGCTTTAGCCATGTGCTTCATTGAACATGTTGCAAAGTATTGCCAGTTTATCTGCCTTACCAAGCCCTTGTCTGTGTTTTAGTGCATCAACCTTTTTGTCTATTTATTGGAATTAACCTGTTAGTCTATCATTTGGATTTTGTGTGTCATTTCATTTGCCTTTCTCTCTGTTTTGAACTTTCCCTGGACTTTGATTAAAACTTTGCCTGTCGTTTTGGATTGTTTGCCTGTGATTGTCTTGGACAATTAAGATCCTCTTTAACATGGATTTTAACCAGCCTCCAGCTATGGGTTCATTATACATAAGTGGTACGTGCGCCTAGCCAACCAGAAAACAGGGAGGGAAGCGCTTTTGAGTACCAACATTTTTGAGGACAGGTTCACAGGGACACCTGGAGTAGAATTTTTCTCCATCTCTGGTAGTGGTAAGATAGCAATAATGAAGATAAGTGTGTTCTTTAATTATTAGATGTGCAACTGCAACGGATCGCAGGTAATCCGTGATCCGTACGGATAAGGTCCAACGGTTCGGCACGCATGTGATTCGCGAATTAACTGCTAAATTTAACCATCATAGAGTGAAAGTTTATAATTTTGACGTGTTTTGTCTCGCAAATTAACAAATTCAAACGATTTTAAAAGTGGAAGAAGAGGTGAAAATCGGGACTCGCGAGCTGTTATCTGTGAGAAATAGCGCCCGACACACCCAAAACGCGCGCGCGCACGCAGAGAGAGAGAGAGAGAGAGAGAGAGAGAAAGAGAGACCGAATGAAATCCTTTTTTTTTATTAAATGCTTGAAAGGAAAAAAAAAACAACGTCATATAACAATAAAACAATATGTCCCTTATTTTCCTATAAAGAACCACGATTGTCCCTTATTTTCCTTTCCAGAAGTTGGCAACCCTATCTGTGTCATTTATGTTAGTAAAACAAAAAAATCCTTATCATCATCTACCATGTTCGAGAGAAAAGAAGATAGTGAGGAGAGCAGTAAGGAGGAAAGTGATGAGGACACCTTTTAGGATAAGTGTGTCACGTAAAGTGTGAGTACCAAGCAACATCTCCAGGTGCTCCCTTGAGAACCAGACCAAAAAAAAATGTGCACCCCTGATTATATCATTTGAGAACTTCATGACTGTTAGTACGCATGTGTATATATGAATAAAATATCATCAAGCATGCATGTTTGTACTATGAATGTATTACATCTACCACCATGTGAGCTATAGAGTGAGTTTTGTCATTTCCCTGCCACTCACGACTCCTCTCCGCACCTTAGAGATCAAAAGCGGATATTGCGCAATTCAAAATTTAAGTCTTGTTGCTTTTCCATGAATATATTGTACATAAGATGAACAAGACACCCAAAATAGCAGTATTTAACCATAATTAAATTGCAATTTTAAAATAAGTTTCCCCACAATTGTGTTTTCCATCCATTTTTAGTTAATACACCTTAGTCAGGAGAGAGCCATATCAAATTTTTGACAGGAATGAAAATGATCTGTGAGGTGTAGAAGTAGAGTGCACTCAATTGTTCAGCTGATGAAATGTCTGAAAAAAGAAAAAGAAAAATCGGCAGACAAAAACTCAAAACTACGGAGCCCCTAAAGCGACATGGTAAAAGAAAAAACTATGAGAGGAGGAAAAATTCTCAGAGAAACTTTGCGTCTGCTCGCAAGGAGCTCAAAAGGTTTTGCCAACGAACGCAACGTTTCTCGGGGAATACAAAACATTTTCGAGGGATTGCAAAATCATTGACTTACTGTTTTTCCTTCCATCTCATATATTTTTCCACAAACATGTCCCTTTAGGGGCTCTGTTCAAAACTGTTTTGAAAGTTTACAGTTGGGAACTTGTGACATGACATTACAGCAATAGCACACCACAATGATCCAATGATCTAATCAGTCCCGTCCTACATTTTTTCTTGCTCAGGAAACAGTTTCATTCAGACATACATCACAATAGGAAGGAAAGACTATTGCTACTTCCATTCCATGCTGACTTTAAAGAGTAACCTATAAAAAAACTACTGTCTTTGCATCCATTTACAAGATCGGTTCTATAATATGCAGTGGTGGCTTCTGGAAAATTTCCTAGGTACACTGTTAGATATTTCTGTAAGTTATTTATATATCACCCAGTATTATACTGCTAATTCTCTTTACAGTATATAACTGGGATTCCCTTTGCATCATGGGAATTTTCTGTGATGTCAAACACCACATACAGCGATTTACTGTATTTTTTAAAT
Organism: Anabarilius grahami; assembly: GCA_003731715.1. Classification (NCBI taxonomy): domain Eukaryota; kingdom Metazoa; phylum Chordata; class Actinopteri; order Cypriniformes; family Xenocyprididae; genus Anabarilius; species Anabarilius grahami. Next base: position 2,875,584 of record RJVU01018862.1, read on the forward strand.
TTGCAGTATACTACTGTATTTGCTGTAACGGCCTCTCTGGCACCATTCCGTCGTGTTTTTTTTATTTTTCTCTTTTTGTGCATTTGGTTTGACATTAATTGCTTTACACCGCTTGTCTACAACGATAACAGACCACGGCTGTCTATATTGGACACATTGAAGCTACCCTTTACAAAATGCAAACCTGTTCGTCCCTTAATTGTGTCAGAAATAGCGCGAGTGCTTGGACTCGGAGTACCGTACATATAACGGGGCATCAGTAACATTATACTGTCTGGGATTTGTCGTGTCGCGCCGGAGCATTCAGTGTAAACAGTGATTGTAATGGGTTCTGTCTTTTGTTGGATCGCGTCGTTCGCGTCCGGGGTAGAGACGGAACCAGCGCGGCAGCGCCACAGTCTGCGGCCGGTGTACCGATGCACCCCATGAAGACTTATCCCCGAGAGAGAGAGACCAGCAAGCAAGGTAAAAACAAAATCTTTACCACGGTAAACGGCGTTAACGTTTTATTTGACAAAATATTTGGTTAGATTATGGAATTTAATATTTACTGCAATTTATGTATGCGTGTTTTAAAGGTCTCAACTGCAACAAAGCGCCGGTGACTGCTAGCAAGATATATGAGGTAAGCTGTACTTGAAATCATATTGTTACTTAAATTTCCTAACAAAAGCAATGTTTTCTGTCTATTTTTTTGTAATACGTTAGGGGCTGCGTTTAAAGATTTACTAAACTCCTTTGGGGTCAAACAAAACGTCACTGGACCCACTCACCATTTTAATCATACACTAGATTTAATTATATCACATGGAATCAATCTAACCGATATAGAAATTCTACCGCAAAGTGATGACGTCTCTGATCACTACCTTGTAACATGCGTACTGCATACTGATGATGTCAAATTGCGCCACGATATCGACTAGGCAGAACAATTCTCCCGACAACGATAGATAAGTTCACAAATAAACTGCCTGATCTGTCTCAGCTGCTCATCGTACCTAAACACACAAATGATCTCGAGAAAATGACTAGCAGCATGTGCACCATTTTCTCTAGTACATTAGATACTGTTGCACCGATGAGATTTAAAAAGGTTATTGAGAAAAATACTGTACCTTGGTACAACAGTATTACTCGCGCTATCAAAAGAGAAACTCGTAATCTAGAACGCAAATGGAGACAAACTCGTTTAGAAGTCTTCAGAATCACATGGAAAGACAGCTCATCCCGTTATAGAAAGACTCTAAAAGCAGCCAGGGCCAAGCATCTCCGCAAACTCATAGAAAATAACCAAAACAATCCAAGGTTCTTGTTTAGTACAGTGGCTAGATTAACAAATAAACAGACATCTCCAGAACAAAACATTTCATTACAATTTAGTAGTGATGACTTTATGAATTTCTTTACTGAGAAAATCGAAAGTATCAGAAATACAATTGTAAATGTACAACCTTTAACAGAGTTTTATGATTCAGCCTCAATTATCGCCCCTCAAGAACAGTTGCAGTGCTTTACAACTATAGGACAGGAAGAGCTAAATAAACTTATCACTGCGTCTAAACCAACAACATGTTTATTAGATCCAATACCCACTAAACTACTGAAAGAATTGTTACCTGTAGCAGAAGAGCCTCTTCTCAATATTATCAACTCGTCTTTATCTCTAGGTCATGTCCCAAGACCGTTCAAGCTAGCAGTTATTAAGCCTCTCATTAAGAAACCACAATTAGATCCAAATGTATTAGCAAATTGCAGACCCATTTCAAATCTTCCATTTATGTCTAAAATACTAGAAAAAGTAGTGTCGGTCCAATTATGCTCCTTCTTGCAAAAAAACGCTATCTATGAAAAATTTCAGTCAGGATTCAGATCTCATCATAGCACAGAAACTGCGCTCATTAAAATTACAAACGACTTACTTCTAGCTTCTGACCAAGGCTGTGTCTCAATACTAGTGTTACTTGATCTCAGTGCTGCGTTCGACACTATAGATCATAAAATACTCCTAGATCGACTACAGAATTACACTGGTATTCAGGGACAGGCATTACGGTGGTTTAGGTCGTACCTATCAGACCGTCACAATTTTGTTTATATAAACGGGGAAAAATCTAAGATAACGATAGTAAACTATGGAGTGCCGCAAGGATCAGTGTTAGGCCCTCTGCTATTTTCAATATACATGCTGCCACTCGGCAATATTATAAGAAAACATGGAATTAGTTTCCACTGCTATGCTGATGATACTCAGTTATATATTTCAACACAACCAGATGAAATCTCTAAATTATCCAATCTGACAGAATGTATTAAAGAAGTAAAACATTGGATGACTAGTAATTTTCTTCTATTAAATTCAGATAAGACTGAATTATTACTTATTGGACCAAAAACCTGTACACAGAATCTCTCAGACTACAATCTGCATTTAGAAGGATGTACTGTTACTCCATCCTCGACAGTTAAAGACCTGGGTGTTATATTAGACAGCAACTTGTCCTTTGAAAATCATATTTCATGTGTTACAAAAACAGCCTTCTTCCACCTCAGAAACATTGCTAAGATACGGAATATGTTATCTATTTCTGATGCAGAAAAGTTAGTTCATGCTTTCATGACGTCTCGATTAGATTACTGTAATGCATTATTAGCTGGTTGTCCTGCTTCCTCAATAAACAAGCTACAATTAGTACAAAATGCAGCTGCTAGAGTTCTTACCAGGTCAAGAAAATATGATCATATAACACCAATTGTATCATCTCTACACTGGTTACCCATTAAGTTCCGTATCGTTTATAAAGTATTGCTAATGACCTATAAGGCTCTAAATGGTTTAGCTCCTGTGTACTTAACCGATCTTCTATCGCCCTACAATCCTTCACGCTCCTTAAGATCACAAAACTCTAGACTTCTGGTTGTACCTAGGATATCTAAGTCCACTAAAGGAGGGAGAGCGTTTTCACATTTGGCTCCGAAACTCTGGAATAGCCTTCCTGATAATGTTCGGGGCTCAGACTCGCTCACCCAGTTTAAATCTAGATTAAAGACGCATCTCTTTAGCCAAACATTCACATAAAGCATCTCATATCAGATCAATTGCACATGATTATCTTTGCTTAATGTTATGAACAGCAGCTACGCTAATTACTCTCCATTTGCTTTTATGTTTTGCCTCGGGACGGGTGACTAGAGAGGACATCAGCTTCAGTTTGGATCCAGCCTCTTAAGAAGACCCCCAGATGACCAACACCTATGAGAAGACGCAATCATCTGGATCAACATGCACATTGCACTAATTCTATATCTTGATTATTGTTAATGTAATTAATTTTTCCAAGAGCTCATTGCTTCTACGTTCAGTTAAACTGCTAACAGTGATTGTAAATTGTAAATTATTACATTATTTGCAAACTGCATTCTTTAAATTGTAATGTTGACATGCATTCTCTGTAAAGCTGCTTTGAAATGATATGTATCGTGAAAAGCGCTATACAAATAAATGTGAATTGAATTGAAATTGAATTAATACTGGTTTAAAAGCGCGCCACAGAGAAATTTTGCTGGCCTTAAAGTTCATTGTAATTGTCAGTAGTATAGCTGAAGCACAGCTAATGCATCAGTCACTAGCATTGTATTAGCAATATGTGAAGACTAGGTATCATTCCAAATTTGCTAACTTTTTATCAAATAAGTGACTTTGCATCATGTCTAACATTTTATTTATTACATAGCAAATGAACCAATCAGAAGATGGACCATTTTCAATGTTCAGTCTTACCAGATTACATTTATCCAGGTAAGCACTGCAGCAAAACTCTCACTAAATCATTCATACCAAATCTTGCATCCTAAACAACATTAGTTTGTACTTTTGAATTATTTTGATCTTTTATTAGGCCGAAGACTCTACCATTAAAGTCCCAACTGACCAGGAAGGTCCTAATATCAGCGCACAGGTGGGTTAACTACTGTAGGGTGGAGAAAAATCATCACATAGTGATTTCTTGCTTGCGTCTTACTGTGTATTTATCTCAAACAGCTTCCCCTTCACTGCAGACAGGCGGAAATTGGCTAAATCGTCAATTGCAGTCTCTTTCTCTATGGATCTCAACATTTTTGGACAGAATTTAGGATATGTAAGTATTAAAATTTAATCTGGCATAATTTAATTTACAGTTCAGCTGAAATTTTTGAATATGCTATTGACAAAAAGATGTCACTTAAATCTATTTATCTATCCTTAAATTATAGTANTTCTTAAGTTATAGTAAAAAAGGAGGTTAAAACTAATTTGACACTAATATGGAATTCTCTCTCTCTCTTTCTCTCATTCTCATGTTTTTATATATTGTTAGAGCCAGGATCTCCTCTGAAGGACTGAGTACATTTGTGTTCGTGGACACGCATACAGACCAGGGAACATTCTGATGTTGTCAGTCAAGTTCTGAACTGGAACCAATCTTTGGAGAAGTTCATTTATTTCCAAAGGTGGAAAAAAACAGTGTGTTGTCTTTAAAAAAAATTTAATTTAGAGGAGAACATTGATAATAATAAGAAATGTTTCTTAAACAGTCTTCTTTCAAAAATATTAAGACACTTATATATTTTTGGCCACCAGTGTACATTAATCACATTTTGGAAATAGTGAAATGATTTTGAAAGTGGGGTTATGTGTCATGTTACCTAATGAGATTGAGAAAAGAACTGTTTTGCCCTGTGTTGGACATTTCATTTTTAACTGCTTAAAAATGTATTTATATTTTGCAGTTTTATGAATGTTATTTTGATATTTAATTAAATATTTTTTTGACAATAAGCTAAACAACCACTGACTTTACATAATTTTATGTTTTTTAACATAATGCATGTAGTGAAGGACAACAAATAATGTGTTAATTTAACAAGTTTACACATCTTTGTGCAAACCTTTTTGACACATTTGCTTTGTTAAAAACAATAACAGCTTAATGAGTTCAAATTAACACAAAAAAAATGGCTCTAAACTCTCCCATTAGTATAAATATTGTCATTTCTAACCCATCCTTTCAGCATTGGCAGACTGTTTATTTTGTGATATATATGCAATGTTTTAAATAAAAAATAAAATATTTTGCAATAATTTTGTCTGTTTGAATCGTATCTCAGTAGTACTTATGTAATTAATTCTATATAATATCATGAAATCTATATTTAGGACAAATAATTACAGTAGAGTACTGATTACCTGGGTTTTTTACAATAATTGCACCGTATTACATAATTACAGTACCATGTAGTTACTGTAAAACTGAAATACGGTTATAGTACTGTAAATCTTAATTACAGTAAAGTTACTGTAAAAATCCCTTGAAATGTCTAACAGTGTAGGGCTGTGCCACATCCAACAATTTCAGCAAACATCCTAGAAAGATTTAAAGGGGTCATGAACTGCGTTGTTTTATAATGTTTCCCGGGCCGCACTTATAATGTTGGTATACTTTTTTCATCCAAAATTGTCATAATTTATAAATAAAAGGCATTTTCCCTACCCTGATTTTAGTCCTCTGGTTTGACCGCTCTGTTTTAAGGGGTGTTTCTGCTGTGAGACTTCAGTGTAAATGCCCACTGCTGTGATTCGCTGACATCTTTCCATTTGAAATAGCCAAGTAATACTCTCTCTTTTAGCGCGTTATAGCTCTCAAGGTTAACTAATTGTGGAAAGTGTTGCATTACATTTAGATCTATGGCACTATGTTTAGATTGTGGCATGAAAGGTTGCAGAGATGAACACTGTAGTCGATCACAGACATGTTGTTGAGCGCATGAAAGCAGTGATCTCGTCATTGCAACTCAATTTCTGTACAAACAAATGCTTTCATCTTCACTAACAGTGCAAACGCGATATAACTAAGAGATTCGTTGAATAAAACGGGAGTTTTGCGCGTGTTAGTCACATTGCTGAGTGCACCATGTTCCTGGGTCAACATTTTTGTTGATCCTGGAACAACATTCAAATCAACCATTCAGATTTGAGGGACAAGTTTACAGATTATGTCAAGTTTAGGCTTAAAATCATGAATTGGTGCTTCTACATCAGTTTTATTCATCTATCATTTCCCTCTGATTTTTGGGATAACTTGTGGGTAGGGTTAGGTTTAGGGGTAGGAATAGGGTTAAGACTAAATTTTCAGACTAGAATGTTGTTCCAGGATCAACAAAATATGTTGACCCAGGAACGCATCTAACTCAGCAATATCAGGACGTACTGTCAGTCACCATAAACTCGCGCTGTTTGATTGACAGCTTCAGCGCACGCTGCTCCAACAATTGCAAATGGAGCTTTCTTTGATCGCTTTCTTTATATAATTTAACCACCGTTAAATTACAGATTATTTTCATCCTACTAAGAGAAACAATGCAAATTGACGTTTAGTCACGGGTTTGATTTACTGACACACAAAGAACATCTGACTGTATGAATCATATCAGATCAGATCAGGCATTAGAATTAACAGAGTTACATGTTGCATTACTGTCGAGTCCAGGCACTGCACAATATTTCCTCAACGGCATGTTTATTGCTTGATAGCTCGATCTGGTTTAGCACCACATAGGCCTATGTTACTTAGGCTACCTATTCTATTGCATGTCATCCACGAATCGGTGGGCAGGGCTAAACAGGCAGTGATGAAGTAGGTGTTGATCTTCTGCGGAGGTGGTGCTTGCTGCCACCACCTCCGCAGAAGGTGGTGGCAGCAAGCACATCATAGATCCCCATTTTGTAAATCCTGTCGTTTGCTGGGTCTGGTGTCAATTAAAGCTTTCATTGGACTAACAAGGAAGTTTTCAGTTCTGAAATGTACAGGATATTCTTAAAGTATGGTGACCTCTTATATGTCAAAAGCTCAAGGAAAATTTGATTTCTCAGTTCATCACCCTTTTAATGCAAAATAGTTCTTTTTCTTGCTGTTGTTTTAAGAAAAAGAGTTAACAGAAATAAATATCCAAAATAATAAACAATAAATAAAATGATGAGTCCATATACTTGAGAACTTTATTGAGCACACCTAAGTGCACATGAAAAACATTCAAGAACAATTGTATTTTTTGTATGTATAGCCAACAGTGCAACAGCAAAAACTGAGAGGAATAAATATATAAATAAAATAAATATATATATAAAAAATATATATAAAATAAATGTTACATTTGTTTAGAGCTTTCTTTTATACAATTAAATACTAGTCAAGCTGGATACCAAACAGCACCACATGCCAAATGAGCACTATATCTGCCGCCTTGACCTGACTGCATATAGCTAGCATATGGATTGCTCAGAATTACCAAACACAACAAAACGCATGCATGGTTTGTTTGCTCATTTATAATAACAGACTCACTGTAATCATCTTTATCTAGAATACAATCTTCATCCATCAAAACTTTTCGTTAGGGCTGATAAAATACTCACTCTTTTTGGATTAGATTTGAGGACGTTGATTGTTATCATACCCTGAATATGTTCATATCTTGAATCAGCCTTGAATTTCCTTAACTGCTACACAGACCCGCTTCTTGTGGGTGATCCTCTCTATCCCACAGCTTAACTTGAGGCATGCGGACAGGCAGAGGGGACATGCAGGGAAAGCATATATTTTGCACAGATAATTACCAATGATAATATGCGTGAGTACATTCAGTTTAATGTTTTATATTTAATTCATAAATGAAAATATATAAAATACAAAATTAACTCCAGTATAGAGTCAGTGTTCAGTAAAAAAAAAAAGAAAATATATGGTTGTGTGTTAAGCAGACTTGCAGTTGTGAAAATCTGATTATTTTGTAACAATTTACGCAGAAAGTCGTAGTAAATCCAAGGGTTCGCATAGTTTTTCCTGCAACTGTTTAAGGCATAAAACATTTCTGAAGAACAGTATCTACTTCATAATAAAGGAGGATTTATCTTTTTTGAGGGATGTAAAATGGAGCTCTATACCGAAGGTTTAGAAATACAAGAAAAAAGTATAGGATTTGCTTTTAGCTTAATTACTGTCAACATCCCTAATTAAAAATAGGCACATCAAAATACAAATCATTCTAGCAATTTAGGTAAAACTGTAATCATAAAATAAACGTATAAGGTGATTCTAAAAACATTTTGTCAAGATTTTTCAGGATGGTCTGGCAACTGTGGATATTCCTGATATGGAGGTGGAGCTGACAAGTCAGACTGATGAGAAAGTGAAGGACCAAATTGACCAGGGTAACCAGGAGGAGCAAACTGACCCGGAGTTCCAGGGTAATCAGGAGCAGGAAATTGACTCAGAGGAGGCCCAGGGTAACCCAGAGCACCAAACTGACCAGGTACCATATTAAATGGTGGGGCAGATAGAGGCATAGGAGGTGGGTTGGGGTACACATTGCCACCTGGTGGTTGATTCCGGATTCCAAAGTCACTGTTTCTAGCACTACTTACACCTGATAAAGACTGAAGAGGAAGAATCACTACTGGGAATTTGATCTCTGGGTCTAAGGCAAATGGCACATCCAGGCAGACCTAGACACAAAAAACCAACAACAAATGATTCAATTAGGAGTGGGTAACAGAAACATGTCTCTGTCTAAAAGACAGTTCTAAATTAAAACTACAACACAGATATGCCACTGCAACATAATCTCATGAGTATTTGTGTGTATTTTTATGCATAGTGTGGTTCTACCACATGTACAATTACTTACTTTTTCATACAAACTGAAATGTACAATACTGATGTATTGAAAGCACTAAAACATAAATTTACATGTGAACAAATGTGTATGAATCCTTACTTATGAATATTAAAATCATGGCATTAATAGAGAATATGAAGCTGACGTCATGCTGCGTTGAGTTCTGGGTAACTGAATTGTTACACGCCATATTAGGAGGATTGCGCTGCCTTGTGGCTAGTGAGTTTAAAGCAGTGTTTTGAATTTCTTGATTGTGAAAAATGTCCCCATTGTAGATCATTCATGCTGCATCGAGAATTGCCATAGTAACTCATATCATTGTTCAGGGAGAAAACTGGACAATGATATACATTTATTTTAGCCTTTTCTGTGTGTAAAAACACTATGGGAAGCAGGTTGAGGGGGTGACGAGAAGATGCCGGATAGAAAATATATAAAAAAATGTCACTGATTAAACCCACTGCCCATCACTCAATAACAGGGTTTCTACAGGTTTCATCAAATCTAATTTAATGCTATTTAATGCCTTTTTAATGCCTATTTTTAATTTAATTTAATGCGTAATTTTTTACTGCGTAAATCGGTTATTCACTTGTACGAGTTAAACAGTTGCTTTTTCGGAAATCTTTTTTTTTTTTTGTGGTGGAAATATAAATTTGTTCTGAAGCAATATCCTTTTTATTGCAGCTTTGACATACAGTGGGTACGGAAAGTATTCAGACCCCCTTACATTTTTCACTCTTTGTTATATTGCAGCCATTTGCTAAAATCATTTAAGTTTTTTTCCTCATTAATGTACACACAGCACCCCATATTGACAGAAAAACACAGAATTGTTGACATTTTTGCAGATTTCTTAAAAAAGAAAAACTGAAATATCACATGGTCCTAAGTATTCAGACCCTTTGCTGTGGCACTCATATATTTAACTCAGGTGCTGTCCATTTCTTCTGATCATCCTTGAGATGGTTCTACACCTTCATTTGAGTCCAGCTGTGTTTGATTATACTGATTGGACTTGATTAGGAAAGCCACACACCTGTCTATATAAGACCTTACAGCTCACAGTGCATGTCAGAGCAAATGAGAATCATGAGGTCAAAGAAACTGCCCGAAGAGCTCAGAGACAGAATTGTGGCAAGGCACAGATCTGGCCAAGGTTACAAAAAAAATTCTGCTGCACTTAAGGTTCCTAAGAGCACATTGGCCTCCATAATCCTTAAATGGAAGACGTTTGGGACAACCAGAACCCTTCCTAGAGCTGGCCATCCGGCCAAACTGAGCTATTGGGGGAGAAGAGCCTTGGTGAGAGAGGTAAAGACGAACCCAAAGATCACTGTGGCTGAGCTCCAGAGATGCAGTCGGGAGATGGGAGAAAGTTGTAGAAAGTCAACCATCACTGCAGCCCTCCACCATTCGGGGCTTTATGGCAGAGTGGCCCGACGGAAGCCTCTCCTCAGTGCAAGACACATGAAAGCCCGCCTGAAGGACTTCAAGATGGTGAGAAATAAGATTCTCTGGTCTGATGAGACCAAGATAGAACTTTTTGGCCTTAATTCTAAGCGGTATGTGTGGAGAAAACCAGGCACTGCTCATCACCTGTCCAATACAGTCCCAACAGTGAAGCATGGTGGTGGCAGCATCATGCTGTGGGGGTGTTTTTCAGCTGCAGGGACAGGACAACTGGTTGCAATCGAGGGAAAGATGAATGCGGCCAAGTACAGGGATATTCTGGACGAAAACCTTCTCCAGAGTGCTCAGGACCTCAGACTGGGCCGAAGGTTTACCTTCCAACAAGACAATGACCCTAAGCACACAGCTAAAATAACGAAGGAGTGGCTTCACAACAACTCCGTGACTGTTCTTGAATGGCCCAGCCAGAGCCCTGACTTAAACCCAATTGAGCATCTCTGGAGAGACCTAAAAATGGCTGTCCACCAACGTTTACCATCCAACCTGACAGAACTGGAGAGGATCTGCAAGGAGGAATGGCAGAGGATCCCCAATTCCAGGAGTGAAAAACTTGTTGCATCTTTCCCAAAAAGACTCATGGCTGTATTAGATCAAAAGGGTGCTTCTACTAAATACTGAGCAAAGGGTCTGAATACTTAGGACCATGTGATATTTCAGTTTTTCTTTTTTAAGAAATCTGCAAAAATGTCAACAATTCTGTGTTTCTCTGTAAATATGGGGTGCTGTGTGTACATTAATAAGGGAAAAAAATGAACTTAAATGATTTTAGCAAATGGCTGCAATATAACAAAGAGTGAAAAATGTAAGGGGGTCTGAATACTTTCCGTACCCACTGTATGTATATCTGCATATTTGTGATTGATTACAACTGCATTAAATAATGTTATGGGATTGTTTTAAATATTTTTTGAAAATACAAATATGAAATGTTGAGGGGGAAATGATACTTTTAACAATGAAACTAAACCACCAGTAGATGGCGGCAAGTAACCGTCTTATTGAGTGGGTCTTTGATACATTCATTCAAGCGATTCATTCAAATGGCCAATTCGTTCAAAATGCGGAAAGTATTGAAAACAAGTGTTGCGCTTTGGTTCTGCTGTGATCTTTGTTTGAAACAATTTTCGCTGATAAAATAGAACAAAAACAGTCAATGTTCCTTCTAAAATGTAAGTGGCTTAACAAGTAGTTAATATTAATTGAACTGTTGTATGAAATCAGTGTCACGTTTTTAATCGTGATGGTCTATTTAGGAAAACAGCATTCTTGGTCATGTAGTTTTGCTTACCAGTATCAAGTTATAAAAACTCCACATTTTGAATTTTTACCGCAGTATGTTTAACCAAGTTTCTTTTTGTGTGTGGATCGCTCATATTTCCATTTCTCCTCGAGATGGTGCGCGAGCCTCTACAGCGCAACATTGTATCATCAGTTCATTATACAGCCTATTATCATCCACTATCAATCGCCACTAACACTAAATGTAATAAAATCAGTCACTCGCATTTTGGTGATTCCCAAGTTGCTGTATTTTTTTTTTTGTGTGTGTTTTTTGTTTTGTTTTTTTGTTTTTGGTATTGACATTTTAATCAGGTCCTTGTCCGGTCGGGAAAGTAAAATTTGAGCCCTGACATGTTAAACCAGCACTAAAATCCTGATTTATAATCGAGACCACCATACACATAAGATAGACATTTGCAGTGATTTTGGCTATATGCAGCAGGAAAGCAAGATCTTGCGCTCGTGCGGCAGTACCGGTGGGTCTAGGAAGCTAGATCAGGTTAACAAGTCGCTATATTCGTCACAATGCGCTTTCTTAGAAAAAAGTCGCAAAAGGGTTCTGAAAAAGCGTTAAGTCGGCAACACTGATGCAGCCTTCTGTCTACAGGTCCCAGCCCGCCGCTGTCCAAATCGGAGTTACGGCAATTTTGCACCGGCCGGAGGCGATAACCAAATTGGTTCCGTGTGCGTATCACACCAATGTACATATTTTGCGACAGCAAATCAAAGTTATAAATTTTTTAGGCTTTATTCAAAATAAACTGGTAGTATTATTTTTCTTCAAAACTATCTAAAAAATGTAATGCCTGTAGAAATAAAATTTTATGCTTTTTAATGCCATTTAAGGCCTTAATTTTCGCAAAATCCATTTAATGACTTTTAATGCTTTTTAATGCCCTTCGGACACCCTGAATAAAATAAATCACATTGCCGAGTGTTTTTGAAAGTTTTGTATTTTGTTTTGTTTAACATTTCCTTTGCAAGTATGACTCTCAGTTTGTCAGCTTGTGAATTGGCAACTTGCACACAGCCACTGCAAAACTCTTCACAAGCTTCTAGAGATTTGATTTTGGTTGTTGTGTATTGAAATAAATATAATATAATAAAGTATAGTGTTGGTGTCTGTCCACTGAATGTGACCCACAATCTCGGATCCCCCTCCGTGGCCATGAAAGTGAATACTTACAATGTCAATGACAACAATCAAACTTTAGTTACATTTAAACGTTTCCAACAGAGAAATGTATTGACTTACCTAGCTTGTTGAAAACATTTTTATTTGGACATTTCTACCATGTGACTGCTGAAGCAGCAGTGAGCGCCCAGCGTGTGACAGTTTTCATCGTAACCAGTTACATTGTGAATGGAATTCTGCAAAACTACAGTGAAATCATCAAATTATCATGCAATGCAATAAAAAGGCATCTCTTTCCTGCAAACGATGGCATGAAAAATGTGAATCTTTTATTTAAAAACAAAAACAAAACAAAATGTGCAGGTGTCGATATTAATTTCAGTATCAGAAGCAGAGGGCAATCCTCTTAAGATGGAGGCACTGGCCCAGCATGCAATGCGGCGTAATGCAGCTTCACATTCTCTATGGCATCACCTCCTATACCCTTAAATAGGGCACTATTTGAGGGGACAGCCATTTGTAGTACTGTACGAATCCATAGTGGATGTTATCGAGTGCACTCATTCAATTCCACAATGCACAGCAATAACAAGAGTACAACCGATGTAGGCTAAACGGCTAGAGAATATCCATAATGCACTGTGAGGGTTGCGCCAAATTAATTCTACCATCTCGCCAGAAGATGGAGCCCGCAGCTGAATCCTCCATTCATTTTACAAACCGCTGGTCCAATGTGTCTACAGAGTATTATATCATACAGGTATAAATTTCTTCTTAATTAAATAGTAATAGAGTACCTCAGAGATTACGTGTTTTTGTAGGCAAAACCCAGAAGCGAGTTAGCATTTTAGGACTTCCGGTTCCATCGCCCTAAAGTCTAGGGGTTTTTTGAATGGGCTTTTGCTAAATCGCCTGAAATAATTTCTGTTGTTGACAAAGCCTCTAAATATTTTCACGTTTTGATCTATGATTTAAAACACACCAGTTATGACCCGATTGTGATTTTTTTTTTAAAACCTTTATTGTGTCTTAAAAATGGCGGTTGCTAACAAGTTGCTAAAAGGGACTACTTCCTTTGGCGGGAACTTTAGACGTCATCATGACAAACAGGACATTTGGACAGCATTTCTCATGAAAAAGTGGATAAGTATTCATACACAGCGCAGATCATAATCAGCGAGGATGTTTTTAAATAAAGTTTGAGGAAGCTTGGTGGTGGTGACGTTGATCTGCGACCATGGTGTCTGTTTATAGCCTACTGTTAGCTTTTTATATCTGACGACTTTATTTAGGCTTAAAAATGTATAAATGTTGTGTTAACTTGATTATCTTGATAGACAAAACATGTAAGTGTCATAACCCTTTGTTAAACACAGAGCTTATTTTTTGCGATTTTCCAAAAGTCTATGAGAAAAATGCATAGGCTTTCGATCGAGTGAACCCGTGCGCCACTAACTTCCGGGTTGGCCTACAAAAACTCATAATCTCTGAGGTACTCTATTAATTAAAGTTTATCCACAAGTTTCCTACAACCCACGAGGCCTTGTGTCAAAAGTGGGAGCATCTTCCGGTTTGAAGTAAACAAGCTGAACCTGACACTCATTCATTCAACTGTTGACAGTCATTCAAGATTTAGCGATCCAAACTTGCGAACATTTGGCCTTTACTTAAAGACTTAAGATTCCAGCATCAATAAAAAAAAATGTTTTAGTAACAGTAATTTATTCATTTGTGTCAGGAGTGCACATTAATCATGCTGAATCCGATACTTATAATCACATAAAAAGAGAACACATACCTATTCAGTTGCACCTGCTTCCATTTATTTACGATCACAAGAATGCACAAAACAACTCCATTAAGGCTAACACATTTATAAATATATTGATAAAATACCCTATGTTTACATCACTTTTCTGAGCATTTCTATAAATTTTTCTCTAAATTATGCGATGATTGCAATCCGAGGAGGTTTAAGCGATCTCTCCTGTAGCTCTATACTGTTATCCTTTCAGCCAGAGCGACAGAGGGAGCTCATGAGAACAAAACAGGAGTTAACCGGAGTGTGTTACAGATATGAGGATGCATTAGTCCGGTATTAACAAAGGCATAGAGAAGAGACATAAAATATTAAACCAAATAAATGCACGATTATTTTCCATAAACGTGTGTATTTAATAACACAGTCGTTAGCATAAGTAGCCTTTAGCATCGCATATATGACAGTGGAAACACAACTGGCTCTGGCATGCACGACACGTATTATATCATAAGGCTTGGGTGCTAGCATCAGTGACAGGTGAAGTAGGCTACAGACAGCGGGTTGTTCATGTATTGCAGGGCCAGGACGCTCTTGTAGTCATGCAGCAGCACTTTTGTGGAAGGTCAGTAAAGTAAGGGACATTAAGGGCCGAAAATTGTTTGTGATATTATTAATTAATATGTACTAAACTGAAAATTCTTTTTTACAGTAGCGCCACCCGGAAACAGGTGGATAGATAAATCTTTTCATCTTACTATTGGAGCTACCAGTTTGCTAAGTGTCAAAAGATTAATAAACAGCAAGCAGAAATGACGCAAAAGTGGCAACCCCTCCGGCGCACTCAGTGTCTGAATTCACTTCCTCGTTTTCATTCACTCCTCAAAGGGTTAGTTCACCCAAAAATGAAAATTGTGTCATTAATTATTCACCCTCATGTCGTTCCACACCCGTAAGACCTTCGTTCATCTTCGGAACACAAATTAAGATATTTTTGATCAAATCTGATGGCTCAGTGAGCCCTGCATTGACAGCAAGTTAATTTGACACTTTCAAATGCCCAGAAAGCTATTAAAGATATTTAAAACAGATCATGTGACTACAGTGGTTCAACCTTAATGTTATGAAGTGATGAGAATACCTTTTGTGGAACTATTGACAGAAATGCAATATAATATACATAACTATGTTTTCAGTGGTGTATAAAGACCTTACATAATTAACCATTATGTTTTTATTACCTTAGAATGAGCCATTTCTATCTAAATAAACCGCGGATCCCCTTACAAGTTAAGTCGCCATTTTGCTCCGGCATGTTTCTACAGTAAATGGACAAACTGCTCTACAGAGCCTGTTTGCTTGGCTGGCTACTCTACGCTATCTCAGACATTATGTCCTGTGTTGGCCACCGTAGCTTCTCTATATTGCAATTCGCAACCTCACCGCTAGATGCCACTAAAACGTACACACTCCACCTTTAAGAAATGATTATGGGTAGGTTTAGAGATAGGAGTGGGATTAGCAGCTCAAAATATATTTTCAATGCGATATTGTTACTAAAGTTGTGTTTTATAGTCTCTATAAAATGGTTATGTTTTATTTTGGGGTAGCGTTAAGGGATCTAAAATGTATCTATAAAATGGTAAAAGGGCAATTACACAAATATTTTTAGGATATAAAATATTTGTAAATATTTCACGTTTCTTTAGCTGTAAATACATAACATTTACGTTTGAATGCTGTCAATACATCCATATTGTACGTTTCAGTAAGTTTTCACATATAAAAATGAATGTTTTGTAAATGTTACGAATACCTACTCATTAACAATGAGACAAGGCTGGCCAATCTAATGTATTTGTAGAGTTCATTGCAATGAGTTATGTTTGTCTTTGCTTTAGATGCTGAAACTCACCCTGAGTCTGTACTCAACCTTGAGGATCCTACAGTTTAGGATAGAGATGGTAAGGCTGGGAGGAATGGGCAGCACTTTGGTGACAGTTTTTCTTGAGTTTGGCTCAATGGGTTCCCCTTCTTCTTTCAAAAGGTCACGTGTGTGAAGTTTTCTCTTTCCTCTTGCGAAAAAACTGTGTTTTTCATACAGGCAGTATTTTGGCTTGATTGCACGGGATGAATTGTTCTGAACTTTAGCCAAAACTTTCAAGCCCTCTCCTGTAGTGAGGCACAATAAGACACAATTAGGTAAATTGCTTTATAAATTATCAGTAGACACAATGACTCTGCAAAATAGGCCTCTTAATTATTGTTACATATGACATATAAAAATACACAATTAAAACTTGATGAACTGTAGTGATAACATTATTATTGTACATTTTATGCAAGCTCTGCAATTTGTTTTTCTACAAGTCTATGCTACATTGAAGAAAGAAAAAAAATTCTACAAGTGCTGCGTGGGTTCAGGGACTTATGGTTGTTTTCATGCCTAAAATGTGTAACTTCTTTGTCAATTATTACAATAGCTGAATCACATGATCTGAAAAGACCACATTCATCATCATAATCTGCTTGCTTACACAAGAGTGCTTACAGAGAGTAAACAAGAAACTCATGGAAAATTTCCATCCACATCTCACCTACTCCAGAAATGTTTGCAATTTTATATACATTATAACTATTCAGAAATAGTTTGAATAAAGCTCCCTTAAAATGGTTGTCTACAATGATCCAACTCTGAGTTTAGTAACAAACAAAAAACATGCTGAAGTGTTATAATAATATATATAACTTTACCGAGGTAGTATCCCATTTTCTCAGTCTTTATGTTCATGGAGACACTCCCAGAGGTGAAGAGTTTCATTTGTTTATCTTTGATTCCGTGTTGAGGCGCCTAATCAAGACAAAACATGTAAAACAGAGGTGACTGAACCTCAAAACATCTGTAGAGGAATGTATGGTATAGATTAGAAAGATATAGTGCATGGGATTTTAGTAGTAATCTCACCATTAGTTCAGGATTGGACACATCAAGACTGGGGACATAGTGAAACTCTGCTTTGGCTTTGCTAGAAATTCGCATTGATCGGGATAGTTTTGTCTCCAAAGTGTAGACAATTTTTCCAACTGAACCTTTGAAGGTTGGTGGGAAGTGCCTATAAGAAAATAATGCCACGTGTAAACAGAGTAATTGTACAGCAGAAAGTATCATTAAATGTTGACATTTTTGAAAATAATATTGGCAAAGTAATATTTATATTAAATATGTGCTGTACGAGCCATTAATTTGCATTAATTTAAACAATTTAATTTGCTGGTTGGGCAGTGCTCTGCATATGGACAATAAATGTTGCAACTCTATAAAATGACCATCAGTTTATATGATGAACAGATTGAATTTAGGCTTTTATTCGCATATAAACATTCATCAACACACGCATCATTTGTGGTACACGGAAGCTCAAGCATGTTTGCTTGATGCGTGCGAGAACCAATGAGGTTCATTGTCGTGTGTTACGCAGCATGTTTGAACTTCCGAAAGAGGTTTGTTCTCGCACGTCAAGCAGTTTCGGTTGAGCTTCTGTTTATGTTTGCTGATCAATATTTATATGTGAACAAAAAACAAACCAAAATTTGGACTAAACCACTCAATTCATAGTTTTACGATCTCTTTATGAACTTTTTGAAGTGTCAAAGTTCCAGCTGCGTAGGCTGTCTATGGAGGGACAGAAAGCTCTCAGATTTCATCAAAAAGATCTTCATTTGTGTTCCAAAGATGAATGAAAGTCTTATGGGTTTGGAACGACATGAAGGTGCGTAATTAATGACAAAATTTTCATTTTTGGTGTAGCGTCTGGAGCGATCAAACACAATTGTAAAAGGCAATCACCCATGCAGGCCCCGTAAGGTCTGGCTCCCCCACTGAGCGCTATCACCCCATCTGCACCATGTGCTGTTTACACACATTTCAAAGACACTTAGGAGACAGGCCACTAGAACCATACGTTGTCTATAAAAACCGGAATCTTTGCCATTAATTAATTGACAACCTCGTCTAAATGAATGAACATGCATTTCCCCAGTACATCTTGTGTATTAATACCGTTTGTATAGTGTTATGCATGGTAATACCTAATTAGTCTATAGATATAATTTGCGAGCATATCTCGCAAAAGAAAATAGAGGTGATGAATCTATAGTAGTTACTTATTATTTAGTGTTCAACTCCAGTTGCAATGCATTTAATGTTTTCAACATTTTCATGAATGCATTTTTGATATTTTAATTTAAAATACTCAACTGACTTAAGCTGACGATTCTTTTTGTAATCATTATAAAACATGTTTGTTGTTGTTTAAATCACAATCGATTACAGTGTACCTAACCAATCTATTGCACTGTAGCCTATTCCAGTTCCTACGTTCTGAATGTGATTTATTCGGTTTTCAATTTAACTTCAATACAGACTGTTGACAAACATATGTGTATATGTAAGTAAAATGAAAAAAAAAATATGAATAAAAATGTAAAATATAAAAAAATGTGTAATTATTCAATACAGAGCCCTGCACATGACATGCAGGAAACAAAAAAAACAAAACAAAAAAAAGTAGGCTAAATCATACGCACGATTTACTATTTCATTCTCGATTTATAAATCATGCGCATGATTTACTAATTCGTTCCTTTGATTTGCTAAATCATACTTTTTTTCCTGCATGTCATGTGCGGGGCTCTGTAATTAAAGGTAAGGTAGGAAATTTGTTTTATAAACACTTTTTGTCATACTGGTTGAAACTCTCTTTACATCCTGATAGCAATCAATAATAGAAGTGGTCTAAATATTAAAATGTACATCTATCTTCTGTGGAAGTCTCAGGACCAAAACATGTTTGTCGGTGCGAATGAAATGATATAATGTCATACCTGACTGTCAACATATGCATTTCCATACCTCCATACCAGACATCACACTTCATCAGTGTGTTGCAGACACAGCACCGGGCGCCGTAAACAAACAGGAGTCATCTTTACAGTTCCTCCTGAACCAAAACACCCCTGTCCCAAATGGCAACCTAAACACTCGCGGTCTTCATATGAATCTTTCATGACGTAATGCCACTTTGACTGTCAGGAAGAAGTCTGCTGCGGAGTTAGTTTCAGTACAGGCTCGGCAAAAGTGTGCATCGAGTGCGCATATCGACCGCAAAGGGGGTGCTTGCGCACACCCTTCTGAAACCTAAAAAGACAAATGGGCCACCCAGCTTATGATGTGTTCATGCCATGCCATGTCATAACTCGGATTTATGTGTTTCTATGTCAACACTATCAACACCGAAATTACTCTGCAGCAGTCAGATGGTACAAGTAAAAGTTCTGAAAGATGTTTACATTCATTATTATTGTAATGTTATGCGCTTTGAGAAATTAGATAATTTAATGCCATCTCTCGTCTCGTGACACTTTGCAAACTCTGCTGTGTGCGTTCATGTGTTTTGGAGGAGGCGTGGGATCTCATGCTTTCAAAGTTAGCTTGCTATTGCTAGCTGCTCTGAAATAGCCTACCCAATCCTACCCCAGGAGGCACAACTGATATTTATCAGGTGGTGCAACCATGTAGATTCTTGATTTAAAACAACAAATAATAGGTCAAAGACAAAGAACAAATTATGTTTTATTAACAAAGTTCGGGAGAAGCAGGTTCAGATAATTAACCTAATTAGCACAAATGGAGAGCATTCAGTTAATCAACTCAACCAACAACAAGAGGTGT
>RJVU01018862.1:2896387-2939237 GCA_003731715.1 Anabarilius grahami
ATTCCCAACATGTCCGAAATCAAGCTCTCTCTGTCCGATGAAAAATCTTTCATCCTCGAGGAATCTTTACCGCAATCCTCTGGCCTAAAGAGCGATTATCCTCCACCTAGCACCATGGCCGATCCCTCTGCATTATCTCGCGCACGTCAGCCCAAACAAACCGGTCACAGCACACCAAGGCCTACCCCCGCCATCACGGGTAAAACATAAGCAATCTCTTTCTCTGTCTTTCTCAACTCCAGCTCTTTCAATCATTCTGGCCATAAAGAACTGGACAATAAGGCCCATCGAGCGCCAAGCTCGCATCTCGGGCAATGCCGCCCTCTTCCCATGAAGGAATGGGCCATCCTCCAGCATCAGGCTGCTGCAGCAGGGCTTCAGTTTCAGCCAGCTCCTACTCTCCACCCCCTCTGGCTCAAAACTGTCGCCAGCAACATCAAGCACAGATTTTATCTGAATTCAGGCTGCTGGCTCCAAAGGTGGACCCAACCCCAACCTATTAACTTTCCAGTTATGTATTCTGCATAGGAGCAGCAACCAAGTCAAGTAAAGTCACCTTTATTTATATAGTGCTTTTTACAATGCAGATTGTGTCAAAGTAGCTTTACAGTGATAACAGGAAAATAATTTTGGCTGCACAGCAGCTCTAGAAGAAAAACAGTGATGTCACCGTCCAGTTCAGTTTAGTTTGCATACAATGGTGTCAATGCAGGCAGATCAAAAACATCAACAATGTCCCCAACTAAGCAAGCCAGAGGACAGCAGCAAGGAACCACAGCTGCCCCAAAAGGCCTCTCCCAGCATCAGATTCAAACACTCGGTCGCTGGTCATCAGAGGCTTTTAGGAACTATATCCGATCCAATCATTTACATATTAAGGAAGCTCAACGAACCCTTACCAGCCAAATTCTTCAGCTTCAGCTTGTTCTCTCGTTCAATCCTACAAGCTGACCATATCCGCCTCAATTAACACCATCAATCCACTAAAATAGTGAAAATATTCTACCTCATTGCTGCAACAGTGTCATCCCACATGCTCCCGCAGGAGCCCACTCCATTCTTACACTGCAGTAGCAGTGTTATCTCCTCCGCTCCCGCAGGAGCTCCATCTCTGGCTAACCTTGCCTTCACGGCCGCAGCAATGATGTCCCCTCAGCTCCCACAGGAACCCAGTTTCTATAGCTAATGTCCCCTCTGCTCCCGCAGCAGCTCAGTTCTCCAGCTAATTTCTCCACTGCCGCAGCAATGTCCCCTCTGCTCCCGCTGAAGTTCAGTTTTCTGAAAAAAAAAAAAAAAAGCCTTTCTCTTGACCGCCAGCGAGGCGTACCCGTCCAATGCTGCGAGTCTTGATCTCCCATCGGATGCTGCGAGAGCCCTCCTGGTCAGTTTCCATCTTTTCTCCTTCTCCGTCCGTCGAAGCTTACCCGTCCGATGCCGTGAGTATTGATGTCCCGTCGGACGCTGAGAGAGTCTCCCGGTCAGTATCCTCTTTTTTATTTTTTTTCTCTGTCCAACGAGGCTTACGCGTCTGATGCCGTGAGCCTTGGTCTCCCGTTGGATGCTGCGCAAGTCTCCTTGTCAGTACTTATCTTTCCCCGTCTAGCGAGGCTTACCCGTCCAATACTGTGAGCCTTGGTCTCCTGTTGGATGCTGTGAGAGCTCTCCTGGCCGGGCGTTCTAAATTTCTTTCACCCCACCAAAATTCCGAGCTCAGAGCCCTCCCCCCAGACAACACATCAAATACGCATAACTTTACTCTATTTAATTATATGTAAATGTGAACTCGTGAAATTGTTTTATTAACAAAGTTCGGGAGGAGCAGGTTCAGATAATTAATCTAATTAGCACAAGTGGAGAGCATTCAGTTAATCAACTCAACCAACGACAAGAGGTATATATACACAGCAGACTTACCTCTGTTCGTTTGACAGTTTATCAGCATCCCTCCTCCACCTCCATCTCCTCACCTCTAGTTCTATCTATTCTTGCCACAACCGGGGGGAGTGCTCTGGGTTCGGGCCAAAATTCCGAGCTCGGAGCCCTCTCCCCGGACAGCCCACCAAATATAATTAAATAGAGTAAAGTTATGCATATGTAAATGTGAACTCGTGAAATGACTAGCCATGTATACATGAAGAGGAATTGTCAGTTGTCTAGTCTGTATATGATCCACTTGGATTCATCTCTCCATTTGTTCTTATTGCGAAAAACGTTCTCTGAAAACTGTGTAAGCTGTAACAAGCAGGAGCAGGAGAGGCAAGGATCTAATAGCAGGGTTTTAATAAATTAACTAAATAAACAAATATCGAGGAACAGTGGGAACAAAAGAACAGAAAGAGGAGCAAAAGTGGCAACCATAACAATGAACAAAAAGAGAAACAGGTGCTACCAAGCTTAAAATTGTAACGAGTTAACAAGTCACACCTGGGGAAGACAATCAAAGGGAAAAACTGCAAACTGACTCCAAAAATGGCACACGGGATGGAAAACAGGAAGTATAACAGAAGTCCATGGACAAACACAGAGAACATATGACACAAGCACAATTATAGTTGGAATAAAGATCTGCCAGAACACAATGTGCAATTGTGGGAAGAATTGATGATGGGATTTGGATTGCATTAAATCTCTCATCATTGACCGATGCATCAAACCAAAGAACTTTGGTCCCATCAGATCTGTTCAACTACATTTCAGTGATGCTTGTGAAAGTGGTTATGGCTGCATCACATACTTGTGACTCACAATTTCAGTCAATCAATTTTATAATACTTTCATAATGGGAACATCTGAAGTTCACCATTAAAACAAACCACTATGCCTAGAATGGAACTGACTGCAGCAGTACAAGCTTGGCAAACTCATTTGGCAAACTCATTTTCTTGACCAACAGCATTGGAAATGAGAATAAAAGATTCAAAACATTTGTAGCCAACAGAGTTAACACAATCTCTGACAGATGTCATACAATGGTGACACATCAGCACAGATCAGCACAAATGCTACTTCATTTGTTGTGGTGTTGATTCACATTGTTTCTAGATTATTGTGCAGAGTCAGGTGACCAGGTGCATTTTAAGCGATTGCAAAAAGCTTCATTGCCCTAAAAACAAAACAAAAAAAACTTAGACCTTCCCCTCTTTTACATATGTTGGAACAGATCAAAAGGTACAGCATCATTTTTTTTTTTCATGCCTTACAACAAGAGCAATTCACTTTTTGGTGCCTGAGGTAATAATTCACAATACCCCTCACCCAACAAGCAAATTATGAGTTAGATTTTCTGTGGTTCTACCGCCAAACTGCAGCTAACACCCTGATGCACAACCAGGCACTGCTTAACCTAACGAGCGTCACAACAAAGACACACCAGCAAGATAAAACTGTATTAAGACCCAAAAGACATTTAGAGATATTTTACTCTCACTTCATTCACTTTGAAACATGAATCAACTCTTTTAATTTCTATACATTCTATATAACCACTAGAGAATGCATTACATTTTCCAGTCTCATGGTCTTTAGATATTGGTTCGCCTATATATTTATTTAGACTCTTTTGAATACATGTTTTATATAGTTTAAGCTAACCATCATGCAAGAGGCAGAACATTTCTGGATATTAAAGTGCCCCTATTATGCCTTTTTTAAGGTTCCTTATATTGTTTTGGGAGTCTCCTACAATAGGTTTACATGCATGCAAGGTCAAAAAACACTTTAGTTTTCTCATAATATACATTTAATTTCACCTGAGTTTTCAGTCTTTTGTAAATGATTCGTTTGAAGCAGTTCAGCGAATCAGTCTCTCTAAACCCCCTCCTTTCCGTGAGCCTACACTGCTCTGATTGGTCAGATGGCCCAATCCTTTGTGATTGGTCTACTGCGCGCACCGCACACCCATTGCTATAACTAAATGACAGCTATCAATTCGCAAGACATAGTATACAATGTATGGACAGAAAGATAGCATCGATTTTACCATATCAATTCGAGCCCGAGTCCGACGATGAAACGTATGAAGTAGTTGATCAACCAGAAACTGATTCGCAATCACGACTGGAGTACGACGTTTCTATATGCTAAGTGTCACCTTAGTTATTTATAAGATGTGATAACAGCGTCACTGTTATACTTTATGTAGGTTCACCTGTAGGAACTGTATCAGAATGCCGAGTAAAGCTGAAAACCTCTAACATAAAATAAAATTAAATTTAGGCCAGACGTGTACAGACTTTTTCGTCATAACTATTAAAGCCGCGGTCAAACTAGACTTTGAACGTGCAAAATTTATTCGGATGCTGTAACGGTCGTGATATGACGTCACGGTCTACAATGTCTTTTTTATAAACATGAATTCAACACATAACTTAAAGTAACATTCAAAATGTAAAAAAATAGAACCTACTCAACTTTACTGCAAAAATATTATTCTATTAATTCAGCCAAGAGGTCATGCCGTGACGAATCGATCTTCTACTGGTCGCACATCTTCACGTGATGCAAATTCGCAGGTCAGAGTTCACCAAACTTTGGAATGCAGCGAAATGCGAAATTTTTCGCACGAACTTGCGTTTCCGGTCTGACGCATTCGCATTCGTTTGAATGGAAGTCAATGGAACGAAAAGGGCAGTGTGACCGCACCTTAACAAAGAAAAATGGCTATATCATTGTTTGACATTACAATGGGTGTGTAACACAGTTCGTAAATATGGGAAGAAGGAGGCGGGAACCGGCGAACGTTCAAACAAAACTTTAATATATAAATAAACCAACAAAACGAAAGTAATGCCGGCAGACCCTCGCGGACGTCTGCCGGCCACACAACCATAATAAAACATAAAATAAAGTCCAGGCCTGGTCCTCTCTCGTCCGTTCACTGTCGCCGCTCCTCCTTTTATGCCTCCGGAGCTCCTCCGTGAGGGACTCGAGGCCGGTGCGCCTCACAGGTGACGATCATTAACACTCGCGTTACCGGCCTCGCGCCGTTCCCTCATGGCTCTCGCCCGCCCTGCTCGCCACATACCCCCATGGCCCCTCGCAGGCCGGGGGGTACTCCCGCGACTGCGCTTACTCCCCCCCCGGGGCCTGTCTCGGCGGCCGCAGCACCTGGGGGTAAGGACAGACGAGACGAGAGAAAGGAGACGGAAGCAAGGGGAGCGACAGGACGAGAGAGGGGAGAGAGGAAAAAAAAAAAATTCTGGGTCCGGCTCCCAGACACACTGCCGCTCGGTCCTCAGCCTGCCGAGAGGCTCTTCCTCGCGGTGCCGTGCGATGGCACTGGACGCTCGGTGGACGGCCCGATCCTCGACCGCCTCCTGGCGGCCGGCGATGGCTCCTCCGGTTGAGGGCAGCCGGCAGCGAGTCCCCCGTCCCCTGCTCCTCCCCTTCATGGCGGACGGCAGCAGGCTCCGGCCCACGGCGGACGGCGGCGACTCCTCCGCTCCCTCCAGGACGGCAGCCACCCCACCTCGTCCCAGGAGCACGGCATCCGGGTCTCCGTCCCACCTGTCACTAGGCTCCAGCACCACCGCCTCGGGCAGCCTCTCGCGGTCTTCCCACTCCCGCGCTGCCCGAACTCCGCAGCACCGCGATCCCCCTCAGCAGCGAGGGCTCCCAACAGCATGTCCCTCCTTCCTCCCGGGTTTCGGCACCAATGTAACACAGTTCGTAAATATGGGAAGAAGGAGGCGGGAACCGGCGAACGTTCAAACAAAACTTTAATATATAAATAAACCAACAAAACGAAAGTAATGCCGGCAGACCCTCGCGGACGTCTGCCGGCCACACAACCATAATAAAACATAAAATAAAGTCCAGGCCTGGTCCTCTCTCGTCCGTTCACTGTCGTCGCTCCTCCTTTTATGCCTCCGGAGCTCCTCCGTGAGGGACTCGAGGCCGGTGCGCCTCACAGGTGACGATCATTAACACTCGCTTCACCGGCCTCGCGCCGTTCCCTCACGGCTCTCGCCCGCCCTGCTCGCCACAGGGTGTTTACTGTTTACAGAGCGAATACTTCAACTAGTTAGCGCGGACTAGCATCTTAACATCCTATTACAAAGCTCCACTCTACTGTAATAATAAAAACGCAGAGGAAAAAAAAAGTTTGTTTTGTATGTTGTAAACTCCCACGTTAGCCGAGCACAAACATGAATAGCTGATAATGCATTAGACTCTGTAAACAAAAGTCGTGCTCCATCCTTGATCATTATTCCAAGTAATAAGACAGACAAGCTGCATTAATTGACATGTTTAGACAATATTGGACCCACATTTATCGACCTTAAAAAGACCTTTGACACAGTCAATCATAGTTTACTCTTATCTAAAATGTTAGGTTTTAATTTCTCTGCTGAGGCAGTTACGTGGTTTACTTCTTACCTTCAGTCTAGAGCACAGGGTGTTAAAATAGTTTAAGACATATCTGCATTTTCAAATATCAAAATGGGCATTCCGCAAGGCTCTATACTTGGACCTTTGCTGTTCAGTCTCTTTATAAATGACTTACCTCTGCACTGCTCAGGGGTCAGTTGTCAGCTTTATGCAGATGACGCAGTTCTTTATACCTCTGCTAAGTCACCTGAACAGGCTGCAGAGGCATTGTCTGTTTGTATGTCTCACATCCAACAGTGGCTCATTCAAAATCAGTTAGTTTTAAATTTGTCAAAAAAAGGTTCTATGTTTTTTTTTATTAGGAAATACAATTTAAAAGGAAATTTCAATATTAATTTACAAAATGAAAAAATTCACTCTGTTACAGAATTTAAATATCTTGGATTGGTCCTAGATTCTCAACTTAAATTTGATAAACATAAAGAAAATTTCAAAAACAATACAAAGTAATCTTAATTGTTTTAAACTAATTAGAAATTACATTCCAAACCAGGCAGCCCTGCTGTACATGCATGCTATGGTATTCTCTCATATCTCATACTGCTCCTACTGCAACCAAACGTATTGGCTCTTTATACAATCGAGCAATAAAAATTATGGACAAAAAGCCAATCTGATATCATCATTGTACCATCCTTAAGAAATATAATTTATTGAGTTTTGATGGATTTATTCATTTTTGTTTTTTTTAATTAATTTATAAATGTATCAATCATTTATCGCCTGAGCTGTTAAGTAAATTTGTTGAGAGACAGAACAGCAGTAGAGTCACGCGAAGCACTACACACCACGACTGTAAAATTCCATACTGCAGGACTAGCTTTGGTCAGACAGCCTTCTCTGTTAGGAGCTCTAATCTCTGGAACTTATTACCATCTGACATTAAAACTATCCCTGACTTTAAAATGTTTTCTTCCAGACTTAAGACTTGGTTAAAGACAAACCAGAACTGTACTCATTTTTAATACTGTAACTATACTGTGTATGCTTGAAAGATATAGAGTTTCATTATTTGAGCATTATATTATTGTATGAACTGGTTTCTGAATATTTTATTGTATTTACTGTTGTTTCTTTTTTTTTTTTTTTTTTGACTGTTAAAAGCCCTTCTAGGGACAGGTGTTGCGAATTAGCTACGGCTATATACACTGTGATACAGACATCAGATTGTTTTGCTATAATGATCTATGTTGGTGGTATCTGTCCCTATCAAATAAACCATAAATAAATAAATAAATAAAATAAAACATCTGAATAGCAGAACTACAGAAACGTGAGTTAGCCGGTTATAACTGCTAAACTGACTTATGACTGCTAAACTACGAATTTATAACATAACATACAAAACTACGAATTTTGAACGATCGCTAGAAAATATAAACATCAATTATTAATCATACTTGAAGGTTGAGATTCAGAGGAGCAAGCTGGTCCAAATAAACTGGGCATTGATCCATCTTTTAAGACCAAGCGTTTCGTGAATCCTGCGTTAAACTCCCCGGGATTTGAGCAGCAGTCGTCAGTAAAATTACAGGAACACAACAAATAATTGTACTGCTGTGGTATTGTTGAAAAAATTTATTTTCCCTGGCGTCTGCGCGCGCAATAATTGGGCGGGCAACATGCTAATATTTCGTTGTGACGTCACAACGAAACGGCTTGGGATTCGTTTTACAAACGACTTGTTTAATTGACTCTGAGTGGACTTCCTTTTGAGAGACAATAACTTTATATACGTAGCACTTTCAGATTTAAAACTTTGCAGGATGTTTTTATTCACTTAGAGCTATGTTACACACATGAAAGGTAATTTTCAAAAATCCTTAATATGGGCACTTTAAAACTTTTAAATAAAGTTGTGTTCATTTGCATGTATTCGAGCAAAGGATTATACTTTTACTTGACATTTTCCTCGATATAGTCATTTTGTTTGTGTATAAAAGATTACACTTGTCGAGATGCAACGAACTTACTGTCGAGGTAACTGAAAGGTGAATGGGTAAACATGACGGCCTGGTGCCACAACCGAAGAATCTAAAAAAGTTAAATATCGAAGCAAAGATCAGCATGTGTTTCAAAACTCAAAGCTCTTTTTGCAATATTAATCTAAATTGCGCATAGACTTACACGGCTGTCCTGATGGATCTCTCAGCATCCCATGGTCATCATCTACAAGATCAAGTTACAAGACAAAATACAGCTAGTAAAATCGACCTAAATTCTACTAACTGTAACACAAAAACTACATCTTTAGTTCCTCCTACCATATGTTTCGTCCTCCAGAACGAAAAACCTCTCCACGGAATAATACTTCTCCTTATCCGAGTAAACAACAGTGCTTTTGTGACGCTCGCTCCAGCAAACCTCGGCTTTCCCTTTAATTTTCACACTCAACGAATACATTTGCGTTTCCTTCGCTACATCCAGAATGACTTGTCCCGATATAAAATCCCCGCTGGTGAAGGTATTGTTCTGATTGATAGGACTGTATATAACAGAAATAGTGAGGGGCATCGCGTCTCCTGGTGCCTGTGCCCGCTTCTGACGTTTGATCTAGTGATAGAGTCAAATGATAGAATATCCCTTTATCGCGCTTCCTGCAGGAAACAGCTAATTATATTGACTGCTTGTTGTGGGTGGGGCGTGGTTTATATATATATATATATATATATATATATGGATCTGTCTGAAAATGTTGCAAATGTCGCAAAAACAAGCCATAAGATCAACAGCCTGCAGAACTCAGAAACTGACTCAGAGATTGTGTTGAGGCACAATTCTGGGGAGCTACAAAAACATTCTGCTGCATTGAAGGTTCAGTGGAGACAATGGTCTCCATAATTTGCAAAAAAAGCACCTAAATGTCTCTCAGACTGTGATAAAACGATTCTTTGGTCTGATGAACCTCAGTTGCAATCCAGAAGAAATCAGGCACCGCTCATCACCTGCAAAATACCGTGGACCATGGCTGTCCACCAACAATCGATCAAACTTGACAGGGCTTGAGAGGATCTGCCGAGAAGAATGGCAAGACCAAATCCAGGTGTGCAAAGCTTGTCACATTATAGCCTACTCAAAAAAGCTGTAATCGCTGTCAAATGTGCTTAAGGGTCTGAATACTTATGTCAATGTGATATTTCAGTTTTTTTTCTTATAAATAATACATTTGCAAAGTTGTCACAATCTTGTTTTTGAGAGTAGACATTGTTCGCAGGCAGCAAAGACCATATGCGGGTATTATGCACTGAAACTGTTTTTAAAAATGTATTTCTACATAACAATCTTGGGTCTGTGTTTTTTTTTTAATTATTGTTATTGTCCAGTAGGTGGCAGCACGCTACAAGTGAACAAACTTGAATGCCGAATGATACCATTATTTACAAATAAATGTTGCATAGAAACAAATGTTCTATAATGAAATACATAAAATGCTTGTATGAAATAAATAGATTTTTTTAAAGAGTCCCTTACATTTACAGAAAAAAATGACTGTATAGCCTAATACTGTGCTCAGAGGAGTGAATGTGTGAGTTCCTGCACAAGTCATTTGACCTGTTAACATTTAGATTTAGTTTTTTGCGTTTTCTATAAGTTAGTGATTTTAAACTTTCTTTCTAATTTACTGTTGACAAACAAGCTATATGCAGTTCATATTATAAAAATTTTTGCACACAATGTAGAGCATACAATAATACATTTAAAGTGTCCATATTATGCTATTTTAAAGGTTCCTAATTTTGTTTTAGAAGTCTCCTACAATAGGTTTACATGCATCCAAGGTCCAAAAACACTTTCATTTTCTCATTGCATGATCGATCATTTCTTTACTGGCTGTGTCCGAAAACTGGAAAATGCTGACTTCAGAGGACACATTTCAAGGTAGGAAGGCATCAAGGCGTGACCAAATCCAATGTTAGCTTCACTCTGAGATACCTTCCTCTGACCGATTTTTGAAGGCAGCATAGATGTGTCCTTTGCTGCCTTTGATATCCCACAATCCTTTGCTTTCCATTCTGTGACAGTTGAGCTAGAAAAATAAAGATGGCGCCCGAAAGTTACGTTTGCTGGTCAGTTTGTGTGTAAATGTACTTTTTTGACCAACATTTTCCACTTTTGATGTAATTTCTAGCGAGAAATTACTACAAGTAATTAAATATTTGTTTAGTTCTCACCAAAGCTCGCACTATTTTGCGGTAGATCATTAAACTGTTACGCTGCCTCGGAAGTCTGCCTGATGAAATCAGTTTCGTGAGGTGCCTTAAAGCACAAACGCTGACTTACAAGCCATTGCCTGATAGGGCAGCGAGGCAACAAGTCAGCTGCCTGGTTTTTCGGATGCAGCCACAGTGTCTGAAACGGTTCGATCAAGGATCCGCCAGTTTCTCTAAACCCCTCCTTTCTTAGAGCCTACTCTGCTCTGATTGGTCAGATGGCCCAGTCTGTTGTGATAGGTCATATCTGAATTTCAGTTCCAGAGGCTAAGTTCCTTAGCACTTTGTAGGCCTATACAGTGATACAAACAGTCAATGGTTTCATTTTTCCCTTATCAGTTCGAGCCCAAATCTTTATCCTTTGCAAGTGCATGCAAAGTGGATTTGCTTCCACAGCGCAGAAAACAGTGTCTTCTCGACATGTCGACAACACAAATGAAACTCTTCCAGGCCTCAGATACACTAGTGTTTGAGGGCGGGTCAAAGTAGACATTGTTCACAGGCGCCAAGACCATATGTGGGCATTATGCAAATTTATTACAAATCTATATGTTGGATAAGTTGATCTTTATACACACTACATGAAAGGTGTCATGATTCCTGTCAAGTGTTCCCTTGATCTTGTGTGTACTTTTATGTTATTTCCTGTTTTACGCCATGTTTTGTAGTCCTTTGTAGTTTTTTTGTTGATTAGTTCTTTGATTGTTCCCAGTGGTCTTGTTTGCCTATTACCCCTTGTGTATTTAAACGGAAGTCTTGTCCTATATGGATGTTATGTTTGCTTATTCTGTTCTCTGGTTCCTTCGTTTCCTGGTTCTCTGTTCTCTGCGTTGGATTTGATATATAATTATTCTTTTACTAAACTCACTGCATTTGGATCCAGCTCTTTTGTTTTTGAGTTCACCCTACGTAACAGAAAAACTACAAAGGATTACAAAACATGGCGTAAAACAGGAAGTCCACACAAGATCAGGGGAACACAAGACAGGAATCATGACAAAAGGTAATATCATGTAGCCTACATGTGTGTGTATACACTATCGTTCAAATGTTTGGGATCGGTAAGATTTTTTTTTGTTTTTAAAAGAAGTTTTGTCTGCTCACCAAGGCTGCATTTATTTAATTAAAAATACAGTAAAAACAGTAATATTGTGAAATATTATTACAATTTAAAATAACTTTTCTATTTAAAAATATTTTTAAATATAATTTATTCTTGTGTTGGCAAAGCTGAATTTTCAGCATCATTACTCCAGTCTTCAGTGTCACATGATCCTTCAGAAATCATTCTAATATACTGATTTGCTGCTCAAGAAACATTTATTGTGTACAATTGTACAAAATATTTGTGTACAATATATATTTTTTTAGGATTCTTTGATGAATAGAAAGTTCAAAAGAACAGCATTTATTTGAAATTCAATCTTTTGTAACATTATAAATGTCTTTACTGTCACTTTTGAATGATTTAATGCATCCTTGCTGAATAAAAGTATTAATTTCTTTAATTTCTTTAAAAAAAATTTTAAATAAAAATTCTTATTGTCCCCAAACTTTTGAACGGTAGTGTATAATGTTACAAAAGCTTTGTATTTCAGATAAATGCTGTTCTTTTGAACTTTCTATTCATCAAGGAATCCTGAAAAAAAAAAAGTACACAACTGTTTTCAACATTGATAATAATCAGAAATGTTTCTTGAGCAGCAAATCAGATATTAGAGTGATTTCTGAAGGATCATGTGACACTGAAGACTGGAGTGATGATGCTGAAAATTCAACTTTACCATCACAGGAATAAATTACTTTGTAAAATATATTCAAATAGAAAACCGTTATTTTAAATTGTAATAATATTTCACAATATTCCTGTTTTTACTGTATTCTTATTTAAATAAATGCAGCCTTGGTTAGCAGACGAAACTTCTTTTAAAAACATAAAAAATCTTACCGATCCCAAACTTTTGAACGGTAGTGTGTATATATATATATATATATATGTGTGTGTATTATTTATTTAGCCGATACGAAATGTGTGTGCTTAGTAAAGTCGTATCACACAATTCTCATACAATTACTGTAATTATTACAATTACTGTTTAATTAAAATTCTTAATCTTAATGACTCTGAAACCATATTTAAAACTGTTTCAGCATACTAATATTGGTATGTAGGCTATATTACGTGCGGATTGTTTTGTTCACTAGATGGCAGCACGCTATGAGTAGCCTACCATCTTGCTGAAAGTCGCTTATTTCCAAGTGTGTTGCAAGTTTCCATAGCTCCTAGATCAGTAAAGAATCCAGAACTGGACACAGTCACCAAACATTAAGACCCAGAAATGGACATCTACTTGTATTGACCAACAACACCGTCATAATCTGTGTTTAAAATGATTATAGACCTTCCAGGTGAAATGCTCTGAATATAAAGGAGCTAAAATATTCGCTGGTTAGTGGCTGACCCACAGCATACTTAATTGACCCTTCGCCGGGAGTTTGATTGACAAGCGATCTAACCAATCAGAACGCCGCATCCGCCATTTTGTCCGACAAAGCAGCCAGTAGTTAAAAGAGTAACCTCGGTGGAGTTAAACTTGAAAAATTGTGTATATTGACGTCATTCATTCTCATGTTCATTCATGTTTATTTGATGTTATAAAAAAAATATATATAATTATTTGATGTTATAAATGGACTAGTAGGAAGAGATGATTGGTTTACGAGCCTCTTGAGCTGACGCGCTACAGCAATCTGTCACGACGCATTAAAGAGCCAGAAAACGTTTTTTATTGTTTGAATTTCTTTAAAAATTACACAGTTTGAAAGCTGGGACTTTGTTTAATATCATTAGTAACCTGCTCTGTCTTGCCTGTCGACATGTTGTCAGTGTCCTCTTTGCTCCACAATGTATTTTTCACTGCGTGTGGTGAGACAGCGCCACGGCTTGTCGGACAAAGCAACAGTAACTAAGGGGGGCGGGTCTTTGCGAAGGGTCAATTGTTATCGGTGTTGTTATATTTCACTTGTGCAGTTATATTCTAGCAGTCTTTCCAAATACTTCCACTGAGAAAGTGTTTAAAAAGAAACTACTTGTGATTTTAAAACGTGTGTCTTTAAAACTATAAGGAATTAAGACATTTGAAGGTAAAATGTCATTAAAATTGTGTGTAGTCACATTTTCTCGGTCAGACTTTACGTTATGCTTTGGGTCAGAAATCGCGCGCCACAGGGGGCGTGGCTACAATCAGAGCGAAAGGTGATGAGTGGGCGTGGCCATTCAGGTTATTTGTTCAGACATCTAGAGAGAGAGGGAGAGAGAGAGCGAGGGCGCCTGTTCACCGCGGTCCATCCAATGGAGAGGAGCTGACTGAGTCGCTATGGTGACGAGATTGTTTCGACTGAGGCTGTGATGGGTTGACAGGTGCGTGACAGTCGCGTCTGTGCAAGCATGTACGCCAAAGGCAAGAACAGCGTGCCATCGGACAGTCAAGCCCGAGAAAAGTAAGTTATAGCCTATTGATCAGGGGGTGGAGGAGGAATTCTCGCGATCACATCTGCAGTCGCGCACACACATTTGGACAGAGGAGACATGTAAGACAGCAGCTGGCGCATTTACGCTTTGCTCCTCAAGTTACGTGCTTTCTGCATTATGAGAAAATATTATTAGATGTTCACTCAGTGAATCGTGTGGTCATGTAGTAGCCTATATGGTTATTAAGAATATTTTAGTTTCCCTCAACGTTCTTGAGTCAATGGCAGAATCTTTCTTATGCAGCGTAATTAACTTACTCAGATAGCTTGCTTCCCTTTTCCATTGTAACTCAGTGTTTTATGTATTTTGAGTGACCTTTTCAGCTGTCCATCTGAATTCTCTTGGCTGTTTTTCCTTGTTTTAGACATTTGGACTGATTGTAAACAAAACAGGCTTGGTTGTGGGTTATGTTGTTCTTATAAGATGATGTGCAAGAAGGTGTTTTAGCCTTAATCATAAGGATGCTTAAATCATTTCACAGTAATAGCATGGACATGAACTTTTTTTATTTTCAACATCAAGATTTTAGGCTTAAATGTATAAATATCTACAGGAAATTGTTTGTTTTTGGTGCTTTAACCATTTATTTTGGTTTCACCATCTGTTTGAAAGTTTTCTGCTTTTTTTGCTGTTTGCTTTAATAGTCCAGGGGTGTGATATTTTTTTTAAAGGTACACTCAGTATTTTTTTTTCATTCACGTAAAATGAAAACATTCTGTATAAGTAATAGTATTAGAAACACACACACACACATACATACATACATGTACCTTTAAAACATTAAAGGTGCTAGATAATGTGCTGAAGGTGGTGTCATTGTATTGTATGTTGGGTGTTGTCACCCCCTTTGGTGAATGTGATTTCACCAAGTACGACATGTTCCTGGATCAACATCTTTATTGATCCTGGAACAACATTCCAATCAACCAATCAGATGTGAGGGACAAGTTTACCATTTATGTCAAGTTTAGGCTTGCAACCATGGTTAGGTGCTTCTACATCAATGTTGTTCACATATCTTTCCCCTTTGATTTTAGGGAGAAGTTATGGGTAGGATTAGGTTTAGGGGTAGGAGTAGGAATAGGGTTAAGACTAAATTTTCGGACAGGAATGTTGTTCCAGGATCAACAAAATATGTTGATCCAGGAACATGTCTTACTTGGCAAAATCACAGTGACCCAATCGCTTAGCAAATCAGTAGCATCAAAAAGGGTTAGTTTACCCAAAAATGAAATTTTTGTCATTAATTACTCACCCTCGTGTCATTCCAAACCCACAAGACCTTCGTTCATCTTCGGAACACAAAAAATGAAAATCCAAGAGGTTTTTATCTCCAATAGAATGCAACTAAATTACTACATTCAAGGTCCAGAAAAGTATTAAAGACATCATTAAAATAGTCAACGTGACTATAGTGGTTCAACCTTAATGTTATAAAACGACGAGAATACTTTTTGTGCACAAAACAAAACAAATATAATGACTTTATTCAACAATTTCTTCTCTCCCCTGTCATTCTCCTATGCCGCTTACGTTGCAGACAACATTTCAGCGCTTCCAGGTTCTATGTCAGAACGTCGGCTCAGTATTGGCTGACGCTGTATAAGTCGGTGTTCTGACGTAAAACACGGAAGCGCTGCAAATGTGTCTTTTTGCGCACAAAAAGTATTCTCAACGCTTCATAACATTAAAGTTGAACCACTTAAGTCACGTTGACTATTTTAACAATGTTTTACTATTTTTCTGGACCTTGAATGTGGTAATTTCATTACTTTCTATGAGAGATTAAAAAAAAAAAGCCTCTGGGATTTCATCAAAAATATCTTAATTTGTGTTCTGAAGATAAACAAAGATCTTATTGGTTTTGAACGACATGAGTGTGAGTACTTAATGACAGAAATGTCATTTTTGGGTGAACTAATCGTTATGGCTGGAATTAATTTTAATTGGCTTTAATTGCATTTAAATTACACATTGCTGTTTGATGTTTCTCTGCTGTGAAGTTACACGCTATGCCAGTGTAGACTGAGGGCCACGCATATCTCTGTCTAAACTTTAATTTTAGTTTATCCTCTCTACATTTGAACAGTTTGTAGGTCTATCCCTGTATGAGGAGTTACATTTCTTCTTCACTATCAGGAAGGTGATTAAAACTACCACATAAGTAGCTATTTGACCTAGATAGTCACTGCGGTTAGACTTCCATAGTTAAGTATTCTCAATAACTCTCTAGGGCTTCACTACAAATATATAAAACATCCCAAATAACCATTTGACAGCTGCCAAAAGTGAGTAAAAATTGGCTTTGGATAGTAAATAAAATGCCAGCTGGCTTGTAACTTTATTAGGAAATGCAACATAATATATGGTTTAAATCTGACCCTCAGTGATGTAAGGGATCTGAGCCATTCAAATCAAAGACATACAAACCGTCTACTAAAGAAAACATCTGTCACAGCGTGTCTTCCAACAGCTTTTAGCTCAGTGGAAAATGTACCATAGGATGTTTATCTAGGATGCCTGAAGTTTCTTTTCTTCTCCAGAACTCCATATGTGGAATACTCCTCACATTGGGCTGCCACAACAAAATAATGAAACGAAATCAGGATGGTGGTTTTTGTGACAGTTTCCATAGATAGGCCTGTCCAAGGGGGAAAAGTTCAGTAATTCAGCTGTCATCAAGATCATTTTTATTTATTTATTTATTTTTAACATTTATGCATGTGGTAGATGCTTTTATCCAAAACATTCTACACTGCATCAAAGACTATAGAATAACACAAGACGCGTCACTCGTACGGTTTTGAATGGGAGAAAGTGCAACGTGCAATATGGCGGAATAAGTCCCGCCTTCTAAATAAGAGCCAATCGCCGATTGGCAAAGTCATCGCATCACTGCAGCGACCATTAGAAGCTCCGGTTCCTATAGAAACAGTCAGACGTGTACCTCCGAAATGAGACTCAAGAGACACGCACTTAGGACTGCGCATGCGCATTAGTTTGATCCAGCCTGAAAAATAGTTTTTTTTTGTTTTTTTGTCATGATTCAAGCGTTTAGAAGCAAAATGTATGAGACCGTTGTTGTCACATTTCATTGGTGATTTCAAATATGAAATTTAATCGAAAGCTTGTCAAACAGCTTTGGAGAATTTGATGTTTCCCCATTCAAAGAGATAAAACCTGCACTTGCATACCCGAGAGGCGTTTCAAAGATGGCCGCCGACTGAAATGACTTGTCTTAAAGGGAACCCCTGGTATTAAGACTTGTATGGCATAATATAACGTAAATGATGTCTGAAATATGTAGTAGAAACCCCATGAAAGATCCCCCATTAAAAATCCATGACATATTTGGACAATGGGCGGTGCCATTTTGTTTAGGCGTTCTATGTCGATGACGTCAAATGGTTGCTCTCGGTGAGGTACTGACATTACCGTGTTGTTATTTTTACCGCAACACAGCACGGAATATAATATTCGATGCCACATTGTGCAGCTTTTGGTTGTAATTTTCAGTCGATGGACAACAAGAGAAGCGAAGTAAGTCTTTACTGCTTTACTAGCGATAAGAGGAGAAAAGAATGGGAAGTTGTGAAGAATGTGGACGAATAAAACTTCCTAACTGTGTCTTTGTTCTCTCCACTTTACCCCTGAACACACTGTGCACCTAAACAAAATGGCGCCACCCATTGTCCAAATATGTCATGGAGTTTTTAAATAACGTAAGTCTTTAATGGGTTTTCTACTACATATTTCAGTAAGAGACATAATTTACGTTATATTAAGCCATGCAAGTCTTAGTACCAGGGGTTCCCTTTTAAAGGGACTTTTACTGCATTCAAGCTTTTTTTTAATTCATGTATTTCCTGGAACTCAAATCCATGACCTTGATGTTGCTAGCATCATGCTATTTACTGGAAAACATTTTTACAATTTTATCATAGTAAAAATGTATGACCAATAAATTGTCTTAACCCACTGACCATTGGCAGGTGTGGCCAAAAGTTCATTTAAAATCCTGCATACATATACTTTAAAATTTAGTTTATCTTAATACTTTTATATACTTCTACTAAAAAGAATAGTGCTTTTTAAATATATGTTCTCTTTGTATTTTCTAATGTGGTGAAAAGTGTTATTTCTCTGTTCTGCAGTTATATTCAGTTTTCAAGAGAATGACTGGTGTTGTCGTTCCTGCTGCTGGAACAGTTTTCCCGCAGAGTGGTTGGCCTCTGATATTTCTCTCCATCATTGATATGCAAGCGGCATCACACCGGCCCTACTGCAAGGTTAAGCAAGCGTGACGGCATGGCTTAGAAACCGGCTAGGAGTCTTTCTCTCTGTCTTTAGCCTATGTTATACAGCCTTCCTTTTTTATTCACATATTACACACACACACACAGTCTACACGGTTCTTTAGTTTTCCCTTGTGTCCTTTGACCTGTTTGAAACCCAACAAAGTTAAGCGGTTTCTCCATTATTGTCACTTTGGTCTTTTTCTCCTGTAGTTGACTACTAGACTAAGAACTTCCGTTAAGCTTGAGTGTTTTACGTTCCTTTCCAGAACTGCACATTTTCTCCATGCTTTCATCTGCAAGATAAGCTGGCATTTCCTGTTGTCGTGGAGAAAGGCATTGTTTCTGGAGGTGTTGTGCAGCATGCTTTGGGCTAAACCCCTAAACTCCTGGTTTTAATTCAGTGTTCACATTTTTTTTACCATCTACGTATCAAACACCATTTCTTCTCATCTTTAAATATTAAATCATGCATTTATAAGTTGTTGTATCTTATTTTTATTCAGTTTAATTGACACATTATGATAAAGAAGAAACCATGTCCATATTAACCTAGTAGAGCAGCTTAATTACTCCAGAATAGGCTGAGGAATGTTGCATTGTCCTGTCCACACAGGATATGAGTTTCATTCCTTAGACTTACCTAGATGGCCTTTCCCCTCTGAAATTGTTCTGTTGTTCTTTCATAGCTTCATTTCTCCTGTTTTGATTCAAAGACTAGGCAGAAGCACTGTTTTATATCATGTTTTTCCAAAAAAGACAGATTTTTGTTCCAACTGACACAATTTTAATCAAATGAAATATTAAACAATTTTAAACTAATGTAAATTCAGACATGAACATGATTTGCTTAGAAATAAATCTATAAAACTAAATAGATTTATTAAATTGATCAAAAGTAACAGTAAAGAGCTTTTCATTGTTACAAAAAGATTTGATTTTAAATAAATGTTGTTCTTTTGATCTATATTCATCAAAGAATCAAAAAAATGTATCACTGTTTCCACAAAAATATTAAGCAGCCCAACCGTTTTCAACATTGATAATAAATGTTTCTTGAGCAGCAAATCAACATATTAGAATGATTTCTGAAGGATCATGGGACACTGATGTCAAAGCTGAATTTTCAGCATCATTACTCCAGTCTTCAAAGTAAAAATCACATTTTAGAATATATCATAATAGAAAACCGTTATTTTAAATTGCAAAAATATTTAAAAAATATTACAATTTTTTATGTATTTTTGATCATATAAATGCAGCCTTCATAAGCATAAGAGACAAAAAAATCTTACTGACCCCAAATTTCTGAATGCTTGTGTGTATGTATATAATGTTTTATATCTTCATATCTGCATTCCGCCATTGTCTGCACATCAAAGCTCAAAACCAACATAATGTGTACTGTATAATGTATACATTTTCAAAGGTTTAGTTAAAGATGTCAGGTACTGATGGTGGTTCATGCCCACTGTTTTGTTGAATAAAAGCGACCTGTAATCTGTCGGCTATTTTACAAACCATGGTTGCAATCATTTTTTCCCCTGTTATCCTCATGTCACTCTCCTTCCTCCCTTTTCAGCTCTCATCATTAATCATTTATGAGTTCCTGCTTTCCTATCTCTCCTCTTCTACCCATCTCTATATTTGTCTCTTTCAATGCACCTAATGTGTCAAACACATACCCTTAGACAGATTTGTCCCAGATATACAAATGCACACACAGACAGTATCACCCTCAAACTCCATTGCTCCCCACTCTCTAATGTCTCTTGGTAAATGAATCTGTTTGCATCTAGCGAGTGTATGGCAGCCAATGAGGATGCTGTCAGTTCATCTGGAGAATGGGAAAGAACGCTGTGTTGATGGGATGAGGACGCTGCATGAGGTTAATGACACGCTCTGAGACTATGTGCTCATCTCAACACTGTTCTGTTCTGTCATTATTATCTCTCTTTATATCATTTCTCATATTGATTGTACAGCTAGTGTCTTGAGCTGTGAGGTCATTTTATTATTTCTATTTTATTTACTTACATGATGATTTTATTGAAGTGCAGATGTAGTTGCTAAAGTTATTTATTTTTTGTTTATGAGTGTCTATTTAATGTTTTGATCAATGGTCCTTAGTTAGCTATTAAAAATTGGCTTAAAGGGTTAGTTCACCCAAAAATGACAATAATGTCATTTATTACTCACCCTCATGTCGTTTTACACCCGTAAGACCTTCGTTCATCTTCAGAACACAAATTAAGATATTTCTGATTAAATCTGATGGCTCAGCGAGGCCTGCATAGACAGCAATGGTACTTCCTCTTTCAAGATCCATAAAGGTACTAAAAACATATTTAAATCAGTTCATGTGAGTTCAGTGGTTCTACCTTAATATTATAAAGTGACAAGTATATTTTTTTTTTGTGCGACGTTTTAACAATATCTAGTGATGGCCGATTTCAAAACACTGCTTCATGAAGCTTTGGAGCTTTACGAATCAAATCAGTGGTTCGCCACGCCAAAGTTACGCGATTTCAGCAGTTTGGTGGTTTCATACACAATCCGAATCACTAATTCGACTAAAAAGATTCATAACACTCCGAAGCAGTGTTTTTGAAATCGGCCATCACTATATTGTTAAAGTCGTTATTTTGTTTTTTTGCCGCACAAAAATATTCTCGTCGCTTTATAATATTAAGGTAGAACCACTGAACTCACATGAACTGATTTAAATATGTTTTTAGTAGCTTTCTGGATCTTGAGAGAGGAAGTACCATTGCGGTCTACGCAGGCCTCACTGAGCCATCAGATTTAATCAGAAATATCTTAATTTGTGTTCCGAAGATGAACGAAGGTCTTACGGGTGTAGAACGACATGAGGGTGAGTAATTAATTACAATATTTTCATTTTTGGGTGAACTAATCCATCCTAGGTGTATATGACTTTCTTCTTTCAGCCAAACACAATCAGTTATTTTAAAAAAATATCCTTGCTCTTCCAAGGTTTATATGGGAGTGAATAGTACGATTTTGAAGCCCCACAAAAAAGCATATACATCCATCATAAAAGTAATCCATATGGCTCCAGGTTAATAAAGGCCTTCTGAAGCGAAGCGATCCGATCCATTTTTGTAAGAAAAATATCCATATATATAACTTTATAAACTAGAATCACTGGCAAGCCGAGTTCTGGCGGAAGAGTGAACTTTGACCTGACGCATGACGTATTGACGAATGCAGAAGCGCAGAGGATAGAGCAAAACAAAACACCCGTCATGAATTAAAAGTCTAAACAAGAATTTTTAAAGCAAAATATCGGATGAGCTTGAGTTTGTTGCCCAGCCCTATTTGTTTGAACCGCAAGAGGCATCTACTCTCACCTAAGCTTATACGCTACTCCTACATTCTGCGTCAACTCAACTCTCTCTTGAATGCGCAGATGGACGTTACCTTAAGCTAGTGATTACAGTTAATGAAGTTAAAGATATGGATATTTTTCTTACAAAAACGCATCACTTCGCTTCAGAAGGCCTTTATTAACCCCCTGGAGCCGTATGGATTGCTCTTATGATGGTTGGATGCGCTTTTAAGGGCTTCAAAAAATGGCACCATTCCCATTATAAAGCTGTGAAGAGCCAGCCCAGGATATTTTTTTAATATATCTCCGATTGTGTTTGTCTGAAAGAAGAAAGTCATATTCACCTAGGATGGCTTGAGGGTGAGTAAATTATGGGATAATTTGTATTTTTGTATGTAATTTTGGGTGAGCTAAACCTTCAATATAAATCTTGTGCTCAATTATTTTATCTAGGTTTTACATAATTGATTCATTGGTTATTTGTATTTATTTCTCTTTGTATTACATGTTTTGTTGTTGTTACTTTATTATTTTATTTTTAATTTTAGATTGTTTGTTTGTTGGTTGGTTATTTCTTTGGCCTGTACTAAAAGCTTAAGCAGGGAAAAGTTTATGTATAAAGAGCTCCTTGTCTCTGTTAAAAAAATTAAAAAAATATATGAATTTTTCATTAATTCAGCTTAAAGCACAATGGAAATATTTTCTATATTTATATGTGGGTCAGCATTGTCTAATTGGTAGTGTTTAAGGCAGGCATCATTATTATTGTCCATACTGGATTTAAACTTCATCAACTTGACTGCAAGACATGAATAATAGCTCAAATTGTGTGGCTTGTTGAAGTGCTAATTATTTTTTTTTTTAAATCTACTTACACCTGTCTAAGTGATATTCGCCAAGCATATGATGAAACAAAGTGGAAAACATCTTTGAGGGAAGAGGACTTTTTGACTACAACCAGTAAGCAGCTACTTAGCAACTATACCCAGAAGAACCACCAAGCAATGCCTTAGCTACAATTCGGAACACCAAAACAACCAATAGCAGTACCCTAGCAATCATCCACAACACCCCAATAGACCTTATGTGCCAGAGAAACAAGTGTACAGCCATATTTAGAATTTTGTCTTTGAACTTCTGTTTTTGCGGTAGCTCTGTATATTTCTATGCTCTATGCTATTCTATTGCTGTCAAAGAGTAATTAGCTGGTGAGGTGGATTTACAGGTGCTGGTCATATAATGATAATATCATCAAAAAGTTGATTTATTTCACTAATTCCATTCAAAAAAAGTGAAACTTGTATATTATATTAATTCATTACACACAGACTGATATATTTCAAATGTTTATT
The DNA here is from genome assembly GCA_003731715.1 of Anabarilius grahami. Taxonomy (NCBI): domain Eukaryota; kingdom Metazoa; phylum Chordata; class Actinopteri; order Cypriniformes; family Xenocyprididae; genus Anabarilius; species Anabarilius grahami. The sequence goes on from RJVU01018862.1 coordinate 2,919,520, forward strand.
TATTTTAATTTTGATGATTATAACTGACAAATAAGGAAAATCCCAAATCCAGTATCTCAGAAAATTAGAATATTACTTAAGACCAATACAAAGAAAAGATTTTTAGAAATCTTGGCCAACTGAAAAGTATGAACATGAAAAGTATGAACATGTACAGCACTCAATACTTTGGGGCTCCTTTTGCCTGAATTACTGCATCAATGTGGCGTGGCATGGAGTCGATCAGTCTGTGGCACTGCTCAGGTGTTATGAGAGCCCAGGTTGCTCTGATAGTGGCCTTCGGCTCTTCTGCATTGTTGGGTCTGGCATATCGCATCTTCCTCTTCACAATACCCCATAGATTTTCTATGGGGTTAAGGTCAGGCGAGTTTGCTGGCCAATTAAGAACAGGGATACCATGGTCCTTAAACCAGGTACTGGTAGCTTTGGCACTGTGTGCAGGTGCCAAGTCCTGTTGGAAAATGAAATCTGCATCTCCATAAAGTTGGTCAGCAGCAGGAAGCATGAAGTGCTCTAAAACTTCCTGGTATACGGCTGCGTTGACCTTGGACCTCAGAAAACACAGTGGACTAACACCAGCAGATGACATGGCACCCCAAACCATCACTGACTGTGGAAACTTTACACTGGACCTCAAGCAACGTGGTTTGTGTGCCTCTCCTCTCTTCCTCCAGACTCTGGGACCCTGATTTCCAAAGGAAATGCAAAATTTTCTTTCATCAGAGAACATAATTTTGGACCACTCAGCAGCAGTCCAGTCCTTTTTGTCTTTAGCCCAGGCAAGACGCTTCTGACGCTGTCTGTTGTTCAAGAGTGGCTTGACACAAGGAATGCGACAGCTGAAACCCATGTCTTGCATACGTCTGTGCGTAGTGGTTCTTGAAGCACTGACTCCAGCTGCAGTTCACTCTTTGTGAATCTCCCCCACATTTTTTAATGGGTTTTGTTTCACAATCCTCTCCAGGGTGCGGTTATCCCTATTGCTTGTAGACTTTTTTTCTACCACATCTTTTCCTTCCCTTCGCCTCTCTATTAATGTGCTTGGACACAGAGCTCTGTGAACAGCCAGCCTCTTTTGCAATGACCTTTTGTGTCTTGCCCTCCTTGTGCAAGGTGTCAATGGTCGTCTTTTGGACAACTGTCAAGTCAGCAGTCTTCCCCATGATTATGTAGCCTACAGAACTAGACTGAGAGACCATTTAAAGGCCTTTGCAGTTGTTTTGAGTTAATTAGCTGATTAGAGTGTGGCACCAGGTGTCTTCAGTATTGAACCTTTTCACAATATTCTAATTTTCTGAGATACTGAATTTGGGATTTTCCTTAGTTGTCAGTTATAATCATCAAAATTAAAATAAATAAACATTTGAAATATATCAGTCTGTGTGTAATGAATGAATATAATATACAAGTTTCACTTTTTGAATGGAATTAGTGAAATAAATCAACTTTTTGATGATATTCTAATTATATGACCAGCACCTGTACTTATTGTAGAGTTAACGAAAGTTATTATGAGCATTGAAATCTATGAGATGTCAGTAGATTGGGAAGATATTAAAACGACCAGTTCATTGATAAATCTGTAAGAGTTTATCTTTATGCTATGTGGAAATACAAACTGGAAGACAGAACACCACAAGCGCAGCGCTGAAAAGGGGTGGGGCTACTTAAGGTTTATAGCAGGAAAATATAAAAATCTCATCTGTGAAGTATTTCTATGCACAATATCTTTCTTGAAACCTGGTTTCTTTTCCATTCCAGCTTGAAAATTTTGCTCATTTGGAGAAAAGGAGAGGACTGCTGGAAAGATCCTCTCTCTGTCTCTTTTCTATTCTTCATCATTAGAATATGAAAGTTTGCTGACAATCTCAGGAGAATTGATTCTCAGGAGCTCAGGACCCCCCGTCTTTCCTCCAACCTCCAAATCTCCTCCCTCAATCTCACTTGTGTTTGATCTTGGTTTGCCAATGTTCCTAAACTCTGCTGTCATTATTCCACTTCAGTACTTTCTTCTCTTGTACAAACACTGTCTTATACATTTTATTGAATGCTCTACATATATTTTTTATTTTTGTTTTTTTGGGAGTGTATGCACATTCTCTGAACATTTGGAGGTTGTTCGGTGCATCAAGTGTTATGTCTGCAGAAACAAGCAGGAGAGGGAATACTTTGTCTGCATGCATGTGAAATATAATTAGATTTGACTGCCTGAAATGATAAAATTTAATAGGATGCCGCTGGACTCTGCTGACTCAGGTTAACTCACACATTCATAGAGGACACTAAAAAAAAAAAATCAATATAAAAATCCTCCATACAATGAACTTTTGCCAATACAAGAAATAACCAAATGTTATCGCAGAGATATGGAACTCTTAAAAAATCCATGGCAGACTGTAAAACTGAAAGTGAAATGGTGAACTGAAGAGTAATGGAAGACTGAACTCTCTGTGAACTCAGTGTTTGCCCAAAGTTTATTGAGTTGCCTTATTAAATTCACATATGGGTTGCTTAACCATATGAGAGGATACACAGCTAGAAGATAAGCATAATGCATCCAAAAATGAAAATATTCCCTTTTGTGTCATGATGTTAACATTATTTTTTTTTTCTTCATATAATGAAAGTGAATAAAAAATTGGGGCGCCAAAAATGGCAATGACAGATGACAAAAAAAGCACCATAACAACTATCATTAGTCCTTATAACTACATTCTTCTGAAGTCATATGATAGCTTTGTGTGAGTGAAATGTAAAGTCATCATTCACAAAAAATCTTTCCCTCTGCTGTTACTCTCAAATCTCATTTGTGCAATATTGAAAATGCACATACAGTGTTGAACATTTTCATATTTGATTAATTAATTTCAATCTTTCAGTCTTTTTTCTCACAGAGACCTCTCATATGGCTTCAGGTGACTTGAAATTATATTGCACGGGTACTTTTATGTCATCTTTGGAGGTTAAATGGTCACCTTTCACTGTATGACAAAAGCAGTATTAACACACTGTAAACCCGAATAAGTTGGGATAACTCAAAAAATTTGAGGTAATCAGTTATATCATTTTTTTTTTTCTGAGGTATGATGTTCCCAATTTCAAGTAAGCAGAACTATCAAATTTTGAGTTTGTAGTACTCATGCATGTTAATTGCTCCTAACTTGAAGTAATAGATTAGCTAACTCATACATTTTGATAGCAATTAACATAAAAGATTTAGTTAATTAACTTTTTATTTTGAGTTCTTTCAAATCAATTCTGCTTAACATCTCCTTTTTTGTCTCACGAAAGAAAGTCAGTCGTACGGGTTTGGAACAATATGAAAATGAGTAAATGATGACTGAATTTTTATTTTTGGCTGAAGTTAAGCTTGTTATTTTAGAGAGGGCATGATAATTATTTCTCAAACTATTTTAGGAAACTGAACAATTGAGTTTTATTTAGCCATTGGAACAGGACCAAAGATAAAGACATTGTGAAGGATCTTATACAGTATATGGCATAATGCTTTAAAGTAGGTTTCCTCAATATCTTCTTAATGTTCTGTCTCTGCAGGTTAGCTCTCTATGTGTATGAATATCTGCTACATGTGGGAGCTCAGAAATCAGCACAGACCTTCCTGTCGGAGGTAAGTCAACCAATATATATTTTTTAATCTTGTTTATTTTTTGCATTTTCACTAAGATCTTTACTGTGAATAAGGTGATCAGTTTAAGATGATGTACTTTTTTGGAGATAATATTTACAGTTAGGCTTACAATACCAGTAAACGGCTCCTATGGAACCCTCACTGTTCTCTGATCCCAGCTTATTTTAATTACACTGGATACAAAACCACACTGGCATAAGATACTGGGCAAACTGTTTCTGTTTAATAGCACTGTCTCATAGAGATACAGCAGGGGTCTGTAAGCTTATTTACACAGATTCTCATAAGGACTGAGCGTCCACTTGCTCTGCTCTCTAAATGAACTTTGTTTATCTTCAGCATGAAGGTTTAGTTAGAAATAGCTGGTTTTGAAAGGCCCTTGGATGACCCGAAACAAAGAATGGACACTTTGAGACCTGTTTGCATTGCAGCCACAATTCATCAGACAGCAAGCAATATGTTTTAAATCTCCTCTGAAGGGTCTGTAACGGAGACACTCAATGTTAATGGCTTGTCATCCTCTCCAACTGTGTTTGGGAAAGAGATGTTTATATCTGTGTCCACAACAGCTCTCTTACTGATGACATGATCACTGACAAGATACAATTGAACAGTAAAAGTAAATGCAGATGTAGACGAGTGTTGTAGCTTGAGTCAAGTAAATATTTGCAAATGACAGCGGATCAGATAAATACTGGAACAGAACAAAGGGAGAGCAGGGAAGACGGAATGAAACTGGCACAATCACAGAGGTAAAAACACAAAGGCTGGCCCACCACTCAGACGTGAACATCAACAAGCCAGACACTGCTGTCGTGACTCAGTCCAGCCTCTATGACTAAGCCACCCGCCCCGTTCATTGTGGCCGGTTTCCTTTGCGACTCCTGTCTTTTGCCACCCTGCTCATGTAACCAGTTCCCGCTGGACTTGAACCCAAAAATAGCCGTGGCTCCCCCAGCAATGTATTGAGATAATGTTGGGCACACCCGTGTTGTTTATGCCAGCTGTCGTCAGCGCTTTAATGTCTGTAAACCCATCTCACATGGTCAGTGACTAAAACTGATGATCTCATTGAGATGGATGCAGTTTTCTGTTCCTGTTTAGTCTTTTGAGAAAGAGTTAAGGATGAGAACTGAGAAGGATGTGCGGAAGGTTTAAGCCTAAAGTATACTGTAAATGATTACTTTTTTAATTTATGCCACAATAAATAGTTTATTATAATACTTTTTTTATAATTATTATAATTCTGAATTATTACAATAACAATTACGCGAAGAAAAATGTTGAAGGTAAAAACAGTTAAAGGTAAATGCACAAGCGTGATGCATTAACATTAATTACATTAGTTTTATAGTAAATGTCATATGTTTAACTTTGCATATATACACTGCCCGGCCAAAACTAAAAAAAATCGCTGTTTGGATTTTAAAAAGGCAAATACTTAAGAATCTATGAATGGATCATTATTACAGTGTTTATTATGTTTCTAGCATGTTATGTTTGGCAACGGTTCTTTTAACCCTTAAAGATGGAGTGTGTAGCTTTTAATTTCTTAAACAACTATGTAGGAAGACACATCATGGCCATATTCCAGGGTGACAATGTCAAGATTCACCAGGGTTAAAATTGTGAAAGAATGGTTCAGAGTGCATGAAGAATCATTTTCACACATGAATTGGCACCTGTGAGTCCAGACCTTAAATTCATTGAAAGTCTTTGTGATGTGCTGGAGTAGACTTTACAGAGTGCTCACCTCTTGCATTGTCAATATAAGATCTTGACCAAAAATTGATGCACCTCTTGATGGAAATAACATCACAACATTTATTTCCATCGAGAGGTCCATCATTTTTTGGTCAAGATCTTGTATTGACAATGCAAGAGGTGAGCACTCTGTAAAGTCTTCTCCAGCACATCCCAAAAACTTACACTGAGGTTAAGGTCAGTGCCAATTCTTCATGCTCCCTCTCAACAATTCTTTCACAGTTTGAGCCTGATGAATCTTGACATTGTAATCTTTGAATATGGCCATTATTCCTACATGGTTGTTTAAAAAATGAAAAGCTACACACTCCATCTATAAGGGTTAAAAGAACCGTTGCCAAACACATAACATGCTAGAAAAATAATAATCACTGTAATAATGATCCATCCATAGACTCTTAAGTATTTGCCTATTAAAATCCAAACAGCAACTTTTTTTTGGCCGGGCAGTGTATTTTCTATGATTTATCACCTACAGGGCAGTGACAGAAATTAACTTTCCCATTAAGGCCCAATATTTACCCTCATATGTTGAATTCCAAGGGCATTTATTCTAACCTTATTAAATGTATGCATCATCTCAGAGGTGGTTATGGGATTAATCGATAAACACAGTGTTATCATAAACTGTCACGGTTGCTAGTTGTAGCACAAAGGAGAAACGTCAGGATCTTGGTGCACCAGCTTCTTTAATCAACAAACTAAAAAACCTGGAGACAGGAACAGAACAACCAACGTATAAATGACTGAGAACTGACAAAGAACTGAAGGAAACACAGGGCTTAAAAAGACAGCAGGCAAGAGGGGCTAATAAGACTAATTAACTAGATAGACCTGAACAGAACTAAACCAATCAGTAGCCATAGAAACAAACAGGGAGACAACGGAGAACTGAACTGAACTTATTAAACCGGAAACCCCAATCTAGAAACACAGACATGAACAGAACAGATCAACACCAAACTCTAAACATGAACAAACTCAAACGTGACATTAAAGGTGCCCTAGAATTGAAAATTGAATTTACCTCGGCATACTTAAATAATTAGAGTTCTGTACATGGAAATGACATACAGTGAGTCTCAAGCACCATTGTTTCCTCCTTATGTAAATTTGATTTGTGCAAAAGACCTCTGAAAAACAGGTGAATCTCAACATAACACCAACTGTGACGCAACAGTCGGGATCATTAATATGTACGCCCCAAACATTTGCATATGCCAGCTCATGTTCAAGGCATTAGACAAGCCAGTATTAACGTCTGGAGCAGCACAGCCGAATCAACAGAATTTATGCAGGTAAGCAAGCAAGGACAATAGCGAAAAATGGCAGATGGAGCAATAATAACTGACATAATCCATGATATTTTTAGTGATATTTGTAAATTGTCTTTCTAAATGTTTCGTTAGCATGTTGCTAATGTACTGTTAAATGTGGTTAAAGTTACCATTGTTTCTTACTGTATTCACAGAGACCACAGCCATGTCGTTATTTTCATTTTTAAACTGCAGTCTGTATAATTCATAAATGCATCTTCATTCTTTATAAATCTCTCCAACAGTGTGTAATGTTAGCTTTAGCCACGGAGCACTATCAAACTCATTCAGAATCAAATACATCCAAATAAATACCATACTTACATGATCTGACATGCTGCACGACGAACACTTACGATCCATTTTGAGGGTTATATTAGCTGTGTGAACTTTGTTTATGCAATGTATTATAGAGTTGCGAGCTTGGGGGCGGGGAGCGCAAGCATTTAAAGGGGACACGCACAGAAACGGCACATTTCTAATTATGCTCCAAAATAGGCAGTTAAAAAATTGGGAAAAAAATTGAACACCTTACATCTTGTGAAAAAGGGTTCTAGGGCACCTTTAACACTTTTATATTGTTTTCTATCATCACACAGAGGGGCATTTTTGATATTAAAACACTCAATTTTAAAGTTTATATAAATATAAAGCTCTGAATTTAAAGTTTGACATCACATTAACTACAAACATGAGATTAATCGTTAAAAATCAATGTAATCTATTGACACCCTTAAAGGTACGGTAAGTAGATTTTGAAAAATGCTGTTGGACATTGTTGATATTTGAAATCAATCCTAACAAACCCACCACTCTTTTCATTGCTCCGCCTCCAGAACTCACACTCCAATCCTAACCACCCTGCTCTGAGTCGGTCTCAACCTGGCCCAATCACTGCTGGCATGCGAGGCGAATGCACTAACAATGACGCTAAACACCGCATTCTCTAGCGGTTGTCAGTGTGCAGTGGTTTAACAGCAAAACTCTCACTATCTGGCCACTGTTGCACACGCAATGCTCTTTTGTATTGTGTCCCATCTCTCGTTCTGCAGTTTTTTTTGCTGCACTTTTTAATTTAGGCTATACAAACAATGGCGACTGAAGCTGAGCGGAGTTGCTGTTGATCATGTTGTAGTTGATTGATGTTGAAAAAGAGTTTTAGTGAAATTACTACAACTAAATCTCGGAGGAGATAGTATGTACGACCCGTGAACTGGTTGAGGCAGAAGGAGGGTGAATTGCACTTGTCCGACCAGAACATGCCAGAAATGCTACCAACCCAACTAATCACAGATCTTGCGGTCTGCGTCATCGCGACGTGTAGTTACATTTTTGGGGAGGTGCGCGTCGGGGTACGGCGTAGGGTACACGACTATATACACTTCACGCAGAATTATAAATTGGGCTTAAGTCACAGACTTGCGTCTTGAGTCAGACTTAAGTCAAGTCATACAAGTCCAGTCCCCTACCTCTGGTTGTTGCCAACTCCAGTAGTTTGTTGTTGTTGCTGTATCTCATTCATTATTTCTTTTTCGACTGTGAAAAAAATTAACCTATGCAGTATTGCCAACTTGTGGATAAATTAATTAGTGCAAAAAAACCTGAAGGTGAACATTGCTTGTGCGGTTAGACAAAACTGACTACATGTACATACTATGCTGATGATGAAATGTACGCATACCCTTGCGTACATGTAAAAACCAGAGTATACTTTGGGCTATAGTGGCTTAATAACTGACCTTCGCTAAGCCCAGCCTGTTAGTGACCAGTCCTACCTTAGCAAAATAGCCATCCGCCATGTTATCAGACAAGCTTTTGCTCTAATTCTAAGCCTATGGAAGTCCTGTGTACTTGAAAAGTCCACTATTTTCCAGAAGTTATACAACAATATAATAAAACGTTGCCACTTCTTTGAAAATGTCCAATTCCTTCCACTGGCATGTTCTGCCAAGTTAACAACCAAGGAGAATGGAGCTTAGCAAAGTGTCAATTGGTTCACTAAAATGAATAATGATTGAAGTCAGACTGAGACTGTTTCGAACAGATGCCAAGTTACAGTTTTATCTCTCAAATTTATTCAGGGCACCATGTTTGACTCAAAGTTCAGCTCTCCATGGCAGAATTTGCCCTTAATTATGTTTAAGTCACAAAGGGAGCACAGGTCGACTTGTCACCGAATCTTTATAACTCTTCCTTTGTTCTCTGTTTAACTCGGCAGATCCGATGGGAGAAGAACATAACACTAGGAGAGCCACCAGGGTTCTTGCACTCATGGTGGTGGTAAGAAAATCTGCTTTAGCACTGTTTAAATGGGATTAGTGTCTGTAATTTCATGGGATCTCTAGTTGATTCTGAGGTGGACTGTTTATATTCTGATTGTGGGCATTATGGAGATCAAAACCTATCAAAATATGCAAAAAAATAATGTTATATAATAATTATATAGTAATATTACAGTATACAATATAATAATTAAGGTAAGGAATTATTTAAAGTAAGGATGATGGCTGTTCTGTGCAGTTTGTGATCAGACTCTCTTTAATGTTTTAGTTCTCAGAACTAGACATCAGTACTTGTATTTTTTTATTTTACTTAGAATTGTGATAGAATGGTTTGATATGGAAGAATAGAAATTTTAAAAGAACAGCATTTATTTTAAATAGAAATCTTTTGTTGCACTATAAATGTCTTTAGTGTCACTTTTGATCAATTTAATTGCCAAGATGCCAAGTTTCAAATAAAAATCTTACTGACCCCAAAGTTTTGAATGGTAGTATAAATGACAGACATTCTCATCCAGATGGAATTCAATTTCTCAGAAGATCCCCAAGTTAGCTGAACAGTATATGCTTTGTAATTTATACAACATTATACCAATGTTGTGCAAGAAAAATAGACATATTTGATTCTGACAGGAAAAAAAAATCTCAAAGTGCATCTGTGAAACAAACATTTCCTCAGGGAAAACTAGTCCCATCCAAATAGGGCTTTAATTAACTGAGGATAGTCATTCATTCTCAGACTGCAGTATTAGTCTTTTTATATTATATTGTGCATCTTTTATCGCAGTGTTTTCTGGGACCTCTACTGCGCTGCTCCTGAGAGGAGAGAAACTTGTGAGCACTCAAGTGAAGCCAAAGCTTTTCATGACTATGTGAGTAAAAATACTTGTTCATTTGCAATGAGGATAAACATGATTTTGTGCTGTAACCATGTATTTATTGGCTGCTGCTAACCACTAATAAACCAATTAAGACATTTCACTGTTTTGTACTATAAACAAAAACCAGTAGGAATCCATTGACCTATAGAACGGCACAGAGTTACAGCTGGTCCCTGAGAAGCCTTGCAGGATAATTGTGAGTGAGTGTACAGCTCATAGAAGGAGAGGTAAGGTGAGCAGGAGGGGAATGAAAAGCGGGAAGGATGATAAATTGGTGGTCCGTGCTGGAGGCATTAGCAATGATGTCATACATTTGCGGTCATCTTGGCTAGATGGAGGAGGACACCTTGACCTCTGTTCTGAAACAGAGAAATGGAGAGAGCAATAGGCAAGAATATGAAGTGTGATTAGATTAAAGGCTTGTCTACAAGAAATAATGATCCATTTGGGTTATTTTAAAATCAGCATAATAGCCTCATTGTTCCTCTAATACCTTGATTAAAACCACATTGACTCCACCTACAAGTCAGGTGCCTGTTTATCTGCCACAAATTATATAGACCTCAGGACCACAATCACCATGATTAACTGCTGACCAGCCACAGCTCATTACAGTAAAAGCCTCCACTTTTAGTTCATGTGTCAATCATTGGAAGTGCCACACTGATTCTCATTCATGCATGAAATTTTAAAGACATGTCGTTAAATCATAAAATCCTTTAAAGTGAGTTATGGCTACATTAGTCATATTTCCAGAGGTGTTTTCATCTTAAACATATATATACACAGTAATGATATATGATCCAGTGACTCAACCTGCATTGATTTCCATTGTTTAACTGACATTTTTAGCGTGGAAATATTGTCTGCTGCGCTGTAAGTGCTTTTCAAATTGTTCTCTCCTTCCTAAACGAGCACATTCCATTTCCCTGGCAATCATAAACACACTCTATTTTTACCCACTCTCCCTCATTGTGTGTGGCCCCCCCAACAAAAAAAAAGAAAAGAAAAAACAGCAGACAATGACTGGTACTTTGTTGCCTTTCTGTCGTTTTACACAAATGGAATGAATCCTGAAACTCCGGAGATCAGTTTGATTTTTGTCAGTGTTATTTTTACCTAGTAGGTCTACACTTTGCATGCCCCTTTCCTTCAGTTGCTCCAACACTCAGCTTTCAGAGTCACCTGTCAATAGAGGAATAGTTAATCTATTAGTTCCAATGAATATAGTCTTACATCTTAGGTTTTCGAATAAATGACACAATTTTATCATTGCATTACAAATCGTAAAATATAACATGAAGCTGAATCTTCAGTCTAGTGACTCTAATGGACTACTTTCAGTCTACTTTATTTTTTTAAGTTTCCTGTATTTCTTTCTATCATTGATATTCATTGTTGCCAATGCTTAAATAAATTTTAAGAATAAGCATAATTTTTTACCCTTTAAATGAACAATCTTAATGCTCTTCTCAATTGAGTAAATCAAATCATAATACATTTATACAACAGTTAGTGATAACTGTTTAGGCTAAGTACACAGTGAAGTAAACTACTAAACCGTGTTCTAATACTTACAACACATTCATGCAACAGTTGTGTCCAGTCATGCAATCTCAGCCTGAATAGCAAATCATAAGTAACAGATCTGCTACACTGCTGAATATTGCTGCTGCAGAACAAGTATGGACTTGCTACTGCTAATAGATACACAGACATGAACATATAAGATATGCTGCTGCTGCATGAATAGACATACATAAATCCCATAGCAGATCTAGGCAGATGTAGCTGGTGGAGGGTTTGCTTACAGCAAACAATGCACTAGGACCTATCTAGAGTTTCATGACTGAACTAGATATTTTACTGTCAACCTGGAAACTGAAAATACAAATTGGCAAATTACTTGATGAGGAACTACCCATTTTGATTGGGATTGAATATACTAAAACATAAATGTGAAATTGTGGGGTGTAGGGTGTTTTTTGTTCACTCTTTTCCCTTTAATTAAAAAAGCTGTTGTATAGAAATGCAATATATTATACACTACAATATCACACTGTGATGTTATTCCAGACAATCTATAGAGCTTTAGTAAATACTGAATATAATGAAATTTGTAGATATGTAGGTTAGCTAAAACTACAAGCGATTTGATTATTCAGCACCATTTAATAAATCAGCAAATCCTGAGCAAATCCTGTGTCGAGTTCTGATAAGCTTTTAACATATTGTCTTTACATGCACATCCTTAATATTCCCTATTGATGTTCTCCTGTATGGCTTAGGGCTAGACTCATCTGCACTTTCATTTTCTTTGTGTTCGCACAGAGTAGAACACAAACAGCAGCAAATTAAACATGAGAGGAAGAGGGGAAGCACGACAGCATGAAATAGCTTATAATATTATGCAGTCTATTCAAGCATGTTAATGAAGATTTTCACCCCTGAATGGAGAGAGATATTTCACACAGTGTACCCACATTCAAGCTTGGATTATCGCTGCTACACTGAATAGTGCCGCCTACATTTGCTTTTTTGATCTTTGTTTTTCTTAAATGTTTATCTCTTGCCAAAAAAACTGAGGTGCTCCAGATTTAGATTTTCACTTTAAAATGTGCTGCTCAATGACTTTCATAATACATTGTTCTAATAAGATCTGACAAGCATGGCTTAGTGGTCTGTTTTTTTCTTCTACAGGTCCTTCTCAAAAAATTAGCATATTGTGATAAAAGTTCATTATTTTCCATAATGTAATGATAAAAATTAAACTTTCATATATTTTAGATTCATTGCACACCAACTGAAATATTTCAGGTCTTTTATTGTTTTAATACTGATGATTTTGGCATACAGCTCATGAAAACCCAAAATTTCTCAAAAAATTTGCATATCATGAAAAGGTTCTCTAAACGAGCTATTAACCTAATCATCTGAATCAACTAATTAACTCTAAACACCTGCAAAAGATTCCTGAGGCTTTTAAAAACTCCCAGCCTGGTTCATTACTCAAAACCGCAATCATGGGTAAGACTGCCGACCTGACTGCTGTCCAGAAGGCCATCATTGACACCCTCAAGCGAGAGGGTAAGACACAGAAAGAAATTTCTGAACGAATAGGCTGTTCCCAGAGTGCTGTATCAAGGCACCTCAGTGGGAAGTCTGTGGGAAGGAAAAAGTGTGGCAAAAAACGCTGCACAACGAGAAGAGGTGACCGGACCCTGAGGAAGATTGTGGAGAAGGACCGATTCCAGACCTTGGGGGACCTGCGGAAGCAGTGGACTGAGTCTGGAGTAGAAACATCCAGAGCCACCGTGCACAGGCGTGTGCAGGAAATGGGCTACAGGTGCCGCATTCCCCAGGTCAAGCCACTTTTGAACCAGAAACAGCGGCAGAAGCGCCTGACCTGGGCTACAGAGAAGCAGCACTGGACTGTTGCTCAGTGGTCCAAAGTCATTCGGAAATCAAGGTGCCAGAGTCTGGAGGAAGACTGGGGAGAAGGAAATGCCAAAATGCCTGAAGTCCAGTGTCAAGTTCCCACAGTCAGTGATGGTCTGGGGTGCCATGTCAGCTGCTGGTGTTGGTCCACTGTGTTTTATCAAGGGCAGGGTCAATGCAGCTAGCTATCAGGAGATTTTGGAGCACTTCATGCTTCCATCTGCTGAAAAGCTTTATGGAGATGAAGATTTCGTTTTTCAGCACGACCTGGCACCTGCTCACAGTGCCAAAACCACTGGTAAATGGTTTACTGACCATGGTATTACTGTGCTCAATTGGCCTGCCAACTCTCCTGACCTGAACCCCATAGAGAATCTGTGGGATATTGTGAAGAGAAAGTTGAGAGACGCAAGACCCAACACTCTGGATGAGCTTAAGGCCGCTATCGAAGCATCCTGGGCCTCCATAACACCTCAGCAGTGCCACAGGCTGATTGCCTCCATGCCACGCCGCATTGAAGCAGTCATTTCTGCAAAAGGATTCCCGACCAAGTATTGAGTGCATAACTGAACATAATTATTTGAAGGTTGACTTTTTTTGTATTAAAAACACTTTTCTTTTATTGGTCGGATGAAATATGCTAATTTTTTGAGATAGGAATTTTGGGTTTTCATGAGCTGTATGCCAAAATCATCAGTATTAAAACAATAAAAGACCTGAAATATTTCAGTTGGTGTGCAATGAATCTAAAATATATGAAAGTTACATTTTTATCATTACATTATGGAAAATAATGAACTTTATCACAATATGCTAATTTTTTGAGAAGGACCTGTATGTTTTTGAAGATATTTAACACAAATTTTAGTTTGACAGAAATGAAGTTAGCACTTCTTATGGATAATGATGATGATGATAATGGTAATAATAATAATAATAATAATGTATATTTTATATAATATTGTGACATTATTGCATGAAGTATTTATTTACACAATATTATTTAACATTCCATAATATATCATCTTACATTATCAAGATAGGCCTATGTTGAATAACAATATACGTTCCTAGTCTGATTTATGTTTTCATTTATATTATGATGCTGCATAACAATTAACTGTTGCCTCCCTTTTTGAGCATAGGTCTAAACTTAAATGATTGTAATTCATGAATTCTTTGGAATACAGACCTAAAGTTGATCTCTTTTTGAAGAAAACACTCAGCAGATTATTATATGCTAATGTACTGAACAAATTGTTTTAAAAAAAAATTTCATACAAAATATATATTTTACAAAATAATTTGGACTCTAAAATTGCTAACCAAATCAAAAATTGAGCCCGCTAAGGCCCAGTTTCACAGACATGGCTTGGAGTAAGCCAGGATTAGGCCTTAGTTCAATTAGGGCATTTAAGTAGCTTTTATAAACGTACCTTAGAAAAAAACAAAACATTACTGGTGTGCATCTTGAGACAAAACAATGGCACTGACATATTTTAAGATATGTCAGTGCAAGTTGCTTTCAGTTAAGACAGCTCCACATGCATTTTATTCAAGGACTAGGCTTAAAGGATTAGTTCACTTTAAAATGACAATTACGCCAAGATTTACTCACACTCAAGCCATCCTATGTGTATATGACTTTCTTCTTTCTGATGAACACAATTGGAGTTATATTAATAAATATCCTGACGCATCCAAGCTTTATAATTGGAGTGAACGGGGGGCTCCAGGGGGTTAATAAAGGCCTTATAAAGCGAAGCGATGCGTTTGTTTAAGGAAAATATCCATATTTAACAAGTTGTAAAGTAAAATATCCATTTTCAATTTAGGGAAAAAGCGTAACTGATGCTACGTAAGTTGCGTACGTTTTTCTGTAAGTTGAATATGGAAGGCGTGGGACGGAGCATAAGCGTTTTGAACTGTGAGAGGCGTTACACTTTCTTCCTAAGTTGAATACAGAAGGCTTGAAGGTTAGTAAATCTTGGGGTAATTTTCATTTTAAAGTGAACTAATCCTTTAAGCCTTGTCTGTGAAACCAGGGGTAAATGTTTTTACCATAAAGCAATATGCAATTTCAAAACGGTTTTCACAGGATGAATTTTGAGCTTTCGAATTAAGCTTTCAATTGATACCTAATTTATAACAAAAATATGTGATGGGAAAAAGGAAATAAAAAAGCATGTAAAGTACTCCGGAACACTGAAAATTAACAGGCTATTTCCGCAAACAAACAAACAAACAAATATATAAAACCTTTTACATGTTTACCATATGTCTTATTGCTATTACTTATTCTCCTGTGTTGTTTGGGCCAGAGTGAAAGGTAATTGGCATGATAGGGAGAATCCTTGAGTATTTAATCTCAATATGGTCTGATGTGCAAAATGAGCCAGGGTACTTTTACACACAACTGAATTCGTATGCACAAACAGATGCACACACATATTCTCAGAGGTTCCTGTAATGTCTGTCTGGCTGTGTTCCAGAGGCCTAGAGGTGGACTCAGGGAGGAGTGAGTTAGCAGCTGGGCAGGGTGTTCATTGCGGGTTAACTGAAAACACTGTTGTCCTGAAGTAACCCCCTTACACACACAGAAGCAAACAAACCGGTTGGTTAAAGTCTGCCATCTGTAAAGCAGAGAATGTTTCCAGCAGAGAGAGAGAGAGAGCAGGAGAGGAGATGTGGTGAGGATGACCTCATCACTGCATTAGATTAGACTGCAGACATTATGGGAAAGGTTGTCTGGTGGGTATAGGACTGCATCATTACCCAGGAGGCTTCTGGCTCCATCCTTAACACACAACGAGTGTTTTAAGTTACCATTCTAATGTTGTGCCTTAAGGGGTCGTTTTAACAATTGCAAAACTCAGGGCAGTGGAATGTGCAAAAAACGCATTTTTAAAATGGGTGTAAAACGGAAGTTGGGATGATCTTTTCCTCATATCCGAGTGAAACGGCTTTTTGAACAGGAAACAGGACTTGGTTTTGTTCCTTGGGAATTGATTGGATCGTTGTGGTTTGCTATTGTTGTGATCACACCTCATCAATAAATATATATGCAACGGCAAGAGGGAGGAGAATTTTGATTAAAGATTATGAGGGCACAATTGATTTCATGGTGACATTAATGGCTGAATTATTTTAACTTGAGCTCCACAATTTTAGAACAGCGTATCATGCGTTAGACGTAAGACACAAGATGATAGACACAAGGTTGCCAGTTACTTTGTTGTTGCTCCAGCAATTAAAATTGTTCCTAACAAAGCCACAGCCGAATCAACCATTGAGCCTCCAAGCAACAGGTGTAGCATTCCTGAATAAATCAGTGTCGTTGAACGAATTGGTTGAGTGAAAGATTCAATGGCTTACTCATAAAGACAGTTGGTGGCTGTGTCCGAAATCACATACTGTCTTGAGTATGTACTTATTTTGAATAAGTAATCACTTAATAACTGCTAAAAAAAGTATGCTCAATATGTAAAAGTACATTCTAGTATGAATGTGTGTTGTATGAATGTAATCTGGATGTGCTACATAAGCCATGTTGTCATTATCATGTGACCTACCAGCGTCAGTTGCATCGCTTCACTGCCATTTATAAATCCTCTCCTGTGGCCTCATGGGATAGTAAAGAGTCCATTGTATGCACACTTCAAAATCTTTCCAGCCGGGTATTTGGCCACTCTTTTATGAGTACTGTGAATTCAGACATACTTCTTTTGTCACATACTGTTTTTCACCTACTACAGGTCCTTCTCAAAAAATTAGCATATTGTGAAAAAGTTCATTATTTTCCATAATGTAATGATAAAAATTAAACTTTCATATATTTTAGATTCATTGCACACCAACTGAAATATTTCAGGTCTTTTATTGTTTTAATACTGATGATTTTGGCATACAGCTCATGAAAACCCAAAATTCCTATCTCAAAAAATTAGCATATTTCATCCGACCAATAAAAGAAAAGTGTTTTTAATACAAAAAAAGTCAACCTTCAAATAATTATGTTCAGTTATGCACTCAATACTTGGTCGGGAATCCTTTTGCAGAAATGACTGCTTCAATGCGGCGTGGCATGGAGGCAATCAGCCTGTGGCACTGCTGAGGTGTTATGGAGGCCCAGGATGCTTCGATAGCGGCCTTAAGCTCATCCAGAGTGTTGGGTCTTGCGTCTCTCAACTTTCTCTTCACAATATCCCACAGATTCTCTATGGGGTTCAGGTCAGGAGAGTTGGCAGGCCAATTGAGCACAGTAATACCATGGTCAGTAAACCATTTACCAGTGGTTTTGGCACTGTGAGCAGGTGCCAGGTCGTGCTGAAAAACGAAATCTTCATCTCCATAAAGCTTTTCAGCAGATGGAAGCATGAAGTGCTCCAAAATCTCCTGATAGCTAGCTGCATTGACCCTGCCCTTGATAAAACACAGTGGACCAACACCAGCAGCTGACATGGCACCCCAGACCATCACTGACTGTGGGAACTTGACACTGGACTTCAGGCATTTTGGCATTTCCTTCTCCCCAGTCTTCCTCCAGACTCTGGCACCTTGATTTCCGAATGACTTTGGACCACTGAGCAACAGTCCAGTGCTGCTTCTCTGTAGCCCAGGTCAGGCGCTTCTGCCGCTGTTTCTGGTTCAAAAGTGGCTTGACCTGGGGAATGCGGCACCTGTAGCCCATTTCCTGCACACGCCTGTGCACGGTGGCTCTGGATGTTTCTACTCCAGACTCAGTCCACTGCTTCCGCAGGTCCCCCAAGGTCTGGAATCGGTCCTTCTCCACAATCTTCCTCAGGGTCCGGTCACCTCTTCTCGTTGTGCAGCGTTTTTTGCCACACTTTTTCCTTCCCACAGACTTCCCACTGAGGTGCCTTGATACAGCACTCTGGGAACAGCCTATTCGTTCAGAAATTTCTTTCTGTGTCTTACCCTCTCGCTTGAGGGTGTCAATGATGGCCTTCTGGACAGCAGTCAGGTCGGCAGTCTTACCCATGATTGCGGTTTTGAGTAATGAACCAGGCTGGGAGTTTTTAAAAGCCTCAGGAATCTTTTGCAGGTGTTTAGAGTTAATTAGTTGATTCAGATGATTAGGTTAATAGCTCGTTTAGAGAACCTTTTCATGATATGCTAATTTTTTGAGATAGGAATTTTGGGTTTTCATGAGCTGTATGCCAAAATCATCAGTATTAAAACAATAAAAGACCTGAAATATTTCAGTTGGTGTGCAATGAATCTAAAATATATGAAAGTTACATTTTTATCATTATATTATGGAAAATAATTAACTTTATCACAATATGCTAATTTTTTGAGAAGGACCTGTATATAGTATGAAAGTATGCGATTTTGGATGTAGCTACCTATTTAGTTACTGAATGAATCTGAGATTTTGATCAAATCGGTTGAATAAATGACTCAATGAGTAGCTTATAAAGACAGTCACTTATCACCACCTACTGGCATAACAATGTAAACTGAGTCACTGAAAACCCCCTCCACTAATCACTACAGATTACACTACAATACATAAAATGGCCCAACCAGTGAAAGTCCCATATTCTATTTAGGACAGGATGGAAATTAGACATTTATTTTCTACACTATAAATCCACATTCATTTGTTTTTGTTTTGGAGCAAAACTTTTCTACATTTCCATTGGCTTTCAACAGGAAGTGTCTAATGGCATGAAGGGATAAATGGATGAAGGGAGTGAGAGAAAGATTAATAGAGGACTAGAATCTTCCTTCCTGTCTGTATCATTGATATATTTCCTGTTGTTATATTGGACTGTCTGTATTCTCAGCTGGCTTTAAAGTCTACTCTTCCCATCCTATACACATGGCTCAGGTTCAGCTGTCACTATAGTGTATCTCTGTTGTCTCTCAATGGAGCTTATGTAACAAGTCACATGCTTAAAAGAACAGATGTGATAATGAGAGCAAAAGAGGTCATATAGTGAACTGGCATTGTTATTAGGTTAAATTTCATTTTCTTTCATTCTAAATGTTGCTTTATTTTGGATGAATTTCAGAGTGTGAATCTGATGTATTTGTATTTCAATAGTTTTTAATTTCTCAATCTCTCTCAAGTTTACTTTGGATTGTTTGGTTAGTTACATGTACAACACTCTTTGTTTTGTTTCATTGCTGAATTCCAGTTTTGCTTTACCCCTTTCATCCTCCATGTAAGAGTTCTTACAACCTGGATCAAACTTTTTTGTTTCTCTAATTTGAGCTGAATAGATTTATTTCTCTGAGTGTGAGGACTAGGGATGTTGTCCTGATGCAGCTGATGAGAAAGTCTAGACAAGGGGACTTGCCATTCTACCCACGTTTCTCTAATGAGTAGAGAAATGAGTCTCTCTACCCAGCCAGCCAC
>RJVU01018862.1:2940953-2967741 GCA_003731715.1 Anabarilius grahami
GAGTGCAGCAGCAACACAGAGTCCAGTGATTGGAAGTCCTCCTGGAGACGGTATGCCTTTGCCTCCGGGATTTTTCCAGGTACACACACACAAATTCGAAGTATTGCACTTTTTTTCACACAGCTCACAAATCTGATTTGATAAGTGTTTATTTTTTAATAACTTCATTATCTTGAAATATCTTATTGATAAAAGTCATTGAATGACAGTTTTTAGTTTTTTTTGTCTAAAACAGGATTATACCACAACAAACAAGCACCATGTAAAAAAAAAAAAAAAATTCCGATAATGTAGGTGTGGAAAACTGTATAAAAAAATATTTATTTTCTTCCTCTGTGATTGACAGTTGAACTGGGGAGACTGTGCTGAGTCAGGAGAGATTATTAATGAATGGGAAATTAAATATTTATTCAGGCCAAGAAAACTATATGTGGATGTCTAAAACCGCAAATTATAGAAAAATGTCCATACTTTGATTTTTTTTAATTGGAAAGAGAACATGTGTGTCTTTTCAATTATTTGTTTAATTATCTATTATAATTTGCTATTTTTGAAGGAGGATTTTGAGCGCATAAACACCGGGCTGTGTGTACGTCAGTTAAAATGCGCTAGAACATAAATTGATTAACTGTCAGCAGGCAGTCTGAGAGCTGCTGTCCTGCCTGAGGTGTATTGACAATCGCTCATTGATAGTCTTAAACTCAGAGTTTGAATCCAGCCTTCAGCTCTAACAATCCTTATTTCAGTTCTCCTCTCAAACTCACTCAGTTTGATCTGGTTTTACCTTAACCAACCTTCTGAGATATCAGCTTTAAACATCACATATATAGCATGGTTCAGTATACATCTGTTGAAACAGCACTTGCCTTCACATATGGATGTTTGCAAGCCATTTGACATCCATTGTTTTATGTAATATGAGTAAAACAGGATATTTATTAATTGGGATTTTGGATATAGTGATTAAAAATAGGCGATATTTTCCAGAATGGAGTCAAACCTGAATGTGAGATTGGTAAAATAATGTCTGCATATCATTGTCTAATAGCCTGGCCAAACAAATTTTTCATTGGAATAATGTGCATCGATGAATCATTCATAATAAGACCAAGAATATGCATTTAAAAAGCAAATAGGCTTGTTTTTGTTACATGTTGACTTGGAAAGAGATGCTGTACAATCCCTCAGTAGACTTCTAGTTGCATTACAGTAATCATGCTTTTGCTGTTTTACATTGAGGGATGAAATGAAGCCACATACTGTATGTTGATGATAAAGTTTAACCCAGACAGATTTGACATCAGCATTGAAGTTGAACATCTGTAAGACTTAATAACAAATTCAAAATAGAAATGCAGTGTTGCCATCTGGTGGTGTGATTTATGGTACCATTTCCTCTGGTTTTCCTGCTGGGTGAACCATCAAGGATTTGTGTTCAGTTCTTGAAAATGTATGTGTGATATAGACTGAATTGATCAATTGTTCCCTGTCCTTGTGTTTCCTCAGCAGTTTATGTCTCCTCGATACCCAGGTGGGCCCAGAGGCTCTCTCAGAATACCCAATCAGGTATTTTCACTCATATATTCTGCTTTTTGGGAACTAGGTTTTAATTCTGCACATTATAATGACTGATACTTCAATTTGATTCGTTTTGAACAGGCTTTGGGGCCTGGGAACCAGCCTCTCCTACCCAGCGGGATGGATCCTATCAGACAGCCAGGTATTTAAAATAATAACAACCGTACGATCAAGCCAACACGGATACTTCTACTTCTGCCTTTGTGTGTTTATTTATGAAATACTTTGACTAATTTGATTGTGTGTGCAGCTATCGAATTGATCTTATTTTACCTTTAAATCCATTCAACAATTGCCAGATTTCCTTCTATAATTATAGAAATTGTGAAAAGAGTCTGTAGATTCTGTAAACAGCATTACATTAAACTATGGCATATATGAAGCAACCTCTTTGCTGCATTTGCCCATTTGTAAGGCCATCCCAGCATGAGTGGGCCTATGCAGCGGATGACCCCTCGAGGAATGGTTCCTATTGGACCACAGGTGAGTTAACCATGGAAAATTAGGTAAACGTGTGTTAGCATGTTACTGTGTTCACAAACTTGAATGTATTGTAATTTATGTTCCAGAATTATGGTGGTGGGATGAGACCTCCCCTAAATGCCCTAATGGGACCTGGAATGCCTGGGATTAACATGTAATTTTATTCACTTCACAGTTCATCATCATCATCATCATCATCATCAAATACTTAATAAAAATCATTAAGTCCGAATTCTACTACCCTATTGTACTACTGTATAAACTGTATATTTGTTTGCTATTGTGTAAAGGGGTCCTGCAGGAGGAAGACCATGGCCCAATCCTCCAAATAACAATTCGGTTAGTTCTCAACATGGCATGATAATTGATCAGAAGTCTTGTATCCTAAACAATGTAAATACTAGTACATTCTCTTTATCCCTTCAGATCCCTTATTCATCTGCGTCTCCAGGCAGTTATTCGGTAGGTAATGTAATGCTGTCTTATTAAGGTTTCTTTGGGACCTTGGGTACCTTGTCTTAGGTAACTTTGGGTAACACACTCTGGTCATTTGAATAAGCAGAATCAGTGTGTTTGCAGGGTCCCCCACCAGGAGGAGGCCCTCCCGGCACACCCATCATGCCCAGTCCTGCAGGTAAATTTTTTTAAATCGTTTTTATCGTAGTTTTTCCTTTGCTTTTTTCATGTACAAACAACAACACTAGCTATGTTTCCATCACCCTGTTTTTTTTTTTTTTTTTTTTTTTTTTTTTTTTTTTTTTTTTTNTTATTTTGAAATATCGCTTCAGGAAAGAGTGATGGAAATGCCAAATTTTGTAATTCGCAAAAAAGTTTTTACACTCACTTGAGGTGGTTTTTGACTTGTGTGAAAAAAGAGTTCATGCGAATAATGGGAGATGGAAACGCATTTGTCGATTCTGACTTAGAGAACATTAAACCCACGTGACTAATCAGCTGTTTCCGCTGATGGTGTTTTATTTACTGTTGGTTACCAATACCACCATCATCCCCTCGAAAAACTTGATGGAAACGCACCTAATTCACATTTGTTTTTTTCTTGTTTTTGTGTTTTTTTTGTGAACTTTAAAAAGATTCGCTTCATGTTTGGATGGAAACCCTGCTATTGTCAAAACGATACCCGCTCACACAGATCCTCAAAAACAAAGGCTGTATTATTCATGCCAGGCCAGTAGTTGGCGATGTCATTTTATAATGAAACACTACGTGCCTGTAAACTAAACACTTAATATGCATGCATGCGCATGATGTCACCGTTTTCACAAATTCATATTTGTGACACTGGACAACAAACCCAGTCATAAGGGTCAATTTTTTAAAATTGAGATTCATACATCTGAATGCTGAATAAATAATCTTACCATTGATGTATGGTTTGTTAGGATAGGGCAATATTTGGCCGAGATACTATTTGAAAATCTGGAATTTCAGGGTGCAAAAAAATCAAAATATTGAGAAAATTGCCTTAAAGTTGTCCAAATGAAGTCCTTAGCAATGCATATCCACTCACAAAAATAAATTTTTGATATATTTATGGTAGGAAATTTACAAAAATATCTTCATGGAACATGATCTTTACTTAATATCCTAATGATTTTTGGCATAAAAGAAAAATCAATCATTTGACCCATACAATGTATTGTTGGCTATTGCTACAAATATACCTGTGTGACTTATGACTGGTTTTGTGGTCCAGCGTCACATTTTTGTAGTTTACCCAGAGACGATAATAACAGTATATTTTTCAAAAATGTACACTTTTAAACCCGTTTTCAAAAGTTTGCGTTTTCAGGCCCCCAAAATGCTGTTGTCATGTAAATGAATGGCCAAAACACATATCAAGTTTTTCGTTTTCAGTTGAAAACGGAGTCGTGTAAACCGGCCCCTAAAATTCCATCCACTTATCAAGCATGTTTCATATTTTGAGCTGATTTTAGGAAACGTATTGTTTTCATTTGTCATTTGTCTCCTAAGCCACGTTTATGCGGGAGTTATTTTTTGGAATGACTTGAAAATCTTGTAGTGTGTGATCCTCATTCATTTAGTGTATGGTTCTCAGTATTTCTCTGTAACCATTTACAAAGTCGGAAACGTGTTTGATACATAGTGCTTTCAAAGTTTAGATTTTAAATGTCCTGCCGTGTATTCCAGCCTTTAGCAACATTTGCTAACAGCATTGGAATCAGCTGAAGGCTAGTCAATATTCCTGTGAGTTGCTGCTATGATATTAGGTTTGTTCGACTTGATGCAGCGTGGCACAGACCGATCGGCAGCTGACTTGAAGCAGTGCATGCCGGTAAGAAATTTTGTCCGACTTGAGACGGTGCCAACGGCATGAATGCAAACGCAGCGCGAGCGTCTCAGCGTGAAGCAGAAAGTGTCCGACTTCACGTCTCTGTTTTCAGCTCCTACTAGTAGCAGCCTATGTATATGCTAGACAGCAGGAAATGCTCTGCATTGTTTACACATGCCAAGTCAGTTCTTTTGTCCTCAGCTAATAAAGGAAAAAACTAATGTGTGATGTACAATATTGATTTTAGAGTCAAACAACTCAAGTGACAACATGTACACCATGATCAGCTCAGTCCCTCCAAATGGAAATAGACCAAATGTGAGTTTTTTTTAATTTTTTTAAATAAATAAGAACATATGAAGTGATATTGTTTTCTTATGGTATGTTTCCTTTCAGTTTCCTTTAGGTTCAGGTGCTGATGGCCCAATAGGCAGCATGGCAGGCATGGAGACTCATCATATAAATGGTTCTTTAGGTAGGAAAGATTTAACTGCCTCAGCACAATGCCAATGTATACATATTTTCCATCCATTTGCACATTCTCGCCTTTCAGTGAATACTTAAAAGTCTTTTCCTTTTCCCTCCATTCAACAGGATCTGGTGACATTGAAAGCCTCCCAAAGGTATGGGACATTTCTGCACTGTTTTGAAAGATATTTAAACAGTGACGTACATTTCTCTGAAATTCATTTGTGGCTGCTGTCCTCAAACTTCTTTTTCACATTCATCAGAGCTCACCAGGAAACCTCAGCATGAATAATCAGCCTGGCACACCAAGAGATGACGGAGAAATGAGTGGCAACTTCCTCAACCCATTTCAGAGTGAAAGTGTATGTATGCAGAAAGCTTTTTCCAAAGGATCATTTGTGTTAAATACAGCAGCAGCTGTCATTCAAAATACCTTCTTGTCTTTTTGCAGTATTCTCCAAACATGACAATGAGTGTGTGAAAGGACAGCGCAGGAGTGAAACTACAAGTTTTTACCATGTTAATTGACGAAACAGAATCTTCTCTCAGCCAGCTCTTTGGTTTTCTACTTATTTAGTCTTTGGTGAGCTATCGTGAGTTACAGTGAAGTCATCCTACTCCAAATCTAAACAAACTCAAGCAAGCCACGAAAGGAAGCAGAAGACCTCTAGAACAAGCTTTTTTCAACATTTTTTTTTTGTCATTCCATGGTTAATGTCTGTGTCTTGTTTGGATTCACACAGGGCTGGACATCAATCAATTTTTTTTAATTCTCAAATCTTTCCACACATTTTTCTATGTACCTTTTTTATATATGTAATTTTTTTTCTGTTCTATGCAGCATAGCTGATACCAAGGAAGCCCTCGGTATCCCATACAAAGGTTCCCCGATGATAACTCCCACTTTTAGATGAAGCATAATATACAGTTACACACTGTTATGGTTGAACAGCAGATTTGTTGTTGTTGTTGTTGTTGGAGTAATGGGTGCACGTGGTGGTTTTCCTCAAGATTTTTCAAGGCATTCATTCAATATGTTGTTTTCACAAGTTTAAACAAGTTTTTTAGACTCAATGTCATGGATTTGACCAGACAACCACTACTGGCAAAAATCAGCTTGTTAACAAACATATTGTTTTGGCAAACCACAGTCTGGCTTCATTTCCGCTGGGCTGTGGAGTAAGACAAATGTACAGTATATCCCTAAAAGCAAAAGACTGAACTTACATTTTTAGGACTCACTTCAAGAGTTCTTGTCATGTTGGATTTGTTCTTGTAAATACAGCTATCTGTTAAGAATTTGGATATGCTGATATTAAAATCATTTTCACCATTTGTAGTATGTGTTTGTGTGTGTGACCTTTCTGGAAAAACCTGCACAGGCCACCATGAACATTTATATTGGTCTCTGCTGGTTTATACTGGTGTTGATCTAAAACTACATTCTTTACTGATTAACTGGTCAACTGATGTGCTTTTGCTGGGTAAACAATGAACAGGATTGTTAAGATTGGTGGAGACAAACCTATCCACAAGTTAAAAGCACAAAATATGTTGGTGACCAGCTATTGGTAAACCTACGCTTATGAGAGTCAGTGAGGTGAATAAAGTCCTTCTGAAGCTAAGTGATGCATTTGTGAAAAAAATAAAAAATTAAACTTACGAAGGAAGTGTAAACTGGTGTCGCGTCAGTTAAGCTTTTTCTGTAAGTTGAATAGGGAAGGTGTAGGACGTTGCGTACGATTTTTGAACTCTGAGAGTTTTACACTGGCGAAAGCTAGATATTTTACATCATAACTTGTTAAATATGGATTTTTTTTTTACACAAATGCATCACTTCACTTCAGAAGGCCTTTACTAACCCCCCCCGGAGTCGTGTGAAGTACATTTATGATGGATGGATGTGGCACTTTCTTCAGCTCATACTCGTATCGTTCACTGATAAAGCTCGGATGCGTCAGGATATTTATTAATATATCTCCGGTTGTGTTCATCAGAAAGAAGAAAGTCATACTCTTAGGGTGAGTAAAGCTTGGGGTAATTTTCATTTGAAAGTGAACTAATCCTTTAAGTTACTTAGAGACTGACATGTTTGCCTTGTCAATGTTAGGCTACATTTTAAAATCAAGTTCCCCCTCAGGAGATTTTCACTCAGTTGAAAAGAAATAGAAACCTTTTTTAACATTATACATCTTTACTGTCATTTTTGATCAATTTATTGCGTCTTTGCTGGATAAAGTATTAATTTTCTGATGCCAAACCTTTGAACAGTAGTGTATTGTAACATCTACCTGCTCATCAAAGAAAAAAAAGATAAAACACCAGCTTCATAAAAAACAGCCAGCGGGTCCCATAAGCAAGCATGCAAATTACAGTAATCAGAAATATGTTAACACAAACAGTTTTAATTTTAGTCTTTACAAGCATCTAACATGTACTGTTTATTATTATTTTATTAGCAAGAATATAGCTATTTGACATGGTCACAGGTGAATACAAAAATAAAGAAAGAATCTATACATTAGCAAAGACGTTACAAGAGCATAGAAACGGTTGAAGTGCCAATAGTCATTTGGATACAAAAAATGTTATGAATAATTAAAGAGTTCCAATGAATGATAGTGCAATCAACCCCAACTATCCTAATGAGCTGGACCTGATTGAAAGTCCTTGTCCTTGGAA
The DNA here is from genome assembly GCA_003731715.1 of Anabarilius grahami. Classification (NCBI taxonomy): domain Eukaryota; kingdom Metazoa; phylum Chordata; class Actinopteri; order Cypriniformes; family Xenocyprididae; genus Anabarilius; species Anabarilius grahami. The sequence continues at coordinate 2,948,476 of RJVU01018862.1, forward strand.
ACCTGATGCAGCTGGTTTTAGAAGGTCTCTCACCCTGGCCAGCTGCAAAGTTCTCAAAACCCCTCTAAAACCAGCCATCAGAACAGCCGGTTTTCTTTTTCAGCAGTGTTTCTCATACCATCAGCTTCCTGTACTGGCTGCTCACGCTGCTTTTAAAGGTCTCCAACTTGCTTGACCTGGTGCTGCTGGTGAACTGTGCGCTCCTCTCGATGCCTGAGACCCCCTCACACTTGAGAAAGGCGAGAACCTGTTTTTGGCACTGAGACGACCCAAAGTAGTAGATGAGGGGGTCCAGACAGCAGCTGACGCTCCCGATGCACGTGGAGACGAGGTACGCGGCGTAGGACTCATCATTTTGCTTGCGAGCGAACTGCACATAATGCGACAACAGGATGATGTTTGTTGGTGTGAAGCATATGACGAAAACAGCGAAAACCGTTACCGCCATAAAAACGGCCCGCGTTTTTTTCGCGCGGTTTTCCACGTTGGCTGCGCACAAGGCTTGGATGATGCGCACGTAGCAGACTGTGCTAAAAATGAGCGGAATGAAAAAGAAAAGTGAAGAGATGACGGGGAAAAAGTACAGGTAATACTCGCGGAGGTGGTGGATGTCAAGGACGTCGTGACACGTGGTTATGCCCAGGTCAGGTAAGTGAATGGTCTGATTGGAAATCAGCAAAGGCGTCACACCGCCGATGGACAAAAGCCACATGGCGGCACACACGACGGACGCGGTTTGAGGACTGCGCCAGGTAAGAGAGTCCATCGGGTAGACGACAGCCATAAAGCGATCTACACTAATGCACATAATCAGCAGCACAGAGCAGTACATGTTGCAGTAGAAAGCAGCCGTGACGAAACGACACATCCCAGCCCCGTATATCCAGTTATTTCCGTTTAAATTGTAGGCTATTCGAAACGGAAGAACCAGTACGAACAGAAGGTCAGCGCAGGCTAGATTCATCATATAAATCGCAGCCGGTTTCTTCGGTCTCACTTTGCGCACAAACATGACAAGTGCCAGCAGATTTAGAGGAACGCTGATAATAAACACAATAATATATATTGTAGGGATGACAGCGGTCACCACACGGCCTGTGAGGAAGTTGGAGGCCTCCTGAGAGATGTGATAGGCCTTTTTAGCCACATGGTGGTGGTGGTGATCTTTCGTGGGTTTGGATGCTTGGCCAGAACTGGAGCCGCTGCCTTCGTCCTGCACGTCCAGATAATCAAATATTGGTTCGTCGGTGACGGTGAGGAAATAACCCGAAAACGTCCGAATCAGCGTTCCTGAAATAATAAATAAAGTGTAAAATGTTTGGCAAAACATTCTGGTCACAAATGCTAATGATTGTCGTTAATGTGTGTGTCACTGTCACTATGGAAAACATAGCTTAAAGTCCCTGTGAACCGGAAGTTGCAAACAACTTTTCTCCAGTGTTGTGACATATTTCCAAGTGAAACAAAATATTGAATAGAGGGCAGAGTTTTACTTTAGCGCTCCTCCTCTCCATCTCTCGCTCATAAGGTTGGAGGGGAGTGTTTTAAGTGTTTTCAACCAAAGACTATAGAATAACACAAGATGTGTCACTCGTATTGTTTTGAATGGGAGAAAGTGCAACATGCAATATGGCGGAATAGGCCCCGCCTTCTAAATAAGAGCCAATCACCGAGTCATCGCGTCACTGCAGCGGCCGTTAGAAGTTCCGGTTTCTATAGAAACAGTAAGACGCGCCGCCGAAATGAGGCACAAGAGACGCGCATTTAGGTTTGCGCATGCGCATTAGCATGATCCAGCCTAAAAAGTAAATTTTTTTTGTCATGATTCGAGCGTTTAGGAAAAAAATTATGAGACAGTTGTTGTCAGATTTCATTGGTGATTACAAATATGAAATTTAATTGAAAGCTTGGCAAACAGCTTTAGAGAATTTGATGTTTCCCCATTCAAAGAGATAGGAGCTGCACTTGCATGCCCGAGAGGCGTTTCAAAGATGGCCGCCGAGTGAAGTGACTTGTCTTAAAGGGACTTTGTTTTCAACCCAAGCCGTCAAACTGACGTCATCAGAAAAGTAACGCCATTCCAGACCGGAAATAACTTTTCAGATTTTGATTAAAGATTACCACAACAAATAATTTTTTTCTGTGTATTAAAGGATTAGTCCACTTTTAAATAGACTTTTCCTGATAATTTACTCACCCCCATGTCATCCAAGATGTCCATGTCTTCCTTTCTTCGGTCGAAAAGAAATTAGTTTTTGATGAAAACATTCCAGGATTATTCTCCTTATAGTAGACTTCAATGGGCACCAAACAGTTGAAGGTCAAAATTAGTTTCACTGCAGCTTAAAATTCTTCTACACGATCCCAGATGAGAAATAAGGGTCTTATCTAGAGAAACCATTGCTAATTTTCTGAAAAAAATTGAAAATTATATAAGTTTTAACCTTAAATGCTCATCTTGAACTAGCTCTCTTCTTCTCCTCTATTAGAATTCCAGCAGTGTAAACACTGCTAAGCGTAATACTGCCCTCCACAGGTCAAAGTTTGAACTAATTTTTACATGCAAATTGCTAGTTCAATAGTATATAACAATTAGTTCAAACTTTGACCTGTGGAGGGCAGTAAAACACTTAGCAGTGTCTACACTGCTGGAATTCTAATAGAGGAGAAGGAGAAGAGAGCTAGTTCAAGATGAGCATTTAAGGTTAAAACTTATATAATTTTCCATTTTTTTCAGAAAATTAGTATAAGGAGAAAAATCCTGGAATGTTTTTATCAAAAAGTTTAATTTCTTTTCGACTGAAGAAAGAAAGACATGGACATCTTGCATGACATGGGGGTGAGTAAATTATCAGGAAAAGTTTATTTAAAAGTGGACTAATCCTTTAACTTGCATGGATTAATTGTTCACCCCAAGACTAGTATGCGCTAACAATATCATGACGACTTTACATTTAAATAAACTGTTTGTTTGTTTTTTTTTTTGTTTTTTTGTAGGCTATTTTTCATTTATTGTGCCTTATTTTGAATTAATGTTTTTATTTAAATATTTTAGATGGATATTTATTTATATATTTAAATAATACCCCTGCTTAGATAAAGAAATAGCCTGTGCTATTTTGTAGCTTCTCTCTGCAGGTCAGGCTAGATATTTTATACTTTTCATACTTTTTTTATTTTATTTTATGATTACTGCATGGCATTTAAATAGAAATGTAGTCCTTTACCACTCTGTCACTAGATAGTTTCAATATAAATTAAAAAACAGTTTTTTTAGTTACAGTAAAAAAAATTTTACAGTTTGTTGTATTGCTATTCATTTATTTCCCCTGACTTTATTTTCAATTTTAGATATATTTCTTTTTTTATATTTATATTTAAATATACTAATATCCCTGCAAAAATGCTCATGCTACGTGGCAAAGCTGGTTTAATCTTTTTTTTTTTTTTTCAGAAGAGATTTCACGATTACTTAGGCATGGCATTTTAAATAAAAATATAAATCATTACCATGATTTCAACTTTCGACCAAATAGTCTTGCCTTAAAAACAAACGGTTCAAACAAAAAATAGCGAGTTAATTTCAAACTAATAACGAGTAAGCACCTATTGAGTGTACTTGGCTCCGCTTACCAAAGAACTAAGTTACTAAAGTCCAGTGCAGCGTCTTACCGTTATTGGGCAGCGCAGCCGCAGATCCCTCCACAGCCAACAGCCACATCAACACCACAATCCGCAACATCACGACCGAAAGAAATAGTGCAGTTCAAAATTCCGGTTTTTGGTCTGTTTTACGCTCTTTTCATCAGACTTTTCCCGAATGAGCCTATTCTCGCACGCTCTCAATAACAGCAAAACATCAGGAAAGACTAGAGGGAGGATGGATTCACTCCGTCTGGCGCGTGCATGTCAACGCCTACTCGTGCAACTCAACAGACACAGAGACCAGGGCTGCGTTTCCCAAAAGCATTGTGAAGACCATTGCTACCGATGTTATGTACGATCAGTTTGGATCACGATGATTTTGGGATCTAACCCAGGACTAGCTGATAGAAATTTCAAGTTAAGTTAAAATTTGTAAGGGTCAAGTCATTTTACAGAACATTATATTGTTAATTTATTTCACCAATTACTGTTACAAGCAGAGTATGACTTAGGACAGAAATAACAAAAACTAAATTTGAAAGTCATGAATAAACACTGTTTTGATGTAAGATGTATTTATTTAAAATCAATACATTAATCCTTCTCAGAACACTTTTTTTAAACTGAAAAGATTTGGGAATGCTCTTTTAAAAGATGAGCACTTAGAAATGAAAGGCACTAGTTAATGACAGGCCTGTGAAAAGACTCCAGTTTATCTCATTTAACAGCCACATGGCAGTAGTGCATTTTGAAAGTTGTTCCTCTTATTATTCCCTTGTTATACATTTTGAACATATTAAAACATTGCAGCTTTCAATACATTACTTGCCATTAAATATACATTTCAATTATACTTGTATTTAAAAAATATAATCCATACACAATTAAAAAAAAAAAAAAAGTCATCATGAAATATTGTGAACATTTGTTTCTTTGATTGTGGCGATAAAATTTCCTTTAAGTGTACGTAAAATCAAAAGTATGCTATGTATGTACAGCTTCTTCGAGTGGTGAGATCTCATTTGATAATTAAATATAGAAGACCTGCAAAAACAGTTGCACAAATACCCTGAATGCTCCAAGATATTTATTTTACAAAAACATCTAAAAACCAAAAGGCACGTTCCATTCTTTTTTTGCATAATTTGCAAAGTGTAAACTAACATTGGTAGCTAGTTAATATTTCCAAGCATATTTGCACTGCATTAACTCCAAGGAATTTTCATTTTCCATAGAACTTTTTGTTCAAAAGGAAGATCAGTAGATTGACGTTGACTTTGGCCTTGTCAAACATTTTCATGACAGCTACTCCTTCATACTGAAGCTGCAACAGGTCCTGATAATAAAAAACACAAGACATGAAAAACATTTCTGTATCCATAAATGCAATTCCAAATAATAAAAGTAATATCCTGCATGCCTAAGAGAAGAAAATAAAAGCGAGTGCCTTGTGCCAGGCTCTGTGCACCTGGGAACTGACCTGGAAATGCAGTTGCACCTTCTCCATTTCAACTCCCAAAAACTTGGCCTTTATCTCAAAGTCCCCCACTTCCTCACAAGGGCAAATGTCAAACATGACATTTTTTAACCTGAAATGTACAAAACACTTACTGAAGTACTGGAATAGGTGGGGCTTAAGAGTGCAAAATGACTGGTAGTGCCTGGTCAAAAAAGTATTATAAACATAATACATTCCTGAAACTTGATAACAAATTAAATGACTAAATCCCTTAGAAGATCCCTTAAAAGACAACATTTTTAATATTCTTTTGATCTGCCTTAAGAGATAGCAAAAATAGTTGGCTTGACACTCCCTAAACTCCCCTTTGGCCACCATGAGGAAGAACAAAACAGGATGGTTAACTCCTCATAATGCACTACCCCACCCCTTAATGCAACACACATACTGCTGACAGTACATTAAGCATTCTCTTAAAAAAAAAACATATATGTGCAATATGTCCTAACCACTGATCTGGGGTCACTTTAGATCAGGGGTGTCCAATCCTGCTCCAGGAGGGCCACTGTCCTGGGCCGCATTTCCTAAAAGCATCGTAAGCCTAAGTAGATTGTAGAACCACTACCACCAATGGTCTTTACACTCAACATAGCTCACAATGCTTTTGAGAAACACAGCCCTGCAGAGTTCAGCTCCAACCCCAATTAAACTCACCTGAACCAGCTAATCAAGGTCTTACAAGGCATACTAGAAACTTCCAGACGGGTGTTGAGGCAATTTGGAGCTAAACTCAGCAGGACATTGGTCCTCCAGGAGCAGGTTTGGACACCCCAGATTAAGATATTATGTGCTTGATGGCGCAACGTAAAATTACTCATTATCAATGCAATTATTTATTAGTAATGGAAAGAAAAGAAATGATGTAAGAACACACTGATTAGACTGGAGGCCTTCAATCTCCAGAATGACTCCTTTCTCATGCAGTTTGGCAGCTGTGTACTTCAGGGAAGAGGCCTTGGACTTCTTAGTGCTCTTCTCTTCTTCCTTTCTGTCCAGTTTAATGGACCTTCGTGAATTCCTGGTGGTGAAACAACCATTAGTGAAATATTATATGTCATATAGGGAATGACAGTAGACACTTTCCAATTTCCACACCACTAAGTGCCTCTCTAAAGCTATTGTGTATCATTTGTTAATTGCATTATGTAGGGCGGAGGGGGGTTCAATTGTACCACTTAATAATCATTCAAGATAAATGATCAATAAATTAAATGAGAAAATAACTTATGAAAATGTCTAAAGATCAAATAAATTAAACGAGTTAGTCATTAGGATAGATAAAAAAACAAATGCTCAGTTAATTTAATTACACTGATAAATGAACAAATTGATATTGACAACAGATTAGTGCTGTACTGCAAAGCAGCAGGAAATCAACAAAAAGGTAAAAGATAATAGAGAAAAGCAATAGCTAAATTAAAAATGCAAATATTAAATGTCCCGATCACATATTAAACAACTGTTTTCAGTTTTAACATTTTATATTTTTGTATTTTCTAAATTACATTGATTTGAATATGTATTGCTTGATTAACTGTTTGCTAATCAAACTGTAGGCTCTTATCTATTTATTAACAAAATTAATTGCTTAATTGATGATTGACTTCTTAGAGAACTTTCCATGTATCTCCACTCACTTTCTGTTGAGGTTATCCAGACAGGTTTTGATGTACGTGTCATAGTAGTTGATCTGTTCTTGATAGAAAGCTGCCTTGGAATTGAGTGCAGTCAGAGTCTGCTGCAACTTCACCAATTCTGCTTTCCTCCTCTGCCTATAGCGCCGCTGGTATCGAATGTCCTGCCACATAAAAAAAATATATATATATTTTACAAATAGAGTCAGACTAAAAGACATGAACTAACAGCCTAAACCTAGTTGAAGGTGTTTATAGTACCCTGCAGTCCTAAAGGGAGCAAGATAAGGTCATCATGCCATGATTTAATAATTAAGCTCAACGGCTAAGCACCTAATCATATATCCAGAGAGTTACCCTGCAGTAATTAAAGTCAAGGGCATAACAATCATTATATGGCTTAGGAATATCCACATTCATCCCATACACAATTCTAACTTATCAATGAGCCATGCTTAATGTGCAGAGCCCAAGCTCTTTTCATATAGTTCCTGCACCCCTGAATGAAGTCACTAAGGCCTGACCTTGGAGATGTCATTGATAATTTCCTGGTATTTGTGTTTTGAGCTGGCCAGACCAGCCTGCTCTAGAGTTCTCAGGTTCCTGAGGATCTTCCTCTTCTTCTGCTCCAGAGGCAGCTGGCGGTCTTCCAGCATTGCCTGGCTGCTCTTCAACCCTTCTGGAGTCTGAGAGTCCTGCACCACCTGACGCTCCACAAGCTTAGCGTGCTCTGCCTCCTGCAGCACCAGAGAGAGAGGGTGAAGGTTAATCAATTGAACTTAATCTGAATCTGATGGAAGACTGACCTCCATTCAGTCTTGATCATTGGGGCAAAAGCCAACTGTACCTGTGCAGCAGAGGCGGGAGTTTCTAGGATATCTGTGAGTGTCTCCCCTGGTTGAATTTTCACAACATCCACTATCAGTTTCTTTGTTCTGCAAAGTGACAGGCAAACAAAGAGGAGGATGCGCTTGTCAGGCTTATCAGAGTGTCTCAACATGTTCTGCGTTTTCTCATCTGGTAAGATACTGGTTGACATTGTTCAGATAATGCGATTCAAGATGAGACTTGATAAAGACTGCAATATGCTGGTGACACAAGGGACAAAATGATGGCAGAATTTTAATTTTTGTAAGTTTCCCTTTAACTTACAAATGTCCAGACTTGACTTAATTAAACTTTTTTTAAAACCATTTGATATTTTTTATCTGCTGAGCATAAAAGAGTATGTGTCTATTGTCAAGGTGTTTTTTGTCTATCGATTCAGTCAGCGGGGTCCAATGTTGCTTTGGACCCTATTGGCATTTTTTTATTGTATGGACTAGAACATTCTTTTAAATATCTTTTATGTTCCAGAGAATAAAGAAAGAAAATTGTGCAGGTTTGGAACAACATAAGGGTGGGTAAATGATGATAGAATTTTCATTTTTGCTTAAACTTTAAGAATGAGTTTGTCCAAAGGTTTGTCTGGTAGTAAAAGCCAACCAAAATTGCCTGCAAGGAAAACACATTTGCATCACATTTGTCTCACACTGTACATACACAAATTTGCTAGTTACAATAATTCATGTTTATATGGTCTGTAAACGGAAGATCATACACGTCACAGATGTGTTTTTTGTACATGGAAATGGAGCAGGGTGTATAAACATTTAGACAATAAGCTATGACATCACTCTTCCTGCTTCCTCCCCAAAGAAAAAGATGCACCATATCGAAAGAGCCCAAGGCTAGAAGGCTAGCGGTTAGCACACAAGTTTAACGGAAGGCCAACAATACTGGCCAGCAAATGACAGTCAACAAATGTTTCCTTTGAGTTTTATTACACAAGTACTTGATAACCTCTGTTTATAAGGCCTGTTCACAACACATGACCAAAAGCGTGACTCTTATTGGTTGAGCAATTTTCTTTGCAGTGTGATGTAAAAGAGATTAGAACACCTCTTCATAAAAAATCTGTTTCATTGATGGCATTCATGTTCATGTGGGTCTAAACCAGGGGTGTCAAACATACGGCCAACAAAGGTGTCCAATCCGGCCAGGGGGATGATTTGAACAATAATAAAAAAGTTATGCATGGTCATAAATCCGAACGGTTATTAGTTTTATTTTGGCCAATATCTATTCTTGACTTGCAAACAAACTGCTTTGCAATCATTTCCCAACTGTCATTTGTGTGGAAATATTACGAAGTCTATAAACAGGACGTTAACACAGGCACATGCTGAATACGGACACAAAGAGAAGAACACACATGCGCCAGCAGAGCAAATACTGTACCAGGCCGAGCTCACTGTTTGTGAAATATAGGAAGAAAAATATATTGAATTGGGTTTTATATGAATGGAACTGTCTTCAGATAAGTTTTGATCTCCGTATTAGTAGCCTATTTTATAAGCGCAACACTGCTTTTTATACAGCGGTAATCAAGGAAACGCTGTATAGCTGCAGTTCCACAAGCGCCACCTACTGACAGAGAGTGAATTTTCATTTTCATTCAGTCCATCTGCTATTTCTGTGTTATGCGGGTGTCTTATGTATCATAATTTCACAAAGGTATTAAGTCGGACCATGCTTGTTTTTGCTGTAAATCTTGAAATTATACTGCTCATGCTCAAAATGCAGTGGTGCCTGTATACCAAATGGCTACACATATTTTTGTTTTAGGCCAGTTTGGCCTGTTATAAAAATATAAACAAATATATTAGCTTGAAAGAAAAAAAAAAAACGTATCAAATTTGCTCCCAAAAAAATTGGAATTGGCCATAAAAAAAAAGAAAATCTAAATCAGTGCATCCCTAATAAAAAAATATTAATTAAAACATTATTTTAAAAATCTAATAAAGTCAAAATGCAGTTTTCAAAGAGCAGTGTTTTTTTTAACAAATTAATGTATGGTTTGTATGGTTAATATTAATGTAACTGTCAGCTCACTAAGATTACAAAAAAAAAAATCGGCCCGCATATGGTTATATTTTTTCCCATCCGGCCCTCAACCTAAAATGAGTTTGACACCCCTGGTCTAAAGAGACACATTAAAGGTATAGGGTAGGCAATTTCAGAGTGGCTAGCAATAGCAAGCTAGCTTTTAAAGCATTAGATTCCACCCTCCTGTCAGAGCGTTCTCCAAAGCCAAGCCTCATCCAAAACACATGAATGCGCAGGTCACGCACAGCTAGAGCAGATAATAGCTAGAGCAGTAATTTAACGCCATCATAAGAGACGCCGTTATTACCTCATTTCTCAAAGCACAAAACATTACAATAATAATGAATGCAAACAACTTACAGAGCTCTTACCTCCTGATTGTTGCTGATTCATTTTCCCATTTATAAAGTTGACACGCATAATTACGCACAAGTACGCGCTGAAGTGCAGAAATGTCAATCACTCATCACTGTAACCTCATTATGTCCTATAACTTTCGCTGTAATGTTATTTACCTGACCATAAGTTGATGAAAGTTTATTATTCATGTCTTCTCGGGTCCATTTGGGAAAAAAAATATTTATTTTAAATTTCCCGAGACCCGAGGTCAATAATACTGAACCCGACCTGTGTCCGAGGCACTCGTCGAAGTTTTGGACCCGAACCCACTCGGGTCGGACCTCGGGTTTTCGGAATCCAAGTGGAGTTGTGAAGACCTCTAGTGCGTGGAGGTATGGAAATACATACGTTGACAGGCAGGTAAGACATATCAGACCAAATGCAATGATTGGACGAATATTTTTTGGTTCTGAGACTTCCACAGATGATATCTGTATTTTGTTTTTATATTTAGACCACTTATATTATTGATTGCTGTCAGGACGTGAAGAGAGTTTCAACCTGAATAAGAAAAAAATTGCATACCCTACCTTTAACATTCAAATTAAAATGTTTGCCGCACCGCATTTTTTACGCTGAATCGTCTTGGTGTGAACAGACCTTTACTTAATGCTAATTACACAAAGCCAGTCAAGAGGCCCATTTTAGAAGTGGAAAAGATAAAACGGGCCACCAAACCACTTCCTCCCATGGGTCAGCAGAGATATGAAGACAGGAAATTATAACAGTGAAGAAAAGTTGAGTGTGGGAAGAGAGATATATATATGTGAAGACATTTCACATATTAAGGCAGTTGAAGAAGAGATGATTACTTCCTTACTTACTTTGTCATTAGTCCCTTCATGTCTTTGTCATCTCCATCCAGCAGCTCAAACTTGTTGGTGAGGGTAAGAGAGATCTCAGTTTTGGCCAGCTGACTCAGTGAGTTCTCCTTGTTGGGGTCATTTGTGTCCACAGTTCCTTCACCTGAGTGAAAAAGTGTTTTACTTTCATTATTGTGTAAATTCTGACGGCAGGTTTCTGCTAATTTCTGTCATTTTCTAATAATCGGCTGTCAGTGGGTGAAAATTGATCTAGACTAACACACTGTTGCCAAAACATCAAATCAGTCTTCATGTCATCTAGGTGGATAATACTGGTAATGTCTGAAAGGTGTTGATGAAATTATGAAATTATGTGTTTGTATTTGTTATCATTTTACCAAGTAGAGACTCAATGTCAGGAACTTCCCCCAGATCCTTCAGGAGTTCATGCAGAAGATCACTGTGATCTGGAGCAATAGCTTCCTTATGTTCCAACACCAACTAGAAGACCAAAAAAAAAAATTTATTAATTGGTCTGTATAGACTACAAAACAATACAAAACTTCTTGACAACATATCACAATTTCAAAATTGACCCTGGATCAAGTTAAAAGTCCTACTGCAATTAGTATAACTATTACTGTGAAATCTACTTAAGATGAGGGTAAAATTATAAAAAAAACATTTATGTTAAGCCTATCAGAAATAGTATCATTTTAAATATGTCAAAATTACATTCCTGTAGCTCAAACAGCAGAGCATGGTGCTTACAATGCCAAGGTCATTAGTTTGATTCCCAAGGAATGCATGAAAAAAAAAGTACGCCTTGAAATGCAATGCAAGTCACTTTGAATAAAAGTGTCTGCCAAATGCATAAATGTAAAATATAAAGTTGAAAATGTAGAGACTCTGATGTACCCTGTCTCCAAATGTATGATCCATTTCATACACCATTCATGATACACACATTTTTTAATAGAATCTGCAACATAAAGAGGATGAGGTATTTATTTCCAATCCATCTCATTGTCTTACAATTTGACAGAGAAAACAGGGCAACACCCAACTGTAGGAGTGGATTTGAAGGGAAAATTCAGACAATGTCTTCTTTGTGTAACTCCTAAATATCTGTTTTGAACTCCTCAAATCACAGAATATCTCTGGTTCAATAAAATATATATTACAGCCATAACAGCTTAAAATGGACATCACATCTCTAAGTTTATGTGTTGCACCCTTGACACACAGAAATGTCAGTCCAAACAGAAAGTATGTAGGCGTTTGGCTGAGTTGGGAAAAGTATGCAGGCTCTATTATGTCTGCACAGGTCATGATGTCACTTCCTCACACATATGGATCAAGTTAAGCCGCTCCTCAGTAGGTTCCTCTCATGACTCAAAGGTGGCTAATGATAGTTAATCACAATGAGTTGCAGATCTAAAAAAAAAAAAGCATTTGACTTCACATTCCAGATAACGCACCTACAGATAAAGTAAATGTTGATGTGTGTAAATTAGAGTCACCCTATCTCTTTTCTAAATGCAAGTTATAGATCTTATTGTGGATGGTTAATCCATGCATGTTTCTTTTTTTTTTTTTTTTAAAGTTTTGACTTTGTAATGTTTAATCTAAATGTCATAACTAGGTCTTCCAGGACTTCTCCAATCATTTAGTCTGCTTTGCCCCACCCCTGCAAGCTCTCATTCATCTGCTTCCACTTTTGAGTGTAACACCCATATCTCAAAATCCAATCAAAAACTGATGTATAAAAATCAAGTCACACCCTACATTTTTTCTTTTTCAACAATCTGTTACACTCGGATGTGTTACAATATGGAAGAAAAAAATCTGTGGCTACTTCCGTTTCATTGCAACTTAAAAAAAAAAAAAAAAGAGGTTTCTATTGAATTCTCAGTTGGTTATGTTTTATGACTTACAGAGTGTGTGTTGATGATCTCCTCAATAGAGATGTAGATAACAGGTTTGCTGAGTGTCACCATGTCAGAGTACTCGTCCACGTTAAACTTCTCCTCTGGAGCTGGAACGTCACAAGCTGCCTGAAAGAAGCCCCTAAAAACAAACAAAACAAACAAACATAAAAACATGCCCAGATTAGTGCAACTGTGCCGATTTTCAATGGACCTCGGACCTATGTAAATGAACAATGTTTACCATTTCTCCACGTTACCTTTACTGAGAAATTAACATTTATTTGCCAGCAAAAGACTTTTGATAGCTCCAGGGCTTTTGTGAAAACTACAGATTGTACTTCTGCATTTTTGTATCCCCGCCCACAGACAGTCGGGTCAACAAGAGGGTTATGTACAGAGCAGTTATTGTAAAGGTAGGTTTATCACTGAAAATTGTACTATGTCTACTCTTTAAACAGCATTATAGTAAAAATGGAACACTATGGCAACAGCTTTCTTACCTGTTCGCGACAGCGTTTTGCTTCGTAAGGTTAAGCAGAACTGACAGAACAGCAGTTTCTTTCAGTTTTTCCCCTCCATTTGGCCTAAAAGACTGTGTTCGTGGTCATCCAGTTTGAAATGTTGACTACAAACACAGAGGTTTTTCAGATTTCCATTGCGGCATTCTCTCTGTATTCTTAGCACGCTACAATGCGCTGGATCCTTCACTGGAAACCCAAGTAACCCACTACCTCTAAACGTTTACACTTTGAATTCTTGCACCCAGGAACAAAACAAGTCAACACCATTACGACTAAAAGTTAGCTAAGTAGTATTTCCTACTAAAGCAAAGCAGTTTGACTCTGGTAAGCATACCCATAGCAGACTGATGGGAGTGGCCTTGGACAGCAACATGTCCAGTGCATTATGGGTGTTGAAGTTCTCCTACCTATTTGGTAAAAGGAAAGACAACAGTCCTTTTCTCCGTTTTATCTAGTCAGTTAGCGCTGACCCCAAAAATTTCTACTGTATAGGCAGCCAAATTTGATTGAAAGTCCATTTTGCCAGTGGTGAATTACCCCTTTAAAGCTGTGGATTACTTTGTGATTTTAGTGGAAAATCTGTGGATCTCTGTAGAACTACTACTCAAATTAGCCAAAATATTTAATACACAAATATGCAGGAGACATGGGAGTGTGGAACCTGTTCATATTCTGTGAAAATCTGTTTTTAAATCCAAAACAAGATGTTTGAACCAAATGCATAATCAATGTACAATGCAAAGTAGGCTTGAATGAGAATGTCACATGCTGTCATAAACTGCAATAATCCAGCTCAAGTGTAAACTATCAGGTCCATCACAGACATGCCATCAGGCAGAACTGCTGAGAATCAGAGAGGAAAAGAAATCAGCAGGGAGTTTCCAGTAAGCATGACTCACCAGCATGGGAATGAGGGGCTATGGGTAAAAGGTCATTTACCACTTCCAGCTGCCTCACACAAGCACACACACTAATATGTCTGAAGTGGTGACATACGTCCCTCCTCACTGCTGATGCCTTATTTTCTTACAAAAACACTTCCTCACCTTTAACCTCAATTTCCATATATACTTAAGCTACCCTGACCCTAAAACATGTCTGATTGTTTAAAATCTTTTGTTCTACTCATCAGTTTCTACATAAAATACTTATGTTTCTATGAGAAGAAAACAACTTTGGACCCTACTGACTTTCGTTGCATGGACAAAAACACACTAAGATATTCTTCAAAATATATCTTCTTTTATGTTCCACAGAAGAAAGTAAGTCATACAAGTTTGGAATGACATGAGGTTGAGTAAATGATGACAGAATTGTCATTTTTGGGTGACCTATCCCTTTAAGTATTTGAATCTTCCCGACAGTACTAGTGTTTTTTTGTGACCCTGGACAAACTAAGCCTCAAACTAATAAAGTGCTCTGTTCTCCTCACCTGAACCTTTGATAGGTCTGGGAGATGTAGCTGTTCATGGGGGTGAGGTGGTCGCTCTCGTCCTCAAACAGCTTGTTGGCAGCAGCATGCTGTAGCATCTTAGCCACTGACGCCAGGTTCCTCCTTTGGTCCGAGTGTACCTGACCTCCAGCCGTCATGTCAATGATGTCAAAGCCATCTGGAGCCACGATGGCAGGATTCATGTAACGGTAATAGAGCAAAGTCCCTACAATCTGTGGGAAGAAGATGCCGCTATTCAAACTGAACTTATTTCACATTATTTTTCTGGGTTTTTTGAGACGCTGACTCCACAAAATGTGATTTAGTTAATCTTTATTCTATTGTGGTTCATGTGTCAAGCAATTATAGCGGCATTTCAAGTATGAAAGGAGCTTTGCAGGCAGGACCCAGTGAATACATATTTTAAAAGAAACATTTGTATGGATACACGAGTACCACAAAAATTTTCAACATCTGACCTTTAATAATTCATCCTCTGTGGCGTCAGGGAATTTCTCATGAAGCGTGTCCTTTAGAACTTTAGCAATATATCTCATGCCGTAACTGCATGCAAAAGAAAACGGACATCAAATAATGCAAAACAATAATCAGAGATCAGCAGTAGAAAAAAAAATATTAGGCCATACCTTAAAATAATGAGAGATTAGTAATGCATGAGCAAAACAGCACACATCGCTGATTATGTATTACAAATATATCTTGTTTTGGGCGGACTCTATGTACTACTGTGCTGCCCCCTGGTGCACGATGACACTGTAAAGTTATATTGTATAAAATAATCCTTCATAATACAAGAGGTATATTTGACAAACATAACAGGCAAAATGAAAATGAACTGCATGAAGCATAACTGAACATCTGTTTGAAAGGCTGCGATGGTCTTTGTTCTTACGGGATGTTTTCCAGTGATGACATGATAGACCCGAGCACTTTGTCTGTGACGGTACGGAGCACCTGATTGGAGGATTCCAGTTTGGCTCTCACTTCCTCGTGTGACAGAGCCTGCTCTGGCGTGACCTCATATGGCAGCTTACTATAAAGTAAAGTTCAACAACAGCAGTAAAAAACAATTAAATAAAAAAAAGTTAAGTAATAGAAAGTGGGGGTCAGTATAAGATATGCTATTTTTAATGTATTTGAAAGAAAGCTCTCTGCATTTATTTGATCAACCATACAGTAAAACAACTTAAAACAACAGTTTTCTATTTGAATATATTTTAAAATGTAATTTATTCTTGTAAATGGTAATGCAAAAGCTGAATTTTCAGCAGTCACTACTCTAGTATTCAGTCACATTATCCTTCAGAAATCATTCTAATATGCTGATTCAGTTCAAAAGAATTTATTTGATATATAACAATGTAAATGCATTTACTGTTACTTTTGATCAATTAAATGCATCTTTGTTGAATAAAAGCATACATTTCTTGCATATACAAATATTTATCATATATAGTATATATGGTTGTTTCTTATTGTAACAATTTATAAATAATATGGGGAAAAAAATTGCTAGCAAAGATGGAGGGGAAATGGATGTGAGAAAAAGTAAATGAGAGTGTGTGTAATATATGTGAGATTAAAAAATATGCATATGGATTGAGTGTGCATGTATGAACCTGGCTTCTCCTGTAGCGGTTTCTAGCTGATTAACCCAGGCTTTGTAGATGTCTACAGGGTTAGTGTTGATGCCTAGGTTTTTGTCCTCAATGATCTCTTTAACCACTGGTCCAAGCAGCTGCCTGAGGGCGTTCTGTCCACGAGCACCACGGTAAAAGCTCAGAACCATTTTAATGACTGTAGGGTTCCCTGTCACAATTTCCTGGATATGATCCACCTTAGATCTGCCAGAGATGACAGCAAAGTTACAATGATATTTGCCATACTGTATATTATAAAGCAAAACTATACACATTGTATCAGAGACATTTGATTCACGTTTGAGACAATGATTATGAATTGAGATTTATTAGTCTCTCCGAAACAATGTTTTTGAATGCTCAAAGCTAACAAATATTTCGGTCTCAGTCTATATATCTTACTTGATCTCCTCTCGCAGCGCTGACTCAAAAAGCTTGAGCAGCAAGTACTCTTCCCGCTGGTTAGAGGCATAGTTATACAGCGTGAAGATCACAGTGTCCATGAACTTGGTGGACTTGTTCTGGGGCATCTGGAAGATTAGCTTGGCCAGGTACGAAGGATTAGTCTATTAAATTAAGAAAAGTCATTGATTAAAAAATACAACTTAAATTATTTATAGTATGTATAACTTATAGGACATTTTTGAAATGTATAAATGTTTCCCCCTACATTTTATAAATGCTGTTTTTATTCATTTATATATCATATTTATAAATGCATTATTTAATATTCCTTTAATGCCTTTAGTCAGCCACATGTTGCAATTCAGCATTCCAGTCTATTTCTTAAATGATTTAAAATGGCTGAATTTGGGCCAAAGGTCTTTGTCTCACCTGTAGAAGGTAAAAGAGATGCTGATAGGCCTCCAGTTTCTTCCTTTTGTCTTTGCTCAGGCCCTTGATGCCCTGCTTTTCCCCCGTGGCCAGATCTTCTTTACTCATTTTGTTCTTTTTGCTTTTCATCTTTTTGCTGTGTGATACCACATCCTGCCAGAGGAGACAACATTGCAATAGTTGGAAAAATTAAGATGGGTCAAAGGTTACACTCACCTAGTCTGAACATCTTTAACTGCCTCTACTCTTATGAGACATAAGAAAACTAAAAGGTTTCTTTCTTATCTCATTGATGTCTATTTGCTTTAGAGTAGCATTCTAAGGTTCTAATATCATGGGAAAACACATAAACCCAAGTACATCAAAGGATAATGTAACATTTGTCTCATTAATCCATAGTATATACAACAAGCAGCTTAACAATCATAAAAAGTCTTTGAATGATTTAAAGCCACCGCAAGAAAGCACCTGTAGTGTGATCCTGTTCTTTACTAACAGGCCAATCTTAATATCCATCAAATTCAGATCCTTTTCCATTTGCTGATTAGCACGGATCTTGGTGACCACTTCCTCTCTAAGCCGTGTCACTTCCTGTTCCTCCTGTAAATCAAGGCTGCTTTGCTCCAGCAAATGTACAAATTTACGGACCACTGAGAGTGGGGGGTGCTGAGAACCGGCTGTTTGAAAAATAAATGGAAAAATAATGATATTTACCTTTAAAACCAATCAACTGACAACACAAGTAAATGTAAAATAAATTACATAATACATTAAATATAATAATGTAATTGACTTACTCAAGGTTCTGTAGTCAACTCTTGCTTTGTTAGCCTTAAGGTAAGCTTGAATCGTCACTATTTCTTTCTCCTGAACACGACACAGAATATTTCAGTGTCATGAGTATGAGTGATAAAGAAGCCGCTCATTCACTTGTGTGTGAGATGACTTACATGGTCTTTGAAGTACTGCAGTCTCTTAGTGTAGCTTCGTTTAGCTTTCCACATCTTCACAAGTGACTGTAGCTAAATTGTAGAGGAAACATATTTTCATGCTATGAATAATTGAACTACTGCAATTCAGAACAACAAAGTGGATATGGTATGATGAAAAACTGTAATAAATGAGCATCAGTGAAAGAAACATTACCTTAATCACAGTGCTCACACTGTCTTGGAAGGTCTTTAGTCTGTCTTTATAGACTCTTCTCTGTTTGTAGCCCTTCCAGGAGGCCTGTAATGGTAAACCAATCCCCATGTGAAAAATACCCAATGGCTGCATCCGAAATCGCATTCTTCCCTACTATATAGTAGGTGAAAAACAGTGTGTGACAAAAGAAGTCTGAAATTCACAGTACTCATAAAAGAGTAGGCAAAAAGTACCCGGATGACCTACTATTTAGGGCGAGATTCTGAAGTGTACATATGATGGACACTTTACTATACCATGAGGCCACAGGAGAGGATTTATGAACGGCAGTGAAGCAACGCAACTGACGCTGGTAGGTCACATGATAATGACAACATGGCGAATGTAGAACATCCAGATTATATTCATACAACACATATTTAAGCTATATAAATAACACACTTTTTTAGTGGTTGCGAAGTAATTACTTATTCAAAATAAGTACCTACTTGAGAGAGTACGCGATTTCGGACGCATCACATTTTTGTTCCTAGAACATATTAGTAGTTTATTTTCTTTGGAACTGAGTTGTAATGAAAACGATACAACTGTAGAGTTTAGGCAGCCGAAAAATTAACTAAAACTATTTTTTTCTACTATACTTTCATAGTATGTGTTTTTCAGTGTTTTTATAGTGTTCATTTTCAGTGTCTTGTTATTTGTGCGAGCAAAAAGCCTATGACAATTTTTCGAAGCGTAAAATCATTTAGATTTACATTCTTTTGATGTGTAAACTAAGAAAATTAAAGGGCAAATTATGCAAACTATGAAATT
>RJVU01018862.1:2967758-3047912 GCA_003731715.1 Anabarilius grahami
ATTATACAGTATATTTTTTCTTTATTATTTAATAATTTAAAGAAATAATAATAAAAATATATTAAAAAATAATAATTACGTTTTTTTTATCTTAAAACGGTGGCCAAATATTAAAATGTGAGTCTTAAAACTTTCAAATTAAATATACTTTGACATAAATAAGAATTGTATAGTAATAACATGCAGTAAAATGTAAACAACAACAACAAAAATCACAAGACTGTTGGAGGGCTGGTATATGAGTAATCAGGTTAATTATCAATAATTTACATTACACAGTTAAGCACCTGCAGTTTGATGACTCTCGGCTCTTGTTTTTGCAGGTACTCCAGTCTGTCATTATGTGCCCGCCTCACCAGGTATCCACGAATCAGGGCCTGCAGTTTGATGATGAGCTGCTCATTGGCCAACCACAGCTGCTCTCTGTTATACTCTGCTGTTACACTGCTCAAAACACTCTAGTTAGGGGGAAAGAAAATATGAACTGAACTGCAGAGCTCACAAACTGTACAAAACATGTATGTTTGTGCTAAAGACATACCTGGATATCTTCTTTGGTGAGCTGTGAACTGTCATGGACAAAATGATCTGGCTCAACCCATGTCCCTTCTTTGCTTTCAATGTTGTAGAAGTAATCATATTTATCCTTGATCTTGTGTTTTACCCATGACGTGCCACTGGTCCCTACAGATAACACAGTTGAAATTAAAGCACTGTGATTGCCCAGAGCTTCTGTGAAGAATAACTTATGTATGAAGAATACCATATGTATTTGCCTCTGTCTGAAATTAAATGAACCAATAAATGTTTTAGATGATGCTTGAAAAGTCAGTGGAATATTTACAACTAATATCTAACAATTTATCAAATTAAATTGGCAAAATTTTTACAGATTTTACACAGTTAGGTTATGTCAATGCTAATGAGAAACATATACAATAGGCTTAAGAATACAATATGCTGCTAATTATATAATAAATGATATTTAATATGCATGACAATAAATTCTCCAGCCTCAAAGAGTAAGGCAGATAACAATAACTAAGTTAATGATCAAATTATATCTAAACTTTCCAGACCGCAGTCATCAGGGGTGTGAGAGAGTTACCTTGTTCTGTTTGAGTGCTCTGTAACTGAGAGAGCTGGCTGTGGTAGATGTGAGCACATTCAGACAGCGCTGCTCGAAGACCTGCATCAGGACACTGCAGAGCAGCTAGTGTGGCCTTGGCATCTCCCTCAGATACTGCCCTGTTAATGTCTGCTATGGCCTCAGCCACTGAAATCATACACGAAATATACAGAACAAATCAGTTTCAATCATTGAGAATGGATACACAAAGTCACAGTTCTTCATAGAATGGTTAAATATATATATATATATATATATATATACACTTTACAATTTTATTTATTGTGACAATATTTTTGTCAGGTTTATGTTCAGTGTGTTTGGTTTAGTTTGCCCTGTCTGTCTGCCCGTCTGTATTCACTAGTTAGTTTCTTTGGTTACTGATTATGTAACACACCTGTTTCTATTTTGTTAATGTTCTAGTTCTGTGAAATTAAGCCCTTAGTTTCCTCAGTTTATTGTTCAGAGTTTGTATGATGTGGTCGCGTTCTAGTTTTTTCCTGATATCTCCTTCATTCTCGTGTGTTACGCTGCACGTTTGAGCTTCCACAAGAGGTTTGTTCTCACGTATCAAGCAGCTTCGGTTGGGCTTCTGTTTGTTTGCTGATATGTTTATATGTGAATAAAAGCCTAAATTCAGTTCAAATTTGGATTAAACCGCTCAATACATATGGATTAGTTTTATGATATCTTTTTATTAACTTTTTTGAAGCGGCAAAGTGCCTGTGGAGAGATAGAAAGCTCTCAGATTTCATCAAAAAGATAATTTGTGTTCTGAAGATGAACAAAAGTCTTACGGGTTTGGAAGGACATGAGTGTTCGTAATTGACAGAATTTTCATTTAATTTATTTTTCATTTCATTTTCGGGTTTTATTTCCCATTTTTGGGACAGACTTCACTATCCCTTTAATAAAGTGTTTTCATTAGTTTCTCCATCGTTGTGCATTCATTGCTGCCAAATGTGACCATTTTCTTGTGAATTTTATATAGATTCTTTTAATTAGCTTGTATATTATATATGTTATAAAAAAAATTATTGTGCTCTGTAAGAACAACATATTTTAAATGTCAAACCCAGATTTGAAAGGTTGTAGGCTATAATGTCGATCATATATATATCACTACACATCCTTTACAGGGATGTGTATAGGAAATAAACAGAATGAACATAAAAACTAATCATACAGCTTTCATGCAAATTATATTTGGTTACAAGCTTACATTTGAGTGCGTCCTCCTGGTCCCGGTTGGCAGTGTGTATGGCCTCCTGGATCTGGTCCAGCCACAGCACAGCAGATTCATCTCCAGAGCTCTATTACAGCACAACACACAGTCAGCACATGCTCAATACAAACATGTGTACACACTGTCACAGAGCAAACAAATCATCTGCTACTTTACACCAATTTATTCTCAATGTAAGCAACTACAGTAAATCAGGAAAAGATGGGAGGCTGTATTATACATTCTGTGCAACTATCACTGGTTAAACAGGAAGTGTCTCCTTGGGAAATGTCTTGTTTATGCAGGTGTTTTACAGCAGTCATATAATATAATACCATCCCAATGTATTATGTTAAATGTTAAGAACAAAGTTGAGCAAAGTTAACCAAAAAAAAAAAAAATCCTTCATTTACAGAATTTTGAAAACACTGATGATCACTTTATGTACACAATAAAACAATAAAATGCTTTCCTTCATTTTAAGAGATAAAAAAATGTGGTGCAATATTTGGTCTTTTATGTTTCCCTACTTTAGAAACATTCCAACAGTAATAGGCAAGGCGTGAAGAAGTGAAAATAGACCAGAAGAGAGATGTGAATGCAAATAGAAGGGAAGGAATTAGAGAGTCAAAGTGCCATCAAATACATAATTCAAGGAATGTTTAATAAATAGCGAAATAGTTTGGCCAGATCGCGAAGCTGCACTGTCTTTTACACATTTTTAACAGAATAAAAAGAAAAAGGTAGGAACCCGCAACCTGATGATATCGACTGCTGTGAAAAACAAAAGATTTATCATTCTACCTATCATTTGTTGACACTGATATCCTGAAAAACAAAAAAGTACAGTTTCCTTTATTTGAAGGAATAAGACCTGAAAGAAAGAAAGAAAGAAAGAAAGAAAGAAAGAAAGAAAGAAAGAAAGAAAGAAAGAAAGAAAGAAAGAAAGAAAGAAAGAAAGAAAGAAAGAAATCTATTAAAGGTCTCAAGTTACTCAAGCGGTCAGAACACCAAAACATCATATAAACATTCCTGTATGTTATTAAGGAACTATTTGTTGACAAATGCTTGTAAATAGTTTGGCCCATGAACTGGAACCATTTGGGGGAAGTTTCACATCACACAGCATTTCCTGACATGCCTGAAACATGAGTACTGAGCAATTCTGAATCCAGACTCCCATAGCCCTTAACAGGAAACCATCACGCCCTTCGACGCAGACATCTAACTTGACGGTTATCTTAATATACAGATGACTGATGTTCAGAACAGACACTTGTAGGTCATGTTTAGTTTGATGAACAATACTTTGTAAAAATTCACTGGAAAAAACTTTCAAGCATGTGGAGACTATTTGTGCTGCTGCTATTACCATTAATGTTTGAGGATTCACTTCAAGATTCAGGTAAGACCACTTTTCTCTAACATTTAAAGATAGTTAGAGATCAACAGCTGATTGCTATTTGGTAGAGATGTGGACATGGACTGAAGTCATGATTTTGTGACTAAAAAAGAAACTTTAGGGTAGTTGACTGACTGCCCCAAAGACTCAACTCTTGACTTATTGACTCTTGGCTATGTTAGTAGATCAAGTGACTTTTCAATCATCTAAAACAAATTATTTTCAAAATACAATGTTCAACAAATATAATTTTGAGTGGTTGTACACTGCTGAAAAGAACAACAACTAAAAGAGTCAGAGATAGAAAACAAGCAACACACAAAACTACATAACCCCAATTGAAATTTAATTTAAAATATAGTATGTTCAATTGATAAGACTTAATGTTTTACGGTCACGTCACATTTCCACAACCAATGTTTTCCAGATTAATCCAGCTAATAAAGTTACTAAAATATGCATTTAGCATTTAATGTGCAATGTTATTACTGCTAAAATAATGACTTGAAGCCATGTCCGCATATCTAATAATTTTTGTTGAATTATATTCAATTCAGTTTAACGTTACTAACCGCCACAGAGTAAAATTTACCCGTAAAAATATCCTTGGAGTTTCCATTAAGAAACTGACTAAAATATCCAAGTCTCCTAGTCATTGAGTTTTACAAAAATTGTGTCATTTACAATCCCGTTGTTAAAATTTGTTTAGATAAATCCAAATTATACCTATAAGCGCCAGCGGGTCAAATTTACCCATATTTGCTTGTATGTTTGCGCTGTCATTTTTGCGCCGCTTGTTTTAACGTTTTGTGTTACTAGGCAACAGATTTCCCCCACTGAGATTGCGGTAATCAGTTTTAGTCACAATGGATAAAAGGCGGCGATTTTATGGATGCCAAACAAATATTAGAGACACTGAATGCCATGAGTTATGAGTGCTATTTATTCTAGTCTGCCCGTTTCCCCAAAAAATATTTCCGATCTATGATGTAATGGAGTAATTATTAAAAATTGTTTTATTCAAGTTTACTGGTGTTGTTCTCTTATTCAAATTATACACAACTAAACAAATTAATAATTAATTAGGTGAAAATGTGCGCTTGAATTTGTCGTTGCATCATATCTACATCTTATGCAGCGCGGTGAATTATTGCTCATTATTGTCTATTTAGGGTATTTTAGTCATTTAAATAACACGTGATTAATATGTGATTAATGTCATTTTATTATAATTTTACACCACCCAAAAAATTTATTTATTTTCTTTTAATTCTCGTTGTCATTGCAGGCTGGTTTATATTCACTGTTAAGGAAAGTGATTAGCCTGCTTAAAATAGCCTTGAACATAAAACAACAGGACAAAAAGTCCCAGTTGTTGATGACTAAACATAATTTTTTTTATGACTCTAGACATTACTTTGTGAAGACACTGGTGGCACAATACAGTGAGATAATATGTTTTTTACCCATATCAAAACAGTATTTGTGTGCGGTTTTAGGTATACAACGACTCCTGGCGGTTCTAGTGTTAAATGTAGCTACGTATTTCAGTATCAAGCTGTGTGAACACACTTTATTTCAGTACTTTAACATTGTGTTTTCTAACATTTTTTTCAGCATCAATATATTCCAGCATCAATATGCCAAAACATTCAATTCAGCCAAAAACGTTTCCTGGAACAATAGAGTTCAATGGTTCCCTGTTCTCCAACACATCTATCCAGCAGCCTGTGATAAACGCCAATGCTACCGTCATCAATTACACCACTGGAGTTGTCAGCACTAGGATCATTCCATCCGCATACATCCTAGCCATCCTCGTCGGCATCCCCTCTAACGTCTTTGTGTTGGTTTGCCTCAGTGGAAGAAAGAATCTTTCCGGCCGTATCCTATATTTTAGCCTAGCAGTTTCAGACCTTCTCCTGCTACTTTCCCTCACACTCAGAGTCCACTATCACTTCAATAACAACAACTGGATCTTTGGAGAGTTGGCTTGCAAGGTGGTGACTGCCTGCTTTTATGGTAACATCTACTGCTCGATCCATGCCCACATGTGTATTAGTGTGATGCGCTACCTTGCAGTGGTCCACCCGTTCCTCTACAGGACAATGTCGAAACAGTACTGTGCGATCTGGGCGAGCTTAACCATTTGGGTGGTTTTAGCTATTGCGATGGCACCAGAGTTTCTGGTTCAGCAAAGCTACAGCATTTCTGGGTTAAAGTTGGTGACGTGTCATGATATCCAGCCCTATAAAGAAGCGTCCTACAAAGCTTTAATTCCATACAGATTGAGTCTGATCTGCCTGGGGTTCATCCTGCCATCGCTGGTCATTGCATTTGTTTACGGATCCATCATCTACCACCTAAATCGTTCCAGTCGTGACTGGAAGCACTACATGAAGGCCAGCACGTTGGTGTTTGGGATCTTTTTAGTGTGTTTTGCTCCATGTAGTACACTTCTTTTTGCACACTATGTGAAGCTGTACACTGAGGAGCAGTATGACTTGTATTATTACTACAGAGCAGCCGTATGTCTGTGTTCCTTCCACAGCTGTCTGGACCCTTTCCTCTCTTATCTCCTTGCAAAGACTTCAACTTCCCGAGTCAAGTTAAGATCCTTTAGCTCTAGACCTTTGAAAGCTTTGTCCACTGCCTAAGGCCTTCTAAATAACAGGATGTTTTTGTTGCGGACCCTGCAAAGAGGGCTTCCTTATCTAAAATGGCTTAACAGTGGCTTGAGAATGTGATGGTTGGACTTCCCACTTTGTACTTTAGTAGAGGCTCATTACTTTGTACACAAGTGAAAGAAGTTGGAAACTCAAACTGTAAGCATAAAACTAAGTCAAGCTGAATACAAAGTCTTTGAGACCATGAAAGAACTGTTTAAGTAATTCAAATAAGAGATGTAACCTCTTAGACATTTCATTGTTTCAGCGATGTTATTCTATTTCACCTTGCAGATGAGGTCTTTGGTGGTCAGCAGTAGATCGTAATAGTGTTTGGCGGTGGCTGGCTTGACTCCCTGTAGTTTAGCAGTAGGGAGTAGGAGGGCGGCGAGTGTCTTCTCTGGATCTCCAGAATTTAGAGCTTCGTTGATCTCAGCGATAGCAATGACTCCTACACACAGAACATGGGGATATTATGTGCTCAACAACTCGTGATGCAACGGAATAGTCACTGATATGTGAACATTTCCATTAAGAAACTGACAAAAATGTCTTAAATTGTTGTTTATACATTAACAAATATGGTGTTTTAAAATAATATAACTTTTAGATATTATAATTAGGGCTGTCAAAGTCTACCTGTTTACTTGTGAGATTCATTGTTTGTTTAATAAAACTGTTATGTGTGATTTATACCGACTGGATCAATGATGCGTAATTCATAAACACACATCCACACAACCACATAGCCACACCAGCTTATCAGAACAGAGTAACTTTCTCCAAAAAGACATTCTTTGTATGCTGGATTTTAATAACCTTCAAAATTCAATGTATTTGAAAGACCACCTAAGAGTTAAACACTTCATTAATGAGAAGGCCATTTGCTTATATTATATTATATTATATTATAATCTATATTTATAAGAATATATATGAATGTCTTTCTATTTTGTTTTTCTTTTTTTCTTTTAGAAGACTAAAGGGAAAAAAGCTATTTAAATACCTCATTTTCAAACTTATGTGGTGATCATATACATTTGAAATATACCTTACTGTTTGAAGGTTTGGGGTCAGTAAGATTTTTTTAATGTAAAACAGTATTTTTTTATGTAAAACATATAATATTATAAAATATTATTACAATTTAAAATAAATATATATGCACCGATATATCGGCCAATAATCGGTATCAGCCGATAAAAGCAAATTTTCACATTATCGGCTATTGGCCGATAGTTTAAAAAACAGCCGATAGTCAGGGCCGATAAATCCTGTTAATCAAATGAGGGCATGAAAATGCAATGAATTTGTTCTTTGTGTAAAGAAAATGCTAAGAAACCAGTTTAATGTCCAATATTAATAGTAATTATATGAATTAATAATATTCAGAAAGTTAAGAAATATTAATTTAATCTTCAGAATTTAGTTCATGTTTGTTAATATTAATTTTAGTAATGTATTTATTTATAACTGATACCAGTTACTCTGAAACAAGTTGATGAAATGGAGAGAATTAAATTTTTATTTGCATTTCTTTCAAAATATAATAATTAAAAATATAATGATTAACTATTAATTATAATGAAATTATCATTAATTTAAAAGAAGGTATGAAAGGCAGAACCCCCAAACTATCGGTATCATTATCAGTATTGGCAGATCTCACTCTGAATATTCGGCTATCAGTAGAGAAATTTAGTATCGGTGCATCTCTAAAAATAACTTTTCTATTGTGTAATTTATTCCTGTGATGCAAAGCTGAATTTTTAGCATCATTACTCCAGTCTTCAGTGTCACATGATCACTTCAGAAATCATTCTAATATGCTGATTTGATATTTATTATTATTATTATCAATGTTGAAAATGTTTTGTTGCTTAATAATGTTGTGGAAAATGTGATAAATTTTTTCAGGATTCTTTGATGAACAGAACGCTCAAAAGAGCGTATTTGAAATATAAATCTTTTGTAACATTATAATTGTCTTCACTGTCACTTTTGAGCAATTTAATGCAGCCTTGCTGAATAAAATCTTACTGACCATAAACTTTTGAGTGGTAGTTTATCATTTATTTAAAAGTTTGCTTACTCTCATGTTCCTCGTGCACCTGGATATTGATAGTATCGATGCACTTCTGAACATCATTCCAGGTGAGGAACTCTTGACCCTGGGCGAGGGACTCTGCTCTGAGACGGATCAGTGTGTCTGCATATCTAACAAAGCAAAACAACCACATGATCAAGTAAATTACTAAATTGTTTCTCAGTGTGTATTATATAGTATTTTTGGCACCACTCTCTTTCTCAAACTGTAGTGTCACTGTACCTCTGTAAATTGTCAGCATCCAGACCACTGAAGCCCAGTGGAGAGTCACTGAGCTGCTCAATGACGGCCATGGAGTCTTTAGTGTCCAGCACCTCATTTAACACAGACACAGCAGACAGCATCTCCACAGCTACACACAGCTCCTCATGAGTAAGACCGGCCTTGCTCTGAGGTGAGCGAAAATTTTAACTTGTTTTGTAAGTAAGGACAAGAAAGAGCTTAACATGGGGAAGAAAAAAAAAAAAAAGAGTAAGAGAGCTGACCTGAGAGCCGAGCTGCAGGCTGAAGAGCTCGGCCTGGTACAGGCTGGCAGCAGTGTGGTAGACGATGGGCAACTGGGCCTCTGGGTTCAGGAGCTCCTCTACGGTCTCTTCTGGAACGCCTCGCCGAATAGCTGCATTGATCGCAACAACCGCCTCCTGTTCTGTGTCCATCAAGAGCACAATAATCAGTAGTATCAGAAAAACAAACACATCATGTGAATAGAGAAACACAATATATGCTGGTATCAATTTAGCAATCAGCTACTATTTACATATAATATATATCTGTATTGGTCAACACAGAATATATATTGGCCGATATTGTATTTTTAATTGTGCATGCTAATTTCCCCTATTTTTACATTTAGATTATCTCAGTCAGCTATCATCTGATGCTCACTTAAAGATAATATTTAAAAACACTAATAATTTCCTAACACTATTAAATGTAATCTTTAGCAAGTCTTAAAATGAATCTTTCACTTTGTACATTATAATGTTGTGATAAATTGTATCACTTGTATCGTTTGATTTTCGATTAATGTTGTTGCCCATGAGTGTCAGTGTTGCCCATGAGGCTACTGGCTCTGAATTATTTGTACTCAAACAATCAAAATGACCAAAATGTACATCCTTAGACATTATATGTTGATCTATTAAGAAAGCCAATTATGTTAATGTTAATTTCACTACTTTGTTTGGCCGAACACCATCTAAACTGACAATGGGGGCATACAGAGCTTCATATCTATAGAGGATCTATACAACACTCGAGTCTATACATTATCATCCAGTCAAGGGTACATGTATGTGTACAACATACTTCGTTTCTCGGCCTCTGCAAACTCATTACAGGAAGTGATGACCCTCTGAATCTCTTCCCTCTCCAGTTGAGCACCCCCACCAGCATCCTACATACAGATGTCATAAACATGCTCATCAAATTCATTTGACTCAAAATCAAGAAAAATTTCAACTGATATAGAAAGTCTGCTTCGGTACCTTAACTTTATGCTTCCTGTAGGATGTGAAGTGCTCCAGGTAAAAGCAGGAGTTGTCATCAAGGACTCCCACAAGACCAAGTACAGGCAACCGAAGGCTGGCCAGGAGGGCTTTCTGATCCTCAGCATCAAGAGCCTGATTTACTTGCTGAATAGCTGCTGACGCTAGAGAGAGAAAATCATTATTACTGTACACAACATTTGCATAATATTATATTCAATTCAGAGCAAATCAAGAATATTTTCAAAGCAGCCTACTATGCCATACAGTAAAAAAAATCATTGCTATATTTCCATGAATGATGTATGGGCTTCCCTGAAAGTGTCCAAATGCTCTCTTAGGCTCGCCTTAATTTGAAATCACGAGAAGATATCAATAAAAAGCTACAAAATGAGCAATATACAGTACAATGAATATATAAAAATTTGATTAAAAAAACATTAAAAACTTAATTAGGAACATTGCCTTGGCAAAAATAAATGAATAAATTTAAGTTGAAGAACTAAAATGACTAAAAACTAAAATAAAACTAAATTAATGCTAAATTGAAAAAATAAATAAATAAAAATGACAAAAGCAAATAACAGAATTACTGAACCTAAACTTAAACTAAAATAGAAAAATAAAAGCTAATTTAAAATAACAAATAATTGTATATAAATAACACTAAAATAACACTGCAAAATAAAAATGCAAAAAATGATTGCAAATTATACTGTTATCATAACAATTTGAGTGAAAAGCTGCAGACAAATAGTGCTAAATTTTAAATATTTCACCTAAATTTTAAGTCATAACTTTGCATATCTTTATATAAAAAAATTTCTCTCGAAATTTAAAAAATAAAATAAAACTCTTTAATTCCAGAAGTAAGCTCAACAACAAAAAAAAAACAATAAAAAATTTTTTTTTTATGTGGTCTCAGCCCACTTTCCCAATGTATAGATTAATGTGCCACACTTACTGTTTACGAGGTCTACACTGCTCTGGATCTCTTGCTGGGTCAGTAATTCTTCATACACATCTCTCTCTTCAGTTGCAACAGATGAGCGCTGAACACACACACAATATGTCACAAATATGTTTTCTTAAAGAGATTTTTTGAAAAACTAAACAAAGAAACTAGAGGATAATTAGAGGTCTGGTGGTACAGAGAACAGGGGAATTAGAACGCTGTTGGTTTGATCCCTGTAAGAAGCAAAACGTAAGCTATCGCCATTGTGCTCTTGAACAAAGATCTTAACACCAGGTTGAGAATTAAATGAAAAAATGCCCAATAAAACATTCACCCACTTAGATGTGTACACACAACAAAATCACTATTCAGTTAAGTCAACATCAGGGGATCAGGTGATACTGGAGTCAGCAGAGTGTGTGAGGAGTGTTAAAGGACATCAGCATTAAACAAGCGAGGCTGATTCTCTGCTATTTTTTAATCAAAGTCCTGCTGATTTTGCAACTAAAGGAATCCTGGAGCTTGTTTGAAAGGAGGCTGCAAAAACAAACACAAACAAACTTGCTTTGCATGCAAAATTCAGATATTTGCATACACATGCCTAAAGTTTTAGCAAATTATGAATAGTCCTTCCTGTAAATTACTGCTTAATTTTTAAACAAGATTTAGATATTCACTTGTGTGCACAGAGTTTTTATGATTTGACTTTGTATGACTAAGGCTTTGTTTATACCACACATAATTCTATTTAAACCAGATTTCAAATAATACAAATGTGGTTTGCACTGGGTTTGTAAAATATTAGTCCAGACATGCAGGTATAATTCTTGCCCCCCCTACCTCGAGAGTCAAATGTCGCCCATGTATATATATATATATATATATATATATATATATATATATTAAGCAGCACAACTGTTTTCAACATTGCTAATAATAAGAAATATTTCACCATTGCACCAAATCAGCATATTACAATGATTTCTGAAGGATCATGTGACACTGAAGATTGGAGTAATGAAAAATTCAGCTTTGACATCACAATATTACTGTTTTTACTGTATTTTGATCAACATCAACTAAATGCAGCCTTGGTGAGCATAAGAATCTTTGTTCAAAATCATTAAAAATATTACTGACACCAAACTTTATAAATATCTAGTTTACCCGTCCTGAGGCCTGATCCTCTTTCCTCCTCTTGGCTTTGCTCAGCGTGTCTTGGTAGGCCTGGGCCAGTGGTCTCTGTGTGTTTCTCAGTAAGGCATTAGGGTTCTGCAGAGCCGCCATTGTGTTCTCTGCGTGACCTTTGTCTATGGCCTCATTAATGGCAAAGACAGCAGCGTGTACTGCGGATATAGATCAGAAAGAGGACACAAAAACATGCAATCATGAGAATGAGGGTAAAAGGGATTTATTATTTGAACAGATAAAACAGATGAAGTCACTCACATGCAGCTTCATCTACTGAAAGCTCATTGGCCAGGATGCCACCAATCTTGCTGAAGGTGGGCATCTGGATGCCATATTTCTCCAGTTCTTTCCTCATGTTACTGATCTCTTCCTCTGTGGAATGAGAATATGAAATGTCAATATGAATATGAAAATTCTGTCATCATTTACTCACCCTCAAGTTTTTCTTAATCCGTATGAATTTCTTTCTTCTGATGAACACATGAGAAGATATTTTGAAGACTGTAGGTAACCAAACAGCTGATGGGCCACACTGACTTCCATAGTATGGACAAAAAAAAAATACTATGAAAGTCAATGGGGCCCATCAACTTTAGTTACTGAATAATGACATTCTTCAAAATATCTTCTTTTGTGTTCAGCAGAAGAAAGACCTTTTTTTTGTACATGCCTATTTACAAGACCAGCACTTGTAATGCATCTAAAGAACAATGGCTGTCTTGCCAGCACACACATCGAACAAATCAAGGTCCTTGTTATTTTAAATCGTTCCACAATAAGTGTGTCAACATCAAACCATTACTGCAATGACTTCCTGCAAAAACAACTAGCTATAATCTTAAATGTGTTTTCACCTCCATCATTAATTCACTACAGACCACATCATTATGACTTGAACTCAATTTTCCTGATGAGGTATTCTATTATCAAAACACAATGAATGAGATAAAGAGGTACACTCTGAACTGAGCTAAAGCAATAATTACCTGTCCTTACATTCCCTTCATTAATCAAACGCAATCAGCCACGTTTCTGCAGAATGTTCACTACCAATAAAACCTGAGGCACTTTTCTTCCTTCTCCTGTAAACTGAGCTGACAGAGGGGGATCTACACTTCAGTAATGGATATAATTGTGTGGCTGTGCTTTAAGTTCTGTGACTGTAAGAGCTATATGCCACTAAATGCTTCAAAACTCAAATATAAGTTTGCAGATATCACATATTTATGATTGAGGTAGTTTAAGAATTAGCCTTTGGAAATAAACATATTTGTTTATTGTTAATATAATTATATAAACTATTGTAAGTATTATTGGGGAATGGGGGGTGCACAATCACCATACTGTGGTTACAGCCCTCAGGTTCAATGGGGTTTGATATGGAACCCTAGCATTCTTGATTTTAATGAACCCTTCATGGCAAAATGGTTCTATAAAAGGAGAAATGTCTTAAATGATTGCATAATGTTTCATGTTTAACAGGTTATTTAAATTTTTTTTTTGTGATAAAGTGTTTACGGGCTGTTTAAATAAAATAAAATAAAATACAAACCCGATTCCAAAAAAGTTGGGACACTGTACAAATTGTGAATAAAAACAGAATGCAATGATGTGGCAGTTTCAAATTTCAATATTTTATTCAGAATACAACATAGATGACATATCAAATGTTTAAACTCAGAAAATGTATAATTTTAAGGGAAAAATAAGTTGATTTTAAATTTCATGGCATCAACACATCTCAAAAAAGTTGGGACAAGGCCATGTTTACCACTGTGTGGCATCCCCTCTTCTTTTTATAACAGTCTGCAAACATCTGGGGACTGAGGAGACAAGTTGCTCAAGTTTAGGAATAGGAATGTTGACCCATTCTTTTCTAATACAGGCTTCTAGTTGCTCAACTGTCTTAGGTCTTCTTTGTCGCATCTTCCTCTTTATGATGCGCCAAATGTTTTCTATGGGTGAAAGATCTGGACTGCAGGCTGGCCATTTCAGTACCCGGATCCTTCTTCTACGCAGCCATGATGTTGTAATTGATGCAGTATGTGGTCTGGCATTGTCATGTTTGAAAAGGCAAGGTCTTCCCTGAAAGAGACGACGTCTGGATGGGAGCATATGTTGTTCTAGAACTTGGATATACCTTTCAGCATTGATGGTCCCTTTCCAGATGTGCAAGCTGCCCATGCCACACGCACTCATGCAACCCCATACCATCAGAGAGGCAGGCTTCTGAACTGAGCGCTGATAACAACTTGGGTTGTCCTTGTCCTCTTAAGTCCGGATGACATGGCGTCCCAGTTTTCCAAAAAGAACTTCAAATTTTGATTCGTCTGACCTGACCACAGAACAGTTTTCCACTTTGCCACAGTCCATTTTAAATGAGACTTGGCCCAGAAAAAATGCCTGCGCTTCTGGATCATGTTTAGATATGGCTTCTTTTTTGACCTATAGAATTTTAGCCGGCAATGGCGAATGGCACGGTGGATTGTGTTCACCGACAATGTTTTCTATATATACAGGTCCTTCTCAAAAAAATTGCATATTGTGATAAAGTTCATTATTTTCCATAATGTAATGATAAAAATTAAACTTTCATATATTTTAGATTCATTGCACACCAACTGAAATATTTCAGGTCTTTTATTGTTTTAATACTGATGATTTTGGCATACAGCTCATGAAAACCCAAAATTCCTATCTCAAAAAATTAGCATATTTCATCCGACCAATAAAAGAAAAGTGTTTTTAATACAAAAAAAGTCAACCTTCAAATAATTATGTTCAGTTATGCACTCAATACTTGGTCGGGAATCCTTTTGCAGAAATGACTGCTTCAATGCGGCGTGGCATGGAGGCAATCAGCCTGTGGCACTGCTGAGGTGTTATGGAGGCCCAGGATGCTTCGATAGCGGCCTTAAGCTCATCCAGAGTGTTGGGTCTTGCGTCTCTCAACTTTCTCTTCACAATATCCCACAGATTCTCTATGGGGTTCAGGTCAGGAGAGTTGGCAGGCCAATTGAGCACAGTAATACCATGGTCAGTAAACCATTTACCAGTGGTTTTGGCACTGTGAGCAGGTGCCAGGTCGTGCTGAAAAACGAAATCTTCATCTCCATAAAGCTTTTCAGCAGATGGAAGCATGAAGTGCTCCAAAATCTCCTGATAGCTAGCTGCATTGACCCTGCCCTTGATAAAACACAGTGGACCAACACCAGCAGCTGACATGGCACCCCAGACCATCACTGACTGTGGGAACTTGACACTGGACTTCAGGCATTTTGGCATTTCCTTCTCCCCAGTCTTCCTCCAGACTCTGGCACCTTGATTTCCGAATGACTTTGGACCACTGAGCAACAGTCCAGTGCTGCTTCTCTGTAGCCCAGGTCAGGCGCTTCTGCCGCTGTTTCTGGTTCAAAAGTGGCTTGACCTGGGGAATGCGGCACCTGTAGCCCATTTCCTGCACACGCCTGTGCACGGTGGCTCTGGATGTTTCTACTCCAGACTCAGTCCACTGCTTCCGCAGGTCCCCCAAGGTCTGGAATCGGTCCTTCTCCACAATCTTCCTCAGGGTCCGGTCACCTCTTCTCGTTGTGCAGCGTTTTTTGCCACACTTTTTCCTTCCCACAGACTTCCCACTGAGGTGCCTTGATACAGCACTCTGGGAACAGCCTATTCGTTCAGAAATTTCTTTCTGTGTCTTACCCTCTCGCTTGAGGGTGTCAATGATGGCCTTCTGGACAGCAGTCAGGTCGGCAGTCTTACCCATGATTGCGGTTTTGAGTAATGAACCAGGCTGGGAGTTTTTAAAAGCCTCAGGAATCTTTTGCAGGTGTTTAGAGTTAATTAGTTGATTCAGATGATTAGGTTAATAGCTCGTTTAGAGAACCTTTTCATGATATGCTAATTTTTTGAGATAGGAATTTTGGGTTTTCATGAGCTGTATGCCAAAATCATCAGTATTAAAACAATAAAAGACCTGAAATATTTCAGTTGGTGTGCAATGAATCTAAAATATATGAAAGTTTAATTTTTATCATTACATTATGGAAAATAATGAACTTTATCACAATATGCTAATTTTTTGAGAAGGACCTGTATATTTACACAACTAATTTTTACTCTCTCTCAAGTACTGAAAGGGAATACTAAAACGGGTAATTGCTATGTTAGCTGTTTAAGCTGGAGATAGCGTTGGGGAAAAAACTGTTCTTATGCCTAGATGTTCTAGTGCACAGAGATCTGTAACGTCTGCCTGAGGGCAGAAGTGCAAACAGGTTGTGTCGAGGGTGAGAGGGGTCTGTGATGATGTTACCTGCCCGTTTCTTCACTCTGGCATTGTACAAGTCCTGAAGGTTGGGCAGGTGCATACCAATTATCCTTTCAGCTGTCCTAACAATCCGTTGCAGTCTTCTTATATCTGATTTGCTGGCTGACCCAAACCAAACAGTTATAGAAGTGCACAGAACTGACTCAATAACAGCTCCTGTCAGCAGCTCCTGTGGCAGGTTGAACTTCCCCAGCTGGCAATGGAAGTACAGTCTCTGCTGAGCCTTTTTCGCAGTGGAGTCAATGTGATTGTCCCACTTCAGGTCCTGAGAGATGGTGGTGCCCAGGAACCTGAATGACTCCACTGCCTCCACAGTGCTGTTCATGATGCTGAGTGGGGGGAGAGCAGGGGTGTTTCTCCTCAAGTCCACTCTCATCTCCACTGTCTTGAGCGTGTTGAGCTCCAGGTTATTGTGACTGCACCAGACAGCCAGCTGTTCAACCTCCAGTCTGTAAGCAGAATCGTCTCCGTCCCGGATAAGGCCGATGACTGTGGTGTCGTCTGCGAACTTCAGGAGCTTGACAGAGGGGTCTTTAGAGGTGCAGACATTTGTGTAGAGGGAGAAGAGCAGTGGGGAGAGAACACAGCCCTGAGGAGCTCCAGTGCTGATGGTGCGGGTGCTGGATGTGAGTTTTCCCAGCCTCTAGCTGCTGCCTGTCTGTCAGGAAGCTGGTGATCCACTGAGAGATGGAGGTGGGTACAGAGAGCTGGGTCAGTTTATTCAGGAGGGTATCCGGGATTATGGTGTTGAAAGCCGAACTGAAGTCCACAAACAGGATCCTTGCATAAGTTCCTGGTTTGTCCAGATGTTGTAGGATATAATGCAGTCCCATATTGACTGCATCATCCACAGACCTGTTTGCACAATAAGCAAACTGCAGGGGGTCCAGCAGGGGTCCAGTGATGTCCTTCAGGTAGGCCAGCACCAGTCTCTCAAATTACTTCATGACCACAGACATCAAAGCAACAGGTCTGTAGTCATTTAGTCCTGTGATTTTTGGTTTCTTGGGTACAGGGATGATGGTGGAGTGTTTGAAGCAGGAGGGGACTTCACACAGCTCCAGTGATCAGTTGAAGATCAGTGTGAAGATGGATGACAGCTGGACAGCACAGGCTTTGAAACAGGCTGGTGAAACACCGTCTGGGCCTTTGGCTTTCCTTATCTTCTGTTTCCTGAAGACTCTGCATACATCCCTCACTGATCTGAAGTGCAGGTTGAGAAGCAGGAGGGGGGAGGGAGAGGGGAGAGGGGAGAGGGTGTTGATGGCTGTGTGGTGAGCCGGTCAGAGCGGGTGTGGGGTGTGAGACCAGGTCTTTCAAACCTGCAGTAAACTGTATTCAGCTCGTTGGCCAAATGTTGGTTCTCCACAGTGCTGGGGGATGGGGTCTTGTAGCTGGTGATGGTTTTCAGGCCCTTCCACACTGATGCTGCGTCAGTAGCTGAAAGCTGGTGTTCTAGCTTCTTAGCATAGCTTCTCTTTGCTACACTGATCTCCTTATTCAGTGTGTATTTGGCCTGTTTGTACAAGACTTTGTCCCCGCTCCTGTAGGCATCCTCTTTGGCCTGGCGAAGCTGTCTGAGTTTTGCAGTAAACCAAGGTTTGTCGTTGTTATATGTAAAATAAGTCCTGGTGGGAACACACATGTCCTCACAGAAACTGATGTAGGATGTCACGGAGTCAGTGAGCTCATCCAGATCAATGGCTGCAGCCTCAAAAACACTCCAATCAGTGCAGTCGAAACAGGCTTGTAAAGCCTGCTCCGTTTCGCTGGTCCATTTCTTTACAGTTCTTACCACAGGCTTAGCAGATTTCAGTTTCTGATTGTAGGCTGGTAGAAGATGAACCAAACAGTGATCAGAGAGTCCCAAAGCCGCTCTGGGGACAGAGTGGTATGCATCCTTTAAAGCAGTGTAGCAATGGTCCAGTATGTTACTGTCCCTGGTGGTTCACGGGTGAGATTAGCTTTATTGAAATCACAGAGAATGATAATGAAAGAGTTTGGGTAACACTGCTCTGTGTGTGTGATCTGATCGGCCAGCTGTTCTAGCGCCGCACTCATGCACGCATCAGGAGGAATGTTAACACTCACCAGAATAAACGAAGAAAACTCCAGCGGTGAATAAAAAGGCTTACAGTTAATGAAGAGAGCCTCCAAATTAGGGCAGCACATCTCCTTTAACACTGTCACGTCTGTACACCAGCCTTCGTTGATATAAAAACATAATCCACCGCCTTTCGTTTTCCCCGACGACTCAGTGACACGATCCGCTCTGAACAGCTGGAAGCCCATCAGATGAAGCGCGCTGTTCGGGATGGCTTCTTTCAGCCAGGTTTCCGTGAAGCAAAGTGCAGCAGAGTTTGAAAAGTCCTTGTTCGTGCGGGTGAGGAGAAGCAGTTCGTCTGTTTTATTTGCTAGGGAGCGGAGATTCGCTAGATGAATACTCTGCAGCGGAGTCCTAAACCAGCGTTGTCGGAATTTCACGAGCGCGCCGGCGCGTTTCCCTCGTTTGCGTTGATTGGAGCGCTTGTATACAATCGCAGCATGTCTCACTTTCAACATTTGATATGTTATCTATATTCTATTGTGAATAAAATATAAGTTTATGAGATTTGTAAATTATTGCATTCCATTTTTATTCACAATTTGTACAGTGTCCCAACTTTTTTGGAATCGGGTTTGTAAATTAAAAATTAATTGAAACAAAATGTATTAATTAATGTATTACATATTGCATGTGGATACTTTTTTGAGTGTGGTGGCTGAGGAAAATACGAAATAAAAATTTGATTGACATTTTCTAGAAAAAATGGCCGTTTTTAAGAATGCCTGTTGCTTACCTGTGAAGTCAACTTTCCCCAACAGGTCCTGGATCTGAGGGGCAATTCCCAATTTGTAGAGGTACAAGCTGCACAAAGAAGAAGAACAAACAAATAAATGCACTATATCATAGCTAGAGAATGAGGGAAAGCAGAGATAGCACAGCAATTTGTGCATGAGAGCTGGGTTAAGGATTACACAATGATTTTTGAAGTCAAAATCCAAGTCAGTTTATTTTCATTTCTCTACAAAATGGTGGAAGAAAGAAGTTTCCCCACAGACAGTTGTTCAAACATTTATCACACATTGCACGTATATTTAATTCAAGACAATGCATGAGCATGAAACAAATTCCCATAAACACAATCAAATTTACGACATGTACACTTCAAAAATAAATAAATAACCAAACACAAGTAAAGACATATCAAGATGGCAGAGAAAAATAGGAATACTTATATAATATGCAATGTAAAATGTATAACTAAGCTACTGTTTCAGAAAAGACAAGTTCTGACAACTAGATTTAAAATGCAGCATTCCCTCCATTATTAAATTGGTAGTTGAAAACAGAGTTAAAATTGAAAATTGTTTATCAAAAAGATTTATTCCAAATGAACAGGTATCCTCAGATATAATGCCCATACAATCATGCAAAGTAAATAGGTTGATCAACTTTTAAAAACGAGGAGAAATCAATTTTTTTATGTTTTGTGGTTGATGTCAAAGGTCATGTGTACAATTAAACTTGATATTTTAATGCAAATTATTCTGTCACTTCTGGTAAAAGCAGCAAAATTAGAACAAAACTATGAACAAAACTATGCAAGAAAATAAACAATTACATATGGGTTCACATGCAGGAAGGAAGAAAGAAAGAAAGAAAGAAAGAAAGAAAGAAAGAAAGAAAGAAAGAAAGAAAGAAAGAAAGAAAGAAAGAAAGAAAGAAAGAAAGAAAGAAAGCTTGTTTTTCAGTTTGATACTATGATGTGCCCTGAAGCCAAAACCAGTTGGGAAACACTGTTTTAAATATTTCATTAGCTTTCTTTGCAATACCGACAATTACAAATCACAAATGTAGTTACAATGTTCTTCCACTAGATGGCAGTATGAAGTTGTGTTAAGTCTATCCCTATGCCAATTCTGGAACAGGAAAATAGCCTGCAGTAAGTGTGCAACACATGCTGGAAACTGCATTAAACTTTTATCTTTTATCTGTTCACTGACTGAGGACAAATAGAGGGGTAATGAATTATTAAAGGTGGTGTGTACCTGAGCGTTTAAGCATGGGAGATAAACTTCATGTGCCTTCCTTAACCTTTGACCCCTACATCAATAGCCAGAGAGATAGACACAGTCTGGTGTGAATTTATCCTCCTAACTACAGAAGGGCCAAAGGTTAAGTGGCTTAACTGGTGTAAGAGATGTAGGCCACTATACCTCATGAGTAACAAGCTTGATTATATTCTTCAGAGCCAAACTGATAACAGGACTATGCAGACAAACATTTGGATTTTTGGCATAATGCAAAAAATATTATATAATATTATAATTTTTATTTGTATATATATATAATTATATTATATATTATATCACATTAGATATTTTGACCCTAAATACTGATGATCTTGGAAAAAATATGTCAACTATCTAATGTGAAGTATATGTTGATTGTGATACGATGTCTGAGGCATCTCTGGGCACAGTCTCAGTGATAGTCTTACTGAGCAAGTCAACTACAGGGTCAGGAAGGAAGAGCGTGTGCAAGGCAAAGGGAGGAAGCCAGGCAACCCACACACAAGACAAGAGAGAGAGAAAGAGAGAGCAGGAAGCACTATAAATCATTTACCATAAAAGAAGTCTTCCTGTGGTCATTCATTAGACACATTCCCCTGTGCACATTAGCTGCCAAATGATTCAAAATTATGAGTTGTATAATTACTTGGCTTTCTATTTAAAATGACTCACCATGAATGTCTTTCTATGCTCTCAGTCACTAAGTGGTTTTCTGATAAATAACTTAGCTTAAAATAAAACGTGAACAACTGAATGCTAAATTCAATTTTTGGAGAAAATGGAGAAAGTGGTGTTTCCTGTGCAAACCTCACCTTCACAATTATAGGGTCTTGCGGGTGGTTGTCAGGGTGTTGCTATGTGGTTACTAAGGTGTTCTGAGTTGCGGTTTGTCAGAAGAGCCCACCCTCTCTGGATGATACAGCTCAAGATCCTCCTTCTATGTGCACTACAAATTAAAAGTTTGGGGTCTGTATTTTTTTATTTTATTATTATTTTATGAAAAACTATTTTTTAAATAAATATTTTATGCTCAAAAATACAATAATAACTAATATTATTACAATTTATATATATATATATATTTATATATATATTTTTTCCAAGATTTTTTGATGAATAGAATGTTCAAAAACAGCATTTATTTGAAACAGAAACCTTTTGTAACATTCACTTTTTATCAATTTAATGTGTCCTTGAAGAAAAAAAAACTTTTGAATGGTAATATGTACATTTTTAACATTTTCAAGTTGTATAAATGACCATAGACTAATGTATTATGAATGAAAAGAATAAGCAATGAACAATAGTATATTTACAAATTAGCATTAATCTAACAGATAGCAATACCTAATAGACCTAATAGAGATCAATAGCCTAATTTTACTTAAATCTTTTATAACATTATAAAAGCATTTACTGTCATTTTTGATCGCTTTAATGCATTATTACGGAATAAAAATGTTAATTTCTTTAAAAAAAAACCTTCCTGACCCAAACTTTTTAACGGTAGTGCAAGTTAATGGCATTTATTTGCCCATTTCATTGTCACCAGGTGAAAAATCTAAGTCTGATTGTTTAGAAAAGTAAAAGCACACTTCTCCTCAGCAATAACTATTCACATTCATGTGTACAGAACAAAGAGTGTGGAACAAGATGTGTGCCAAAGTTTTTGAAAAATCCTTATATAATGCCTGGATGCCCCACAGAGTGGATTTCTAATCAATATTCCAATTAGCTTTGATTATAAAGGCAGACATTTACAGTAGGACAGACAAAATACCGCTTTCAGACAGTATAAGGCACATTTTCAGTGGTGGCAGACAAACAGGAAACAGAAACCTCTGCTAATCTCTGAGTATACGCTTCCTGCAAGGGAGGGCGGGAATCTGATATCATAAGAGTGTAGGATCACACCTAGTTCATACTTCAGAGCATTCAATCCTCAGCAGGCCATAAAAACTGAATGTGGATTATCCATGAAGCAGATAAAAACATAAAACATTAACTTGACGGATGTGTTTACATACAAAAAAAAAAAAATACTTCTCTCAGGAAGTCAATGATCTGAGGATGCTCTGCACAACAGAAGAGGTGTGAAAAGGAGTTTTGTATCTGGAGCATATTGACAGGAATTGTCAGGAAACAGTGACAGGAAATGACTTAAGACAGACAGAAAGTTAACCAGGGGGACTGATGGGTAGATTAACCACGGGCAACCCCTAGTCACACCATTACTACAAAGACGGCTGCTTTTCTCAGTGGTAAGATTGCCATGACAATGGCTGCCAAAAGGAAGCAGCAGTCATACACGCTGATGTTCTTCAACCCTGTTGTCATAACTGAGAGATCGAGAAACCATGACCACAAAATAACCGCCATTTTTTATAATTTCAGGTTATGAAACCTGGTGAAGCAAGCAAACCTCTTCAGTCCACAGCTTGTAAACACTTTTTAGATATTGAGTGAAAGAACAGAAAGAGGAGTAGAAAAACATCAGAAGGTCTATAATACCTCAGCGCATGAATGCAGTAGATCACCTTGGGCATATTCTTGCGATCATATACATCGGTGGTCTCAGGATAGAATATCTGAAAGAGAAAATGAAATTTTTTTATATAAATAATACCTTGGACACCTCAAGATTAGAAAGGAATAGGCCCCTAAAGGGATAGTTCAAACATTTACATTTATTTACATTTATGCATTTGGCAGACGCTTTTATCCAAAGCGACTTACATTGCATTATACTATACATTTGTATCTTGAGTATGTGCAATCCCTGGGATCGAACCCATGACCTTGGCATTGCTAGTGCCATGCTCTAACCACTGAGCTACAGGAAAGCTGTACAAACAAAATAAAAAATTCTAGTTGTGTCCCAAATACACTATGCATTAACTATGCACTAAGTCAGGGGTATCCAAACTCGGTCCTGGAGGGCCCCGCTCCTGCAGAGTTTGGCTTCAACTTGCCTCAACAAACCTGCCTGAAAGTTTCTAGTATGTCTAGTAAGACCTTAATTAGCTGGTTCAGGTGTGTTTAAAGGGTTAGTTCACCCAAAAATGAAAATTCTGTCATTAATAACTCTCCCTCATGTCGTTCCATGCCCGTAAGACCTAAGGTACTAAAGACGTATTTAAAACAGTTCATGTGACTACAGTGGTTCAACCTTAATGTAATGAAGCAACATTCTTTATGTTCTTTATTCAACAATATCTAGTGATGGGCGATTTCAAAACACTGATTCATGAAGCTTCGAAGCTTTACGAATCTTTTGTTTTGAATCAGTGGTTCAGAGCACGTATCAAACTGCCAAAGTCACGCNGTCACGCCCCCCAGTGGTGAATAATTGAAATTTCGAAACACTTATAACATAACAAAGCCTCGTTTACTGAAATCACGTGACTTTGGCAGTTTGATACACGCTCCGAACCACTGAATCGAAACAAAAGGTTCGTAAAGCTTTGAAGCTTCATGAAGCAGTGTTTTGAAATCGCCCATCTTTGATATTGTTGAATAAAGTCGTTTTTTTTTTTTTTTTTGGCAGCACAAAAAGTATTTTTTCAGTTAATTAAGTGCGTCATCCGGGTATTTAAAGTGTACTTTTTCTTTTTGGAATTTTCAGTGTGAACACACTACTCACACTATTTATACTACAAAACATCATAGATTAGTGCGTAAGTACACAAATTAGGATGCACCTGTCTTTGTTTACTCATCATCATCACTCACCATTTATCATGTCATCATTACCCTCATTATTTTGAAGAACGCTTGATTCTCGACATTCTTCAAAATATCTTGTTTTGTGTTCCACATAATTTTAAAGTCATTCAGGTTTGGAACAACATAAG
Organism: Anabarilius grahami; assembly: GCA_003731715.1. Classification (NCBI taxonomy): domain Eukaryota; kingdom Metazoa; phylum Chordata; class Actinopteri; order Cypriniformes; family Xenocyprididae; genus Anabarilius; species Anabarilius grahami. The sequence goes on from RJVU01018862.1 coordinate 2,992,218, forward strand.
GGTGAGTAAATAATGACAGAATGTTCTTTTTTGGGTGAACTATTTTTTTTTGCATTCTAAAGAATTGTGTGCTGCCAACTACACTGCAACAGTTTGGGAAGGGCATTTTTTTTGTCCCAGATCCATATAGAAATGGTTTAGTGAGTCTGTGAACTGGCCATCACATAATCCAGACTTGAACCCTCACTGATGCTCGTGTCTGAACAGTAGCAACTCATCACAGCCATGTTCAAAACTTCCATGTAGCAGCAAATGGAGGCCGAACTCCCTATTAATGTCAGTGATTTTGATCTTAAATGTTCAACAAACATATACACTATCCTTCTGCCCATACAGTAAATGTAAACATGATGCCCTTTTTTACTTTTGTGGCTTTGTGTAATGCACTGCACTGGCTGGGGGAAATCTGTCAAAAATTTTACAAAATATAAATGTTTTCTTTTAAAATGACTTTTTACGATCGACTGAACTTGAGGTAATGCATACGCTAGGTTTGAAGGACTTCAAAGAACAGCCTGATTCACAAAATGCGCTGTCAAACGCCGAGATAAGGAGCAGTTTGCCTTGCAGTGTCAGTGTTTATATATGCCTTAAATTTGTTTGTTTCTATAAGCTACAAAATATGTGGAAGACTGAATCGATGCAGGAGTTATAGGCCTAATATTCTTAATATTCTGAAATAATGACAGTAATAGGGTTGGGCCGAAAGACGATGCCAACCCTCGACAGTAAATGCATTAATAATGTATGTTCTCTCTTTGATAATTCAAAAGTATAATCAGATATTATGGCATTGCAGTAATTATTACAGTGAATGCTTAAGCAAAGTTTTATTATAAATAATAATAGCTAGGCCTATTTTTATTTGGGGGTTGTTTTTTTCCCCATGAACCCCTTACCCACTTACCAACTGGAGCCTCCACAAAAATACTAAATACACAGTTTGATTCCAACTTGTTACTCCTTTGAATGCAAGTCTAATAAATGTTTACTTCAAAGAGAGAGGATGGCAAAGATATGCGTCAGTGTGTGTGTGTTTCTTTAAAAGTGTGTACTTGTGCCTCACCTTGGGCAAACCAACAGACTCCATGGCTCTGAGCCACTGCACAGTGTTATCTGTGTGTCTGAAATGTAGTCCTGAGTGCTGGAGAAAGTGCAAAACAAAATAAATAAATACAACAGTAACACATAATTGCACATATTGTTTAAACTGAATTTTATATAAAGCTGCTTTGGAAATCTTGAGAGTCTTCTCCTTCTGTTGTCTTTGTAATATGTGTAACAGAAATGAGGTAATAAGCAACTGTTTAAAAGTTTGGGGTCAGTAAGATTTTTTTATTTTTTAAGAAATTAATACTTTAATTCAGCAAGGATGCATTAAATGTTTGTTGAGCAGCAAATCAGCATATTAGAATGATTTCTGAAGGATCATGTGAGACTGACTGAAGACTGGAGTAATGATGCTGAAAATTCAGCTTTACCATCACAGAAATAAACTGCATTTTAAAATATATATATATATAAAAAAAACACTTCCAATTCAGTTTAACCAGGTGCTAAATGCTCTAAAATAGTGCTAAAAAAATGTAATTAGTTTCAGCACAAACATGCCACCTTTGTATGCTGTGCCGTGCAAATTGAATTCAGCCCAAACATTTTAAGGTGTGTTTGCATCATTAACTGATTTGCATAATTTCTTTAGTAAACTGGGCACTAAAACAATGCAAACAGCATATGCAAATAAACAACACTATCAGTGGGCACAATTCAATCTGAATTCCCCCTTCTGTTATTTCTCCTCCCATGGGAATGAGACATTCAGGATGTGAGGATGTCTGTGTTGCATTAAGGAAAAGGCACATCCTGACAAAGCACTGTGACAAACTGGCTACGTTCACACAGTCAGTGTTTGGAACTGACATCTATATTTACTAACAGGTGTGACTTACAAAATGTACTTTTTAGGAGTGTCTGTGTGAACGTAGGGTAACATACAGCATTTGTGTGCTGAGTTAAACAGTTTCTAAAAGCAAGAAACACCTCAGAAAATCAGTACCTTATAACGAGATTGGTCCCTGTCATAAATCTTCTTCTCTGACACCAACTGCGGAGCAAAAAACTTGGCCAGTTTGCCAAGGTAGACACCATTCCTCAAGCCGTTCTCCAGTTCTGTGGTAGGAGGCAACTGCTCCTCCAGGCAGGCCTCCATCCATCTGAAATCAAAAGGTTAGAGGTTCAGCTACTCACATAAAGACCACATACTGAAATGTAATACACTGACAGTAAACGCTAAATGTTTTAACTACCAGGTTTTTCACTACAATATCAAATCAACACTTTCAAATGACAGCAACATGCTTTAACATGCATTATTTATTGAATATACTTCCAAGATGGAGATTTCTTCTGGAAAACAAGTGTGCTGCTTTAGAAATTACAGGTTAAACCTTTCAATGAATTAAAGAAGAAGAAAGGTTAAATAAAATTAAACTTGGGCACTCAATCAATTAATAAACACTTTATAAAGTGTTCACTTCATAAATCAAGCATCATTAAACATGAGTTCATGCTATTTTTATAATACATTATTAAAGAAGCAAAAATGTAGCAATCAGGACATTCCTAAAAAATGTATACCAGACTACAGTTCACTAGCTCTTCAGTTTAAAGCCTGGGACACACCAAGACGACATCAAACTAGCGAAGCACAGGAAGCTGACTGTGTTGTCGCCTCTTGTCGGCTGCATCTTGGCCAAAAAGCTGTGCTTGAACACAGCAAAAGGACTACTGTCAGCTAGCACATGCATTCTGCACCTGTGTGTAGGGAAATATCTGTCTATATCAGCAGATATAAATTGTCTATTCTCGTCATTCAAAAAGGGAATCTGAAACTAGGACTGCAGATTTGCAGACCATTAACAAAGCAGCGCTTCCTTACCGTTTTAAATATCAATCATGCTGATCACTTTCTTCATTCCAGTTCATGTTATTATGAAAATATTCGTGAATTCAAACGCTCAGGTAAGATGACGTAATATTATAATCTGTCGTTGACGTTGTGAAGCATCGCAGACGCAGCATCGGTTGTCGTCCACTATGACACACTACACGAGCTGAAATGATCGAATCTTGCGTACCGACGCCCATTGTCATTTACGAATCCCCACGACACCCTAAGTCAAACAGATCGTGGCAAAATTGGGGTAAAATCATGTCTGAACCGGGCATAGCTAAACAGCACTTCAGAGTTCTCTCACCAACGGCCCGAACCGGATTCAACATGCTGAATCAGCCAGAAAATCCTAGACGGTGTCTGTCTAGAGCCAACGTGCGGAACACACCGAAAAAACTTGCCGGCCTTAATAGATGACTGAGATCTCACAGAGCTTCCTTTCTAACAGCAAAAACAATTAGTTTGTCCTTCGGTTATACAGCAAATCTTTATTAATAATATTAATTTCAGATGTAAGAGTTCCTAAAGCACACCCAAATGACAAAATCTCAGTTCCCCCAAAAAGTGAAACCAAGAGGACAACAACCTGTTTGTGTGATATTCTCTCATTTATTTGGCAAACCCAACAAGGTACTTGGAGAAAGTTATCTGTCAGTATTCCAATTCCTCTCAATGAAAGTTATTTGCCTTATGTAAAACTCCCCAAAAGTTTGCTCAGGTTTTTTGGGGCAATAACCTGAGCTGTAAATGCCATGTGACTACCAGCAGGGGCTAACTAGACCATGCTAACCAGTCCAACTCTGACCCACTGGCAAAACTTGTGTTTTCAACATAAAAGCCTGGAGGCTTTTCTGTCATGAAGATTTAATATTAAGGTTACGTTACTACAGTCACCCTTCATCCTCCGAGTTGTTAACATAGGAACTGAAAATTTAGCTTTGTCATCACATGAATAAATTACATTTTTAAATTCTATTAAAACAGAAGACAGAAGTTATTTTACATTGTAATATTTTTTTTTTTCTATTTTTTCTATTAAATAAATGAAGCCTTGGTGAGCATATGAGGCCTTATCTATGTGTCTATGTGTATATATTTTAAATTTTTAATTAAACCTTGTTTTCTTTCCAAAAAAAGTTAAACAACAAAAAAATTATGTGCAATAATAACTGAAAATTATAGTTATAATATAGCTGCATTATGGACTAGTTTATTAGCCTGCAGTCTCATTAAGCATGCATCCACTTCACTGTTCAGTTTTCCAGATCACTGAATCACTGAAATTCACCTGGATTATTCAGCACAAGAAACTACATTCCAAAATGATTGCTAGTCAGTAACCAGCTGACAAAAGTGACCTTTGACATGTTCAGAGAAAGCTATATTGTCCTGGCACCTACACTGGCATCTCTTTTCTCTTGCAAGTGAGGGAATCTGGCATTGGGCCCTGTAGAGCTGCCCAACCAACTGACAGCTATGTGTCCTGCCTTCAGCTCACAAACATAGAGACGTCTACATTTAAAGTGCCCCTATTATGCTATTTTAGGTCCCATTTTGTATCAGAGTCTATTACAACAGGATTATATGCATCCAAGGTGGTTTTCTCACAATGTACATTGCAGCATCACCTCTTTTTTCACAGTGTCTGAAACAGTTCGACAAAGGATTCGATTTCTCTAAACCACTCCTTTCTGAGAGCCTACTCTGCTCTGATTAGTCAGATGGCCCAGTCTGTTGTGATTGATCTACCGCTTACAGCAGGGGTGTCAAACATACGGCCCAAGGGCCGAATACGGCCCACAAAGGTGTCCAATCTGGCCCGGGGGATGATTTGAACTATAATAAAAAAAAAATAGAGATGCACGACTAGTCCATTGGCCATATATCCAAACGTTATTGTTTTATTTTGGCCAATCTTTATTCCGGGCTTGCAAACAAAGTGCTTTGTACTAATTTCCCCAAAATTTCATTTGTGTGGAAATATTTACTAAGTCTGTAAACAGGACGTTAACCCTGGCACACGCTGAATACGGACACAAAGAGGAGAACAGACGCACCAGCAGAGAAAATACTGCACCATGCACAAGCTCACTGTTAGCGAAAAATAGGAAGAATAATATAAATATTGAATTGGGGTTGATATGAATGTATGTCTGAAGGGAACTGTCTTTAGAAAAGAAAAGTTTGTTTTTCCTCTCATCTCCTTATAAAGTAGTCGCCTATTTATAACCGCAGCGCTGCTTTGTGTATAGCGGTAACCATGGAAACGATATATTGCTGCTGTTACATAAGCGCCACCTACTGACAGAGAGTGAATTTGCATTTTCGTCTGCTGAATTTGTTTTGTGCAAGTGTCTTATGTAGCATAATTTCACAAAGCTAAAGTCAGACCATGCTGTTTTTGCTGTTATTCTCTAATTTATACAATAATTTAAATAAAAAAACAGCTGCTCATGCGCATAACATCTTTGTTGGGATTGTGATAGAAATTCAGTTTTTGCCTCTAATGTTAAAGAGCTACACATATTTTTTTGAACAAATAAACAACAAATAAATGTGCTTAAAAAAAAAGAAATAATCTGCAACCAGTATCAGAATCGGCTAATTTGCTTCTAAAAAAAAATTGGAGATGGCCATGAAAAATCTAAATAGGTGCATCACTAATAAAAAATATTAAATAAAGCATTATTTTAAAAATGTAATCGTTTTTTCGCTGTAAAAACAAATTCAGTTTTAAGGAGAAGTGTACTAGTTTTCTTGCAAATTAATTTGTTGTTTATGTGGTTAATATTAATGCAACTATCAGTGCACTAAGTTTTTTTTAATTCGGCCCCCACATGGTTATTTTTTTCCAATCCGGCCCTCAACCTAAAATGAGTTCGACACCCCTGGCTTACAGCATGTGACGGAAACGAAACAGCCTTTACTATATCCGAATTTCAGCTCCGGAGGCTTCCTTGTACACACAGTGATATGGACAGTAACAATAGCATTGGTTTTACAGTATCAATTCAAACACGAATCCTTGTCCTTTTATATACTCAAATTTATTACAAAACTATGTAGGTACAGCTTTCCTGTAGCTCAGTGGTTAGAGCATGGCACTAGCAATGCCAAGGTCATGGGTTCGATCCCAGGGATTGCACATACTCAGATACAAATGTATAGTATAATGCAATGTAAGTCGCTTTGGATAAAAGCGTCTGCCAAATGCATAAATGTAAATGTAATGTAGGTGAGTGCAGGAAATAAGACTGAAATTACTGAGGACTCGTTTCAGGCAGTTCAGAATCAGTTCTTTCCATTTTTAACCTTTATTATCCATTTTGATCTTCGAAGCTTTGCAGACCTTTTATAATCACAATCTATATAATGTATGTAATATCTGAAAAAGCATGAGAGGGGCATTTAAAAAGATCCAATATCTGTAAATTAGAGGTCATCTGTTTTACAGATTTATGGTTCATCTATGCTTAAGTATAAGGGTCTATAATCAGTGTTAGAACTAACAGATCTGGTTAGGTAAGAAACCTCACGCTAATACACTGAAGAAAGTTAAACTATGCAGTGAATCAGTTAAAATGCCAAGACTTTGCTGTTGTTTGCAAACCTTTTGTTAATCATCTACTAAGTCACTCTTGAGTTGGGTGGCTTAACTGATTTCATTAGCATAGTCAAGAGTTGATCAATTCCGGGGTCATAGGTGAGGTCACAGGCACACTTAGGTACAGCACAATCAAGGAGGAGGTACTTATTATGCCCGTAGGGGTATATAATATGTTGATATTTTAGATCAAAGAAACCCTCTCTGATATTTAATGCTTTCTTTAAATGAGCCAAAAGATGACATTCCTTGCAGGTCCATCCAGCTCTTTAGGTTGATTTAATTAAAGACAACATGGCAATGGCAAAGAAAACATTCTGCCCAGACATGTGTCAGCAATTCCCCCGCCTCCCACAAAACCTGCTCTGTTTCAACACAGCCCATCTGCTAGAGTGCCTCTAAATCACACTTGTACATGAGATTGCATCAGTGATATCTAACCAAGATTGTGACATACAGTTTTAGAACAATATATATAATGAATATGTCAGGAGAATAACAGGAAAATTAACTATTTTATGTCAACAATCGATATGTATGTGACAGCTTGCTATAAAAGAGGCTAAACTGAGTATTTGCCAATATAAACTGTGCCTTTCAAAGCAGAAAACATGTTTACATTCTGTCACCTGATGGAGTTTGGGTTCCTTGCCAATGTCATCTCTGGCTTGTTTGGTTGGGGACACTTAATATCCAACAATATCAGGGTGCGAACTACGGGGGAGCTAGGAGGAGCTCGGCTCCCCTTAATAAGACATGGGCTTCCCTGAAAACGTGATTTGTGAAATATTGGGGGGTCTCAAAAATATTGACAATGTGTTATTTTGACGTGCAATTTCAGTTTAGTGTAATGTGATCATCGTGGATTATCTTGTGTAAAATTGCAAAAAGATCATTCATTCATGCATGATGGCGATTTAAACCTAATTCACTTCAATAAAGAAAACTATACATGCTATTCTTGTCATGAGCATTAAGGTGTGGGGGCGCTGCAGTGCAAATTCCACTCGTGTTTAGTACATGTTAACTCGAACAGCAAAGTAAACTGACCTCAGGCCTGTGTTAAGGTAAGGCATGTTATTCGCAATTATGTGTTGTGGCTGGGTTGTTATAGGTCTGCGTGACTCTTGATGTATTAGACCAATTGAACGGAGGAATTTTGGTATTCTTCTGTAGCCTGACGAGTAACTTCGAGTAACCGTTGTTCATGTGAACTCAAAGACAGTGACAGCCTGATGCTTTGTTTATAGACTATTTGTGGGTAGCTGTTCGTTGTTTCACTTATCAATTCGTGTCGTTAACGTATAATAGGGTAAATCCTGTATAGTGATTTATCCTATATAGTGCTTGCATAAAGCAAGTAGTGTACACAGTCATAGCTGTTATGTATCTTTGTAACTCACTGTAAGTCAAGCGCAAAAAAAATAAAGTGGGCTCCCTTAAAGTCCACGGTATAGTTCGAACACTAAACAATATTATTGATCTGACTGCACTGACACTATTGAATGAGAAATGAACTGAGCTGGACGATAGCATCGCTTTTTTCTGCAGAACTGCTTTATAGATGAAATGAACAAATTGAATAATTCATGATCTTTACAACGGAACTGAATCAATACTGAATAGACTTTAGCTGAACAATGACACTATTTTCTTTTAGAGCCAAACTGAACTGTTTGAATCATTGAATCATTTTCCTGTTATCACTGTGACGCTGTTTTGAAACAATATGTATTGTATAAAGCGCAATATAAATAAAAGTGACTTGATTTTATATTTCACTGGTTAATTTGACAAAGGTCTTGAACTTTATACAAACAGCACTGATAATGGATCAGTGAAACGGCCCATTGTAGAAATGCCCTACTTGCAGATCAATTTGTCACACATGATTAATGCACTCATTATTAAGCTGTGATGTAAAAGGGAAAAATAAGTCCATTTCAAGCTTCTTAAAACCCCGCCAGCCATTCTGGCAATGGTAAAACATCTACTACACTACAGAGTCATGGTTCTTAACTGGTTTTGCTCCAGTTCATCAAACTCAGCAAGCTGCCTATGTTTATTGTACAAAAGTAAACAACAACAATATTTCCGTCCTTAAATGCAAACATTAAATGGTAAATTATACATCATATGGTGATTTATTATTCACATTTTACTTTTTTTTCCTTCTCTGCCAACAGACCCTATAAGACGACACACTTCTAGGTCATGACCACTATTATTATTTTAAAAATGAAATAACCGTTGCTTACAAAAATGTGTTCTGAATGGCCATCAATGGAGAAAGATGTTTATTAGACTACAGTACCAGAAAAGGCTAACTAGACTATGCTAACCAACCAAATCCTGACCCCTAGGAAGTATCAAATTGGTCATGTGACCACAACATGGCAGCCACCATTACGCTGCACTCACACGGGACGTCGGCGTCAACACTTGACGGAGGGCATGTCTAAAGCTTGGTGCTGACGCGACCGTCATAGTGACAACAGCCAATCACATTACTTTCCAGTGTTGGATGAACGCAATTGGCTAGCGACTGCTCTAGGGTATTTGTATAAGGCGATCTGATTGGCAAAAATTTTCAACTTCTGCTGCGAGCAACGCGAGTGAAGCGACGCGACGGAACCCACAATTCAGTTCGGCAACGCGTGACGTCACCCATTCAAAGTAAATGAGAAGCGTTAATGCCGAAGCCCCGTGATAATGCAACATTAGGGTGGCTTGGCACTGATCTGACTAGAGTCTTCATTTCCTGTGAGTAAGCATTTTAAACTTGTTTGTCAAAATAACTTATTTGTTGCTGTATCAGGATATGTGGCAGGCCAGATCAGAAGAGGAGTATCCGGCTGTTGTGCACACCTCTCCCCATCCCCGCTGCTCTTTACCAAACAATGCAGCCGTCTGTTACACTGTCTATAAGAGATCTGACTGTGTACAGCATTCAGGCAATGCTTTCCTGTGATTGTTAGGCTGCAGGGGTTCAAACTGAAAGAAACATTCAAAGCTCTGCTCCAGACTGGCCATGACTCAAAATAAACAGCTTTGACTAATATGTTGCTTAAACAGTTTAACATACTGTGCATTAGAAAAGCAGTTTAAAACAGCATTACTAGTCTTGAGGTGAGTGTTCTGACAGTGAAACTGTACAGAGAACACACTGTGGGATAATATTGCATCAGCTGGGGAAGGAACAAAGCAATGGACCAAAAATATCTATTTAGACTGGCAGTTTACTGTCAGACAAACAGGACTGAGGCACAGAGGTCAATATTCTCTTATATGACTTTTCACCTCTTTTTCTGATTGTATGCGTCTGGCATGCTACTGAACTGAAAACCCTTACCTGTACAAAACAGAGAGTCTGTGTGCTGCCTACTTAATTTAAAATAAGTGTTTTTTTGTCTTCTTTGATGAATGTAAAGTTTAAAAGAACAGCATTTATTTTAAATGAAAATCATTTGTAACAATAAAAATGTACTGTCACTTTTGATCAATTCGATGCATTCTTGCTGAATAAAAGTATTAACTTCTTTCAAAAAAAAAAAAAATCTTACTGACCCCAAAATAATGTACATTATTGAAACATATTCTTGATAAACCAGTTTTGGAGAGTTCTGTCTTTCTCCATTCAAGTGAATAGGAGATGTACTTGGCCAAAGGCATTAAGATGGCCCCCGAATTAACTGATCTGCCTTAAAATGGCATTAAATTAAAATGACTATTTCAGTGGATGGAATTATGATAACAACACTTACTTTACCCCATTTTTATATAAAGATTTATGACTTTGAATTTTCCAGACTTGGCAGACAAAGCAGACAAGTATCAACAGTATAACCTGGAAAGATGAGAATGGAAAAAATGCTACTGTAGCACTAAAGTAAACTCTAAAAAAGTCTCTAATCTTGAATGAGAAATATAAGCTGCTAAAAAGAAGACAATAGCATGAAGACTAATTAACAGCATTTTCAGATGTATGATAGACATGTTACTCACTCAAAACTGTTGTGACTAATGAGGTTTAGGGAATTACACAATGACAAAATTAGACATGGAAAAACTAGGCCCCCCTATCTAAAATAACCCATGCTCTGTTTGCTTAAGTCAGCAGGTACAAAGTTTCCCAGTCACAGTACTGGAAAGGGTTTGGGATTGTGTAAGAAGGTATGTTTGTCAGCTGCAACAACAGTCCAATAGATATATAATTGACATCATTGGCGCCGATTTATGTTCCTGCCCGTGGGTGCCCAGTGCCCCCCCCCCCATGTTATATTATAGATAAATCCGTGTTAATTTTCGTATTCCCTGATAGTCTCGTGGTAGAGTTTTTGTTAATAGAGTCAGAGGTTCAGCCAAGCTCTAATTATCATTGGTTCGAATCTGCCCTCATATAGTTTTTTTTTCCCTCTTTAAATTCAAAGTTCATTATTGTTTGTATATCAATAGCAGGGATATGTTTGTGTGCATTTTGTTATTGATTTTCCCTGGAAAGAAGAGTCAAGTGATAGACTGATGCACATGTCTGAAGACTAACTTACATGTGCAACAACATTCCTCGGCATGATTTAAAAACAACTCCTTTCAGCGCTAGGTAACTTCTTATTTATTTAACTCAAATTAACATCAACTGGATGTTTCATTTGCATTATATCCGTGCAGTGAGATTTCAATTTCGACCCAAAAAGCACATTCTTTTCACAAGTGTTGTCGCGAGTCATGCTCTCACTGATAAAGATGCAAGGAGAGTTTGACTTTGAGCGCGCGCATGTATCTAATCGAGAGCAGAGCCATCACTTGGATGTGCTCTCGACGATTGCCATTAAAATATCGCAATAGAAACGGCATTAAATAAACTATAAAAAAGGGTGAAGATCGTGTCTGAAAGCTCCAATCGATTTTTTTATTGGTTAAAATCAATGGAGAATATCTTGTATTTTTCCGTGGGTGCTCGACCATTTCCGAGCACCCACAGGATCGGCGCCTATGATTGACATACAATTATATAAATTATGCAGATCAGTTCACAGCTGTATAAAACTAGGGATGAAGAGTTTTCAATTTGAGGTCCCGGGACCCCAGGAGGCCACAAAGGTATGCTGGGGGCATTGCTGAAAAGATCAGAGAAAACTAGTGCAAAAAAAAAGAAAAAAAAAAAGTATTTTTTATGATTACTTCATTGTGTCTTGTGTGCACTACTATTCAAAAATGTTTGGGGCAAGTAAGATTTTTCATGTTTTTAATAAAAGTCTAAAAATCAAAAATACAGTTAAAATAGTAGTTTTGTGAAATATTATTACAATAAATTATTTAAATAAAAAAGTAAATAAAAACCTTTTGAATGGTAGTATATAAAATGTAATTAAATAAAAATAAAATAAAATAAAAATTTGATAAATCTTAAGTAGAAATTCATTAGAAATTATTGTGATTATTATATTTAATTAAAATGAAATGGACAAAAGCAAACACGTGGTTATAAAAATAATGAAAACATTTTACTGCATGGATTCCAAAAGCTATAACTTGCCAGGTGTAATGAAGTCTGAGAATATATTAAGGCTAGTAACATCTTAACTTTACTGGACTACCAAAAAAAAAAAAAATGCTTTTACCAAAACCACCACACTAAATTGCTGTTTCAATTGTTAAAATCCTGCACAGCAGGCATCAGATATGTAGTGAAACCTGTGGGCCTCTAGCGATGACTCCTGTCCTGACGTCTCAGTGGAACTCAGGGATGACATGTTACTCCCTTACTAACAAGGAGATTAGTGACCAGCCTTATAATCCCTGATCCAACACGACAGGATTCCCAGAACAGAGACTTTGCAACAAAGTCATGGCCAAAACTGCGCTGCCAGGAAAGTCAGGATGTGTAACAATTGATTCATTAAAAGGATTAGTTCACTTTCAAATGAAAATTAGCTCAAACTTTACTCACCTTCAAGCCATCCTAGGTGTATATGACTTTCTTCTTTCTGATTAACAAAATCTGAGAAATATTAATAAATATTCTGATGCATCTGAGCTTTATAATGGCAGTGAACAGGGTTCCCTAGTATAAGGTGAAGAAAGTGCTTCCATCCACATCCATCCATCATAAATATGTGCTCCACATGGCTCCGGGGGGTTAATAAAGAGATTCCAAAGTGAGGCGATGCGTTTGTGTAAAAAAAAAAAAAGAAATCCATATTTAACATTTATGAAGTAAAATATCTAGCTTCCGTCAGACCACCTTCCGTATTCAAGTTACAAAGAAAGTGTAAACTGGCATTGCGTCAGTTACGCTTTTTCCGTAAGTTGAATAGGGTAGGCGTAGGATGTAACGTAAGCTTTTTCAATGGCAAGAGTTTTACACTTTCTTCGTACGTTGAATACGGAAGGCTGTCTAGCGGAAGCTAGATATTTTACTTCATAACTTGTTAAATATGGAGCTGTGTGGAGTGTGTTTACGATGGATGGATGTGGATGGATACACTTTCTTCAGCTCATACTCGTGAACCCTATTCACTCCCATTATAAAGCTCTGATACGTCAGGATGTTTATTAATATTTCTCAGATTGTGTTCATCAGAAAGAAGAATGTCATATACACCTAGGATGACTTGAGGGTGAGTAAAGCTTGAGCTAATTTTCATCTGAACTAATCTTTTAATTCATTAACTTGCACACTTTGCTCTGATTTTACAATTTTATCATGCTGTCATCAGACAAACTGCACAGAATTTTGAACTATTATATTGAGAAGTGAAAAAAAAAAAAAAATGTCCTCATCTCAGAACAATGCACACTGCAATACTCCCTCACATTCTTTCATGCTTTCATCAGATGTGGGTCAAGTTCCCAGTGATACAAATGGCCGCTGATGCATTTAACTGCTCTCTGTGTCTTAACAGCAAAACGAGTCCCAACCCTCACAACTGAAAATGTGCTAGCCATGCACACAATATGCCTGGTTAACATACACTACAAGAGTCTAGGATCAATAAGATTCTTCTTTTACAAAAGATTTCTATTCCAAATAAACACTGTTCTTTTGAAGTTTCTATTCATCAAAAATTCCTGCAAAAAATATATCACGGTTTTCACAAAAATACTAAGCAGCACAACTGTTTTTAACACTGACAATAATTGTTTCTTGAGCAGCAAATCAGCATATTAGAATGACTTCTGAAGGATCATGTGACACTGAAGACTGGAGTAATGATGCTGAAAATTCAACTTTGTCATCACAGGAATAAATTACATTTTAAAGTATATTCAAATAGAAAATAGTCATTTTAAATTGTAATAATATTTCACAATATTATTGTACTTTTGATCATATAAATGTAACCTTGGTGAGTATAATAAGAGACTTCTTTCAAAAACATTAAAAAATTTACTGACAACAAACTTTAAATGGTAGTGTACACATTGTACAAGTAAAACAGGTTCCAGTTTAGAGATAGCTAGTGATGTTTTGACCCATTTTAAAGCTAAACAGCATCAGGGCTGTGACGCATGGTGACACATAATGGCCCTAAAATACACGTTAGTATGGGTCAGGTTTACTATGGGCCAACAAAATATATGCTTCTAAGTTTTCCCTCCTGTGAAAGGTTTTGTAAGTCTTTTTATTTTGCCATCCTGTTTAAAATAATATTGACTGATCAGAAATAGACTACAATATCACATCATACTGATAAGTTATCACACTGTGAGCATAGCCACATGCTACAAATGATACCCTCTGAATACACAATATTGAAGAAAAATGTGATATGCGATAACTCGTTAAATAATGCTTTATTCGATATACTATACAATAATGCTTCAAGTTTGTAAAATAAATTTAAATTATATTTAATTATATTTAAAAAACTAAAATTATATAACCAACATATATGTTTCACATTCTTTTTAAGAGAAGAAAGCATCCCGACAACTTCTGAAAGTGAACAGCAGTGGTTTACTGTAGCATTACATAAAAAGTGTCATTTTAACATCAGTGTAAACCAGGGGAGTTTAGGGTTTCAGGTAGGCCTACATTAGGGTTATTTAACAACAGAAATAGAATAATCAAATGTAAAAATAAAACACTGCTTAGTCCATTACAGGGATCATGACATGAGAAATCAAATTTTCCTTTTGGCATACAAGAGGTATCATTATTGCATCCTGCAAGTTCCATAACGACCTCGTCATCAATAAAAAAGCATTTGTATATAATCAAGCTGTAAAAAAGCTTTGTTTAGAACAGAGGTGGCATGGCATGTGACATCACAGGGGCACAATCATTTGCATACAACTGCCTCTGGAGCAAGACAACAACGCTTACTTTCACATTGCATGTAAAATTAAAATAACGAGCTTCCGGCAGGACAGTGTACTACATCGCGGAAGTTAACGCTTTTTGGACGTACGTCGAATGCGTATGGCTGTCCCATCGGAAGCTCATTATTTATTATTTAAATAAGGATATTTGTCTTAAACAAACGTATTGATTCACTTCAGAAGGCCTTTATTAACCCCCTGGAGTCGTATGGATTAATTTTTTTATGGATGGATGCATTTTTTTGTCTTCAAAATTTGGGCTGCCATTCACAACCATTATAAACCTTGAAGGACTAAGGCTATTTTTAAATATATCTCTGATTGTGTTCGTCTGAAAGAAAAAAGTCATATACATCTAGGATGGCGTGAGGGTGAGTAAATCATGGAATAATTTTCATTTTTGGGTGAGCTAACGTAGACTAACCATGTTCCGTACACTTTTCGCCCCTCACCGCACGCCAGCGACCACTCCCCCGTTGTTGAGAGCCAGACAAGCATGTTTGTGTGCTCATTCCCTGGGGGAATACCTATTGTACAGTCCAAACTTTGATTGATGTCTTTTCGACAAATAGTATTTGAGAAAAGTGGGGAAAAGTACCTCCTTCACCTGTGTACGGAAGATGATAAGGGTTAACGGTGTTCTGTACAGGCTTACAATGATGTTCCGTACAGAGCGCATAACTTGATTTCAACAGTGAAAACGGACAATTAACTGATCAATTGTGAGCTGTTTATTTTATTTTAACTGAAGAAAACATAATTTAAGTAGACAGGCAAATACCTTTTTATTTAGTTAAAATGTAAGTTAATTGCTGCTTTAATAAGCTAGAGGACCATGCGACTTTGGCATGATTGTGTCTTCTATTAATTATGGCATGTGGGTTAAGCATGAACCATGTGAAATGTTAGTGAATAACATTACCACATCTTTCTGAAGAAAAAGAAGAAGAACAAACAATTTGCAATGATTTAAAAATTTTTATGATTAACCAATGTGAAAATAAATGATCAGGATGCGTGTGTGTGTGGGGCCAAGCAGTCATCGTCCACAATTGATGTTTAAAAATTCCCATTTCAAAGCATTTATTTAACAAAAGGTAATATTTAACAATTTGTGATAATATAATATTTATTTCATAAAGACTGTAATACTGTGAGAAGCACAAATTAAGTCGAAATGTACATTTTCGCTGCTCTAGTGGTCTCCCCACCCAAGCTGCAGTCTGACGTGTAGCTTGCCCACCGTCCACTTTCAAGCGCAGTGGGCGCACCTTGCAAAATTACTAAAAACTCACTGGAACAAACAGAGGGGCCATCTCTGTCTTGATCGGGGGTGAAAGAGGAAGAAATGAAGATGACACAGATATATAGTATATGTATGACCTGAAAGTATTTATTCAACGATCGGGGGTAAAAGTTCATCTGTACAGAACATCGTTGTGTACGGAACATGGTTAGTCTACGTTATCCCTTTAATGTTAATCACTACAACCTTCCATGTGATAGGAATAGATTTAAATATAATGCAATAGCCAACACTTTTCACGATTCGTTAATCTCGACAGCTGTAATAGTAAAAATGTGGTAAAAGTATTCGAAAGGATTCCACATGTAATACTTATTTCAATTGCAAAGATGTTAGCCAATCACAGCAGTGGGCGTTTACACTGAAGTCTCACAGCAGACACTCCCCTTCAAACAGAGCGCTTAAAAAGGAGGGCTAAAATCAGGGTAGAAAATAGCCATTTATTTCTAAACTATGATCAGTTTTCTTTAATGTAAAAATCATAGTAACATTATAAGTGCACCTCAGGAAACATTATAAAATAATAAATAAATTCATTTTCATGACACAGACTGAAGCAGGTTTATTAGGCTGCTGTCACTTTAAGAGCTGCACGGATCTAATATACTGTTACACGCACTCTTTCTTTCTTGACTGTATAGTCCAAGAAATAACTGACTGTTTACATAAATGCTCACAAAGACAGGCATTTTGACAGTTTTTTTGTATTTGGCCATATAAGCTGCAGAAGAGAACTGAATTCAGGATCATGCGCTGTCAGAGAAGCGGCTTTCTGTGCAAGTAAGTACCTTGCTTATTGCATTTATTAACACTGAGCATGTCACACGTATGTAACAGTCATGTGTCCAGTATACTCTTTGCTGTCTGCGTCAACCTAAAAATTTGACTTTTTGTCATCTTTTGGAGTATTATAATAATGTTATCGCAAGCCGTTGCAATATGCATATCGCTAGATGTACATTTGCGATATTTTGATAATTCCGATATATTGTGCAGCTTTACCTCTCAATAATAATCACTTTAGTTCATGTCCATAGTAAATATTTAACCTTTTACAGTAGAAGGACCCTGAGTATCACAAAGGTACTGTAGTCCATATGATTCATATGGGGGAACCATATTCTAATGTAACTTTAATGTACATAATCTTACCTCTAGCTTTTTTAAGTTTTTTACCCAAAGTCCCTTTAAGGCAAGTCACTCAGCGGCAGTGTTGCCAAGTAGCAATGTGTTTTTAGTAGCAATTGGGCAGGTTTTGTTGTGAAAACCTGGCAACCCTTCTCAGCGGCCATCTTAGAAACGCCTCTTGGGCAGCTATTTTAGTCATGCAAGTACAGCTTCTATCTCTGTGAATGGGGAAACATCAAATTCTCCAAAGCTGTTCACTAAGCTTACAATTAAATTTCATGTATATCAACAGAGCTTCTAAAGCCAGCTGCAGTGATGCAATAACTTTACCAATTAATGATTGGCTAATTTATTTAGAAGGCAGGACTTATTCTGGCATAAAGTCTTTGGTTTACCTAATATTGTATTTTTATCTGGTCCCATGACAATGGCTCAATATGTATATGTGGTATGACAAACTTCTACTCACTGTTTGGCTTCCTCTAGGTGACAAAGGTATTCATACGCAATATTCTGTCTCCTCCTCTCATCCATTTCTTCCGCCGACAGCCTCTCATCATCCACAATGGCTGTAGAATAAACAAAGGGAAAAAAAAACAGTTGGAGAATGCAAGAATAGATTTTTTTTTTCCATACTGGTAGAATTACACATCAGAACGCTGAGCGTGACATTTTCCTCTCCAGTTTAATCAGCTAACTGTAGCACAGCCAACACAATGACAACTAGACACACTATGACAAAAGGTATTGAATGAATATGATGGTGTGTAGCCAAGTTCCATTCTGCTGATTATATTTTATTCAGACTTTGTGTGCTTCAGACAGCTGTTAATTTAAGTCACACTGGAATTAGATTTTAGCAGCTTGAACTGGAAAAAGTGCTCAAGCAATTTGTTATGAAGGAAAGAAGTGAATCAGAAACACACCACATTTAAACCCCTATAAAATCAACCAGACAAAACACTGAATATGTGTGCAAGGTTGAGTAATTTTACACAATATACATGTGTAGAAATAATCAGCATCACTTTCATCACTGTCAGCGGTATGTGAAAGCATCAGGGTGTGACACCCTTATGTCTGGCGGCTGTCAGTACTGTTGCATTACGAAACCATTTGTGGCTGACCTTTACGTAATTGATACTACATTCCCTCTCCACCGCCTTCATTTTCAGTTCACAACACTGCCAAGTTCAATGCAATTGCTTTATTTCTGATTAAGCAGAGCTGACATCATTTTACACATGACTTAAACTGGTCACACGAAGAGGTTGATCAATCCTCACTGTCCTCGCTCTCAACTTGCAGTGATCCAGGAAGTAATTCAGGACACTTACATCACAATGAGTATCATTGTATTAGATACAAAATATCAAAATCAAGTGGCATCTGAAAACAAATTTTACTGGGTCTTTCTGTGTCAACTCAACCAGAGGTCCCCAGCTAAAAGTTTTCACTTTGATCATTCCGTTTCTGGTGAAAGGCAGATGAAGCCAAAATATTAAATGTCATGGATGAATATTTACTGAGTAATTCAATATTTTGTAGAGGAGATTTGGAGCCAAATTAAAGGGGGGTAAAAATTACGTTAGAAAGATGGCAGCCTCATTATTTTATTTTTAGGTACACTCAAAAAAATTAACTTTCATTGTTGTTAGTTTCACTCAAACCACCCTTGTTCACATTACTTAAAAAACACATGTAACTACATGAACGTAATTTAACTGCGTTGTTTCTACTAAAAATTTGTATTTTGAGTCAGCTTTAGTAAGTGTTTGTTCAGTCAACTTAACATTGCAGAGCGAAACGCACAAATTATTGTTGACATAACTAACTGTGCAGTGGATCCGTAGTTCCCAGCATGCTTTGCAAGGAATTGCATTAGGAGAGTAAATTTAGGGATTAAAGTGTTATTTTATGTGTTTTTCAGTAAAGGGTAAGATGTTGTTAGTTTATGTAAGTGTTTAATGTTCAGTTATGTTGAACATTTAGAGTAGTTTCTGTAATGTTTTTGAATTTTGTGGTTTCCATTATGCAGAAGAGTGTCGCCTGTGTTTAGGCTGTGCGCACTCATATACACATGTTTATAGGATGAAATTCCTGCTCTCCATTCAATTGAGTTTGTCCAACAATTCATTTTTTTGAGTGTATGTCTGTTAGGTAGGTCTATTAGTTCACTTTTGATTGAGCAGTCTTTGTTTCATTATATGCCAAAGCTGACAGTTCAAAAAAAATAAAAAATACTTCAGGGAAAAAAAACACAAGAAGTGCATTTTCTCCAAAGTGTGCATGCCTGTAACTCAAGAAGTATTAAGATATCCTAATATCCTTTTAGATTTTGGTTCTTAAACTTTTTTTTTGGTATCCTAATTTTTAAGGCCCTATATGGTTAATTTCCAGAAATATAGAGATTTCGGTAATTACTTTAAATAAATACTTTATTTTAGGATCTTTTAACTAGATGCTTATTAGATTATTAAAAGAACATTAGCTATTTATTAGCACTTATTAAGCACATATTAATGCCTTTATTCTGCATTAACTTATTCTAGATTCTTAATCCTACCCAATACTTAAACTTAACAACTACCTTACTAACTATTAATAAGCAGTAAATTAGGAGTTTATTGAGGGAAAAGTCGTAATTAATAGTTTATATTTATTATACCTAATTTGTTAAATTATACCTACAGTACCTGTTTTCAGGGGTCAAAAACCAAACATGGGTCACTATGCATATAGCCGTTTTTCTTTTAAAGGTACAATATGTAAGAATTTTGCAGTAAAATATCCAAAAACCACTAAGCCAGTGTTATTTATTTTGCTCACTTGAGTACTTACAATATCCCAAATATTTCCAACTATTTGTAAATCGTTAGAAAATTGCAGTTTTAACCAAGGCTCCGGGACGTGTGAGGAGTCGCCTGTGAATTGCGTCATAACCGTGTTACCCTCAGTTTCCGTTTTTATTTTGTAGAAACCATGGAAACACCAAAGATGCTTTAATATTACATGTTTTAATAGACAAGAGAACAACTGTTTTGATATATTTATAGACAGAAAACTAATTGTTGTTATATAGCTCAACACCTTTAGTCTTGTTGCTTAAATCTAATTTTCTTGATTTTTTGCGAGTACTATGCTTTACCATGCCTCAGAGAAAAACACTGTTTTGTCAAGTAGCTAACATAGCATAATCAGATGCAGCTTTATTTTTAGTAACAGTAATACAGCATTTCCTCCATCATACAATACGTTTTAAAATGAATTGCATGCTATTTATCAACACAAGCCATCCAGCATTATGATAATCTAAAATCGATCTAGCTTACTGCAGTGTGTCTCAAACAAGAGTCTCACAGCAGCCGCCGAGCGAACGCACAGAGTAACGTTATAACATCATTTTCAACACACTCAAATGTATCTAATATGATAAACAGAGCTGTGTTACCTCATACTCATGACCGGAAAAGCGGAAGCAGCACCGGCGACTGTGGCATAATAAAAGTTCCGCTGCTCGCGAGGCGTGTTGTGCTCATCTCTCATTAACAATTGCTACAGCGGCCTCGTTCAGCTCCCACAACACTCTATCCTGCTCTGCTTCATACTACAGTAACGTTAATAATCGCATTCATGAAGATGATTTCTTCCCAAGTCCTATCCCGATTCTTTTCAACCGATGTGAGGTGAAGACCACATGTCCCAAGATTCCGTGCTCAAACATGGCGTCATCAAGCTACGCCTTTGTTCTGAATAGGCCTCTAGCGACCTCTAGCGGACAGAAAATTCTACATATTGCACCTTTAAAGAGGAATGTCTGAAGAACAAATTATATTAAAACTAAAAATGTATCTTGTTTCCCTTTATCAAAACAATTTCATAGATCATTCCTGTCTGAGGACCATAAATATTATTTTTCCGTATCTTGCATGCCTGTAACTGGTTTCACAGACAAGGCTTAAGGTAGTCCTTGACTAAAATGCATATTTGAGCTGTTTTAACTGAAAGCAACTTGCACTGGCATTTTCTTAAAATATGTCAGTGCCATTGTTTTGTCTCAAGATGCACACCAGTAATGTTTTTTTCTAGGGTACGTTTATAAAAGCTACTTAAATGTCCTAATTGAATTAAGTCTAATCCTGGCTTAATCTAAGCCCTGTCTGTGAAACCGGTAGATATCCTAAAATGATTTTAGATTCTGGTGCTTAAAAAACTTCTCTTTAGGGATCTTCATTTTTAAAGCCCTATATGGTTCAGTCCCAGAGACATGGATATACCAATGGAGATGACTCAGTTTAACTTGTTGAATTTTACCCATTTTCAACAGTTGAAAACCAAATGTGGGTCACTTTGCATACAGCTGATACTTATTGTACTTAAAGAATCATTTTTGAAAAACAAAAATAATATTGAAAGTATAAATATATCTTGTTTTAACATTTATTTGTTATTTAATAATTTATTGTAAGGGCATGGAGCTGCTGCTTACAAACACTCACCAAATCACATGATGTAACCAACACAATCATGTTACGACCTGGGTAAAATCAGGATTTCGAATATGGATCCTAATTAGAACTTACACTGCTAAAAATGCAAATTAGTGAAGCTGGGCAAAACTGCTTTTGAGCGAGATGAGGAGATGCCCTTGTTTGACACATCAACTGTCAACCACATCCCACCATCAAAACGCAATCTATGAAAGTAGCACAGAATTTTACAATCTGTGTCATTAACCACAGGGCTCATGACCGATTCTGAGAACAGGCCACTAACAGATGTAGAGGCACTCACGTCAATTGGTTTAATAAGTTATTCGATTATACAATCGCCTATCCCTTGACTGAAATATATGGTTTATCTCCACAGCCTGGTGGAGCTCAGTTGAAACATCAATAAAATAGTAAAATATGACACTCATTATGACTCTTGTTGAAGTAGGTCACATCTATTCTAAAGAGAACTTGTGATGCTCTGGCATGCAACAAGAAGCTAATTTTTACCTCTGATAAGATCAGACTGAGCACAAGTGACTGTGTCTAGCTACTAAGTGTTTTCACAATCCTCACTCATCTAGTAATAATTAAGCTTGCTGACACACGATCACATGCTGGCCTTTGTTCGAGTAAATGAGATTCAATCCTGTAATAGCAAACAACACTGCAAATTTCTCACCCTGACACACAGGCTCAGGCTTGCCAGTTAACCTCTGTGGGGATTCATTACGTAGGTCAGCTTTATCACCTTAAGTCTATCCCATAGACAATAACTCAATATTTTGAAAACATGGCAACAAAAGTGGGTTATCATAAAAGCATCAGTGCATTTAAAATATTATAAATAAAGAAAGAGCAATCCAATGGCCACTTCAGGAAACATCAGAGATTCAGTAGCCAGTTGACTAAGATCTGATGTTGCAACATTATAGTAATAGATGCTACCATTCAAAAGTTTGGTGTCAATAATAATTAAATTGATCAAAAGTGACAGGAAAGGCATTTATAATTTTAGAAAGCATTTATAAATGGAAATGCTGTTCTTTTTTAATTCTTTTTGAAAAATTATATCATGGTATTCACAAAAACATTAAGTAGCACAACTGTTTTCAACACTGATAATACAACCGGAATTCCGGAAATGTTGGGACGTTTTTTACATTTAAATAAAATGAAAACTAAAAGACTTTCAAATCACATGAGCATAACAACATAACAACAGTTTAAACTGAGAAATTTTACAATTTCATGCACAAATTAGCTCATTTCAAATTTGATGCCTGGTACAGGTCTCAAAAAAGTTGGGACAGGGGCATGTTTACCATGGTGTAGCATCTCCTCTTCTTTTCAAACCAGTCTGAAGACATCTGGGTGTCGAGGTTATGAGTTTCTGGAGTTTTGGTGTTGGAATTTTGTTCCATTCTTGCCTGATATAAGTTTCCAGCTGCTGAAGAGTTTGTGGTCGTCTTTAACGTATTTTTCTCTATAGGTGAAAGATCTGGACTGCAGGCAGGCCAATTCAGCACCCGGACTCTTCTACGACAAAGCCATGCTGTTGTAATTGCTGCAGTATGTGGTTTTGCATTGTCCTGCTGAAATACACAGGGCCTTCCCTGAAATAGACGTCGCCTGGAGAGGAGGTTATGTTGCTCTGAAACCTTTATATACCTTTCAGCATTCATAGTGCCTTCCAAAACATGCAAGCTGCCCATACCATATACACTTATGCACTCCCATACCATCAGAGATGCTGGCTTTTAAACTGAACGCTGATAACATGCTGGAAGGTCTCCTTCCTCTTTAGCCCGGAGGACACGGCGTCCGTGATTTCCAACAAGAATGTCAAATTTGGACAGAGAACACTTTTCCACTTTGAAACAGTCCATTTTAAATGAGCCTTGGCCCACAGGACACGACGGCGCTTATGGACCATGTTCACATGTTCATATGGCTTTAGAGCTTTAGTTGGTATCTGCAGATGGCACGGCGGATTGTTTTTACTGACAGTGGTTTCTGGAAGTATTCCTGGGCCCATTTAGTAATGTCATTGACACAATCATGCCCGATGAGTGATGCAGTGTCGTCTGAGGGCCCGAAGACCATGGGTATCCAATAAAGGTCTTCGACCTTGTCCCTTACGCACAGAGATTTCTCCAGTTTCTCTGAAACTTTTGATGATGTTATGCACTGTAGATGATGAGATTTGCAAAGCCTTTAAAATTTGATGTTGAGGAACATTGTTTTTAAAGTATTACACAGTCTTTTTACGCACTCTTTCACAGCTCTGCCATCTTTACTTCTGAGAGACTCTGCCTCTCTAAGACATCCCTTTTATAGCTAATCATGTTACAAACCTGATATCAATTAACTTAATTAGTTGCTAGATGTTCTCCCAGCTGAATCTTTTCAAAATGTCTTGCTTTTTCAGCCATTTGTTGCCCCCGTGCCAACTTTTTTGAGACCTGTAGAGGGCATCAAATTTGAAATGAGCTCATTTAGTGGATAAAAATGTAAAATTTCTCAGTTTAAACATTTGTTATGTTATCTATGTTCTATTGTGAATAAAATATTGGCTCATGTGATTTGAAAGTCTTTTAGTTTTCATTTTATTCAAATTTTAAAAAACGTCCCAACATTTCCAGAATTCGGGTTGTAATAAGAAATGTTTCTTGAGCAGCAAAGCAGCATATTAGAATCATTTCTAAAGGGTCATTTCTGAAGGCTTATTTAAAAAACATTAAAACATCTTAACAACCCTAAACTTTTGAACAGCAGTGTACTTTGTGCCAGCAACCACACCACACTTATAGTGGTTGCGAGGGGAGCGTCTGTTAGTAAACTGTGGCCATGCGATCTCTCATATCAATATGTGTCACAGCTACCTCACATGATGATGAGATGCACTGTAGGGAATTTCAGTTTTCATTGCTCGATATGATGTTATTTCCTTTATACCTTCCTGCACAGTCCTTAACCAAAGGATGTCATCTCTTCTGATACATACTTTGACCCAACCTTCTATCTTCAAACAAACATAAGACACAGGGAATAGTTATACTACAGCTTTTGGAGTTAAATACAATATAAGAATGGGTTGTCATATCTAAAAAAATATCATGCTTTTCATGAATTTAAATGCAATCAATAACAAAAATGCTAATGTAAGAACATAAACCAGCAGAATGAAACCAGCGGCCTTGTCAGCAGTTTAGTTGGAATGTGATCTCAGTGCCAGTGTTGACACGAGTTAAGTAAACTTCATTTAAAGAGCCGACAAAAAGTGGACAAGTACATCTCCCAACCTTGATTTGATATGGTGGAGTTAATCTCAAACTAGCAGTTTCTGATAGTAAACCAACTAGTAGTTACATCAGAATCAAATGTGAACTACGCAAACAGAATCTCTTGACCATTCTTCATCATAAATACACAGTATAGACATGATGTCTTG
The DNA here is from genome assembly GCA_003731715.1 of Anabarilius grahami. Lineage (NCBI taxonomy): Eukaryota > Metazoa > Chordata > Actinopteri > Cypriniformes > Xenocyprididae > Anabarilius > Anabarilius grahami. The sequence continues at coordinate 3,017,481 of RJVU01018862.1, forward strand.
CCAGCATGGTGCAATGTCTGTGTTTAATAAAACCTACACAGATAAACTCCTCAAACAGAATTCCTCAAATATCTGAATTGTACAGACTGTCAGGTGCTTTTACAAAGGGCAGAGGTAATGTTTAACTGGGGGAAACTATCATGGAGCTTCTCTTTGCTCAGGCCACAGCATGAGATCTACTACCAGGGATACACAAGCACCTTTCTGAGGCAACATATTATCAGGATATGTCAGGAAAAGTTCTGGAATCTAGCTTGGGACAGAGAAAAAACAGTTGCATATTTGTAGGGCTCAAAAGACATTTGTAATGTTTCAAAGTAAATGTCTTGTAGTAGAAGTTAGCACATTATTATCATAGCTTTTTGCTGAAAAATGGGAAGTGGGCAACTGAGTTAAAATAATATGGACACCTGACTGATAATTAATTTTAAACATTTTTCACTTTTCTACTTTATCGGTTCAGTCTACCACTGAACGTTTAACTCTCAATGAATAAGTAACACTTATTTATTGTCTTATTTGCAAAAAAAAAAAAAATGACTCAACTCTTTACATATCTACCACCAGATCTGCAAATCAGTTATTAAACACAGAAATAATCAGTACTGTTCATATATAAATTTTGCATCTCTAGATTAAATTTGCCTTTGTGTTAACTAGTGAGAGGCTGATAAATCAGGAGTATGAACTTCAAATACACATTTCCTGCAATCTAAACAATGCTTGTACATGTAGCCTAATAAGAGTTAACTGACTTTATTCAAGTCCAAAATATTATTTAAAATCAGCAATAGCCTACATTAGGTTACACCAATGAAACTCATGTTATAAGCATCAGGTAAGTTAGAAATAGATTCTAGATTCTAATAGAAGACAAAAACTGCATGCTACATTTTACAGAGGGCTTCCAAATATTTCTAAATAATCACAAAATATTTTGTAAAAAAAAAATAAAAAATCTTATTAATATATATATATATTTTTTTAATGTTTATTTCCTTAATATTATGCATTTATACAGTATATATTCAGGTGGAATCACCCAAACTAGCCATCCACTGCACTGATCATGGATGTCAGATTACTGTTGCAGATACTCATGCTGGCCAACTGTCATGGGCATTGGGCACTACAGTAAATTCACATTCAATTTATACGCATTTCGTTTCATAATATCAATAAAGTAGCTTCATAACTGACATGAAGTTAAGTGGCTTTTACTTACATCCATATCGTGGTCTGAGAGAGTTTGCACCGTCTTCATGGTACATCCTGCTTCCTCTGAAACTCTGCTGAGCTTCTACCATAAACTGCGCGAGGACTTTCTCACACTTACTTCAGACTTCTTTCTCAAGAGAGCAAAACAAAATCTACTCCTTTTGTCATAGCACTGCTGAACAGCAAAGCGCCGTATCCATTAGCATTGAGAAGCTTTCGCTTACTGCGTCTCTTCCTTTGCCTGTCAACCTGATGAAACCCCCTGTGAGTTCACGCTGAAGCACTGACAATGACACTGAATGACGCTGCTCCACCTGCTGGCGCGTGAGTGACGCATCTTCTGGCCTCAAACTCTTATCAACAGTTATTTTGCAATATTGGCCACAAAAAGTGTTTGGACATTTAGGCCTAAGCTATTCTTAAAAGTATGAATGAAATTGGATTATAAAACAAAACGTGATCCGTTTTTATAAATAAAGAGCACTTTAAGCAAAACAACAAACAAACAAACAAATAAATTGTTAGGTTTTAAATTCAATTCTAAAATAATACATAAAACAATAGAAACATCTGTTGTTTCTCTGCATGGATACATGTGTGAACTAGGGAAATTCCGTCATATTGGCACTTGATGAAAAGCTCAAGCATTATTTGTACAGATGCTTCCTGGTTTTATATTCTGTATCTAATGCTATGACGATATGCAGACACCTATTACTATATGTGTAATTTCTGAAATCCATTTACTGTACATACATATCCATTAGATTTGACCTAATACTATGTATTTGAATGGTATCATATTTCATTGACCCTTTATTTTAATCCTTTACACACAAAGACATATGTTTCTAAACAGAGATCAAATGTGACAGATGGGCTTCTCATTTTAGAATAAAAATTCTATAATAGTGTCATGAAATAGGTGAAGCCAACAAACCTCCTGCAGATGTCAGTGTTGTACTATATTTGAAGAACCAATCCAGAGCACAGCATAAAATATGGTGAAGTAAGGGAAATTGGTCCATATTTTGACAATCTATGCAAGTAAAGCTCAGGTTCTGATATTTGACTTGGTGTGTTAAAATCAGAAATGCTGTCCGCATATGTGATGAGAAGGGCCCATATTAAGGTCCTCCATAGCGTCCTGAAGAAGAGAGTGTGGCTGAGCGACACAATTTTTTATTTTTTTTTTGTAAAGACTATCACAACTTCCATTTCATATTTAACTAGCTAGTCTAGCAGACCTGACTAGCCAGGTATAAGTTGCACACATGTAATCCATTAACAAACTAGCAATTAGTGATGCAATTTTAAAATTCCTTAAAGTTCTATTTACTGCAGCATTTCTATCTGTTCATATATTTGTCTATATCCTTCTGAAAGAGCTGTGTGGGAAGAAATGTGTGTCTGCTGTGAACGTGTGTTAATATCGTGTGTTTACTTCAGTTTCTGTTTTTTGTTGTTGTGGGCACAGACAAGCACCAAAATGATTAATAAGACAAATAATTAAATAAGACAAAGTTAATAACTTATTTTTATTGCCATTTCGTTGAAAAAAATTGTTACACAGCTCTCTGGAATAGGCTACTTGATTGGTCGCAGTATTTAGCAGTCAACGCTAGGTGCGTTCACACCACACTGTAATGACCGCTACGAGATTCTGACCTGTAAAAAGCGTCCTCGTAGAACTCATAATTACAACTTGTGAACTTGGCGAGCCACGCAGTGTTGCCATGTCCATGGTTTTCCCGCGGAATTGGGCTACTTTTTACACTGTTGCCGCGGGTTGTTTTTCATGTCTGCGGGTTGAATCGACCCAAAATAACGCGATATAGTCCACGGAGCGCGAATTTTACCGTGGGACCCCCCTGAAATGCGATTGGGCTAGTTTTGAGGAGCAATTGGCGGGTTTTGTTATAAAAACCTGGCAATCCTGATTACCAATGAGAAGAAAATTGTTCACTCCAATGACAGCACCGTATTCTGGATTATACACCGGAGAATTCAAATGTTTCAGGTCTTTTAATTAATCTCTGTCATTTGTTCAACTCAGTGCTGTTTATGCGTTGTTTGCGTTCCTTAACGTGCATTTGGCTGCCTACCAACATGTACGGAAACTGTCTGTAAAAAACATTTTACATGTACACACTTCTGCGCTGAACACCACAATGAGTTTAACAACACTCGCAATGCGGATCACAGTTCATATCCGGACCGAGAGTGTTTCAAGTTTTTATGGACATATTTCATATTCTGTTCAACATCTGTAAATAAAGAAATTAAAATGTAAATATTAGCCTAATATTTAAATTTGAATGCTGTACTATAACATAAAATAATTATTTTGTGATCGATTTCTGTCATATCAAAATTTTGATTAAGGTTAAGTTTACAGAAGGCTACTTCACTGGCGATAAAATTAGTATTTGCCTTTGCCTATAGCGGGGGTTTTCAATCTTTTAGATGTCATGGACCTCCTATGATTATCCTCATGTGAGGGACCAACATTCTAAAACTTTAAAAGGCAGTTATATACACTGCCCAGCCAAAACAAAAATGCTTAAGAGACTATTGGATCATTATTGCAGTGATTATGTTTCTAGCATGTTATATGTTTGGCAACAGTTCTTTTAACCCTAATTGATGAAGTGTGTAGCTTTTAATTTCTTAAACAATGTAGGAAGACACATCATGGCCATATTCCAGGATGACAATGTCAAGATTCATCAGGCTCAAATTGTGAAAGAATGGTTAGGAATGAGCATGAAGTATCATTTTCACACATGAATTGGCACCTCTGAATCCAGACCTTAGATTCATTGAAAGTCTTTGGGATGTGCTGGAGGAGACTTTACAGAGTGCTCACCTCTTGCATTGTCAATACTCAAAGGGGACCTATTATGCCCCATTTTACAAGATGTAAAATAAGTCTCTGATGTCCCCAGAGTGTGTATGTTAAGTTTTAGCTCAAAATACCCCACATATAATTTTTTATAGCATGTTAAAATCGCCACTTTTAGTGGTTGAGCAAAAACGCGCCGTTTCAGCGTGGGCCTTTTAAATGCAAATGAGCTGCTGCGCTGGACTAAGAGGGCGGAGCTTCAAGAGCTCGTTCTCCCCTGTCAGGATTCAGTCAGGACGCACTATAATATCAGAAATTGTGAATACATGCTGCAAGGAGATAGAACAGGTATAGTTTAGTTTAATCACGGTTATAGCTTATATTGTCTTCTTGTTTTTATCCACTATATTAGTAAAAGCCTGTTGAACCGTTCGAATGATGGCTTTACAGATGAGTTTTATGACGTTTATTGTACTTCACACAAAAGATGAAGCATCCGTTTTCACTCTAGAAAATCATTGTAAGAGCTTAATAAAACAGTGCAAGTGTGCATTAAAATATTATCCATAAAATCTCTCTCTCTCCCTTGAATTATGACCAACATACATAGTGAAGTACACAGAAGCACTCCTTACAACTAACAGTAAACAAAAATATAAAGACCTTATGCCTTTCGGGTGGTGCTTAATAAACTGATACATTTTATATCTGTAAATAAACTCAGATGAACTGTTAGAAAGTCCTCTTACCTTCAATACTGCCGTATCACTCTGGAGACTGTAAGCTGGGTCACAAACAGTTTTTACTTGTATATCCTTGAGTAGCACATTTTTAGCACAAGCTCTGTTTTGTATTGTCCTTTTGTATTGATATTCGTTCACTAAGCACTAAGCAGTCTGGTGTTGTTATGTATGAATAAAATAATAATTGTAACTTTAATACGTAAGTAATGGGTGGAGTCACGTAGCGATGACGAAGTGATTTTGCTATGAAAATACATTGTGAGCATTAAAGATGCAAGTTCTTTTGTTCCTGTATTGTTAATTCTGACTATTCTTTAGTGTCCTCTGTCTTAAGTAAAAGGGAAAGACATGAAAAAGTGGTGACGAGGATGTTTGAAAGAACCTCTGCGTGTGTGAATTGTCGAATGGAAGAGTAGTGAAGTGCTGGAAACAGCTGAACGCGGCGCGAGCTCGGTGCCTGTGAATAAAGACAGAGACGATATGGCTGGTGTCATAGGAAATATCGGACATTTTGACGAAAATGTTGAACAATGGAGCTCATATACAGAGCGATTTGAATATTTCCTGCAGGCAAACGCCATTGAGGGAGAGAAGATTGTGCCTACGTTTCTCAGTGTGATGGGTGCAAAGACCTTCACTTTGCTACGCAGTCTCATGCAGCCCACGAAACCAGGTGAGAAAACTTATGCAGAGATTGTGGCGGTGTTAAGCGCACATTTTTCACCTAAACCGTTGGTAATAGCGGAAAGATTTCGGTTTCACAAGAGAAATCAGGAAGAGGGAGAAACTGTAACTATGTTTGTGGCTGCATTGAAGAAACTTTCCGAACACTGTGAATTTCGATGATGTTTTGAATGATACAATCAGGGACAGGCTCGTATGTGGATTAAGAAGCGAAGCCATTCAAAAAAGACTGTTAAGTGAAAGTAATCTCACATTGCAGAAAGCCACTGAAATAAGTGTAAGCATGGAACTTGTGGCTAAAGAAGCCCAGCAATTCAGTAACTCAGATAAAGTTCATAAATTGCCTGTTTTTCATGAACACATTCCATAATTCCCCTGGTAAAGCAACTAAAAATGCAACATGTTATAGATGTGGCAAAGTAGGACATCTTGCATTGGAGTGTTGGTGTAAAGAATTGGTGTGCCGTAGTTGTGGAAAAAAAGGCCACATAGAACGTGCTTGCAGAGGAAAACAAAAGACTGCAAAACAAAAATTCAATAAAATGCCTGGCACATCAAAGAAAAAGAAGAATGTGTATACAGTGCAATCAAGTTGCAAGGAGTACACAGACGGCACTGACTCCTCTTTGGAGGAAGATCCTCTAAAAATCCTAGCCATGGAAGGAGACTCCAAAGGCTATTGGGTGACACCCGTCATTGAGGGAGAGCCAGCGCGTATGGAGATAGACACTGGCGCTGCTGTGTCTATAGTGTCAGATGCTGTGTACCACAAAACACTCAAACATGTCTGCCTAAAGCCCACCAATATAGTGTTGAAAACATTTACGGGGGAGCCTGTGGCCATAAGAGGTGTAACGGATGTGGAAGTGGAATTAAATGGTCAGTCAGCAGCACTGCCACTGTATGTGGTTAAAGGGGACTACCCAGCTTTACTTGGACAAGAATGGCTGGAAACAGTGAAACTGGACTGGCCGATGGTGCAGATGGTGTCAAAGGGAAACACTGAGGTCAGTGCTGTTCTGGGCTCTGGCAGCGAGCCGAATGCAGAGATGGGCTCTGCTGTTAACAGCACACACACATGAAATTAGATATCGGAAGGCAGACCTGCATGGAAATGCAGATGGTCTATCAAGACTACCATTACCCGTGACATGTCCTGAGAGCAAGCAGAAATACATTTTCTACTTTGAGCAAGTCACAATGGCTCCAGTGACATCAACACAGGTGAGAAGATGCACACGGAACGATCCAATTCTGTCTGCAGTCATGGACATGGTAAAAGATGGTCATGTCTCTAAGGACGCCACCAACATGAAGCCATACCTGTCTAGGAAGAATGAACTGTCGGTTCATTCAGGATGTCTTCTCTGGGGACAAAGAGTCATCATTCCCCCATTGTTGAGGAAACCAGTCCTCCAGCAGCTCCACGTGGGCCATTGTGGTATCGTGCGAATGAAGGAAATGGCACGAAGATTATTTTTGGTGGCCGGGTCTTGAGGGGGACATAGAAGGTAAAGCAAAGTCATGTCCATCCTGCCAGCAAGTGAGAAACGAACCTCAATTGGCCCCATTACACCCGTGGGACTGGCCAGAAACCCCTTGGCAGCTTGTACACGTTGATTTTGCTGGTCCAGTTGAAGGAAAGATGTTGTTAATAGTGGTGGATGCCCACAGCAAGAGGCCTGAAGTTGCTGTTATGCACTCTACAACTGCTGAGAAAACTGTTGTAAAACTGGGAGAAATGTTTAGCCGTTTGGCTACCCTGAACAGCTTATTAGTGACAATGGGCCACAGTTTACATCACAAGAATTTGCTGTGTTCTTACAACGTTGTGGTGTACAACATCTTAAATCAGCTCCGTACCACCCAGCCATGAACGGTCTGACAGAGAGAATGGTTCAAACCATAAAACACGCCCTAAAGACATCACAAGGACAAGGGAGCCTTCAGCAGCACCTGAACAATTTCCTATTGTCATACCGAAACACCAGTCATGGGACAACAAAGGTTTCTGGATTTGATTTACTGGGACCTTCCACTGTCAAAGAGGTGGTAACTCGCCAGCAACAGAAGCAAGTTCACCAGAGAAACATGAAGGCTAAAAGCAGACTGTTCCATCCAGGACAAAATGTTCTGGCACGCAACTATACTTCAGGACCAAAGTGGGTACCAGCGACAGTGATAGCTCAGATTGGCCCAGTGTCATACACTGTACTAACATCTGACAAGCTTATCTGGAAAAGACACTTGGATCAGCTGTTGCTGGGATCTGCCACTGAGGCTGAGTCTGCTGTTACCGCACCCATTGTTTGTTCAGACTCTCCGATGTTACCAGAAGTGATGGTGGATTCACCACCTACACCAGTGGAAGGACCTGCACCACCAGAGACTGAAAGCATTCCGCAGATGCAAAACTCTGAAAAACAACCTACACCAAGCTCCAACATTTCTTTTTCGGAGCCCGTGTCAAACACAGAACGCCGCTATCCCACTTGGGATAGACACCCGCCTAAAAGACTTGATTTATAGTGATAAAAAAAAAAAACTGAAGAAGAAGAACATGTACAACTACGATATCTGACAGTTTAAGTTCTTTCTTTCAATTTAGTTAAATAATTGACTGCAGATGTAAGGATGTTTTTGTTCTATTTCATGTTGGCACATGTTCCTAACATAAAACAAGTGAACTTTCTGTTTCAGGGGGAGGTGTGTTATGTATGAATAAAATAATAATTGTAACTTTAATACGTAAGTAATGGGTGGAGTCATGTAGCAATGACGAAGTGATTTTGCTATGAAAATACAAGTGCAATGTGAGCATTAAAGACCCAAGTTCTTTTGTTCCTGTATTGTTATTTCTGACTATTCTTTAGAGTCCTCTGTCTCAAGTAAAAAGGAAAGACATGACAGGTGTGAAATGATTAGGTGTGATGATCAGACATAAACGAATTTCGGCAGAATTTTCCTGGAAAACCAAGTTAATCCACCTCGTTTTCAGCGGCTCAGATTTCAGGAGTAAATCGACTGAGTTAAGTTATGTACAGCTTTCCTGTAGCTCAGTGGTTAGAGCGTGGCACTAGCAATGCCAAGGTCATGGGTTCGATCCCAGGGATTGCACATACTCAGATACAAATGTATAGTATAATGCAATGTAAGTCGCTTTGGATAAAAGCGTCTGCCAAATGCATAAATGTAAATGTAAATGTAAATGTATGTGGATTAATCCATCCAGCTACAGAACACCTAAAACACTTGGGAGACGTTCTCGTCAGTGCAGCAATGGCGGACTGTGTAAACTCGCTGTGAACGCGCTCAGGGCAGTTCTATGTTCAAACGGCAGTGTCTGTCAACATTCGTGGGCGGGGCCTGTGGCTTTTGTGACCTCACACTGCCAGGAATCTGGAAACGGCGTGTTCTGAGACATTGCTTATGATTTATGGGGAGTGGGTGGATTTTTAATCACTATAGGGTGGTTGTGTACACACACTGGCAACACACATTTATGTCCAAACACCATGCAAAAGTGAATTTTGCATAATAGGTCCCCTTTAAGTCAAACTTGACCAAAAATTGATGCATTGTCTCATTCCCATTATGACAGTCTTTGTCCTTTTCTGGATCTCAGTGTTGAACAAACATTTTAGGAAAGATGATTTCAGAATGGTAACCCACTGTGTTCTCTCTCATTTAGTAACACAGAACGATTGGTTCACATCGATCGCTCTGAAAGATGCTTTTTTCCACAAAAGCATTTATCCACCACACAGAACGTTTCTTCGTTTCGCCTATCCAGTCTCATGTTACGAATTTACAGTTCTTCCTCTCGGTTTCTCACCCAGCCCTCAGACTTGTTTGTGTGTGGAGGCAGGCTTAGCTTCACTGAGAATGTCAGGTCTGCAGATTTTGACATACATAGACGACTGGCTCATCATAGCGGAGTCGAAAGAGTGTTGCTAGGAACCTGTCGTACATGTGCTCATACACATCACATCTTTTGAGTTCAGGGTAAATGTGAACAGCAGCAATTTTACTCCCAGTCAGAGTGTGATTTTCTGGGGTTTGGAGCTGAATGCGAGTCTCCATGCGAGTGCATCTCTCTCAAGAGCGTGTTCTCTCTCTAATGAACTGTCATAGTTCAGAGAGGGAGCGAAAGTGCAACTTTTCACCCTCCAACTTTTTCCTCCGTGGAGGATCAAAGGCTGAATGCTCTGTGTCATGTCCATGCATTACAGACCAGTGCAGATCGGATGAGCGATCTGCTCTTTATTTCATGGTCACCCCCTCACAAGGGGAGTCCCATATCTAAGCACTGCATCTCACATTGGCTTGTGAAAGCTATAGCTGTGGCATATGAATCGATGGGAGCGCAGCCCCCAGGAAATATCAGAGCTCATTCCACAAGAGGCTTAGCCGCCTCTTGGGCCTTGTTCAGGGGTGTGTCACTGCAGGACATCTGCTCTGCTGCCAGCTGGGCGTCTATGTTTGTGCGTTACTACTGGGTGTCACCAGAACCTCAGTAGCACATTCTGTTTTAGGGGTGGGGTCTTCATAGCCCCACCTCTTTTTTCTTCCTTTCTACTTTCCTGTTTACACTATGTAATAAAGGAACAAGTGGTGAATGGGCCGGCAGACCGCGCACATTCATGACACCTAGTATGCATTTACAGGGTGTGTATGTATGTGTTGCTGGATTTATTTACATGTGTGGGCCTAATACATGTTTCATGTCCTGCCTGTGCACAGCAGTCATGTGTGTGCATCAGGGTTGCCAGGTGCATGATAATGGGACTATTCAGGCACCACCCCCTTGGGGTGACCATCCTTCTCTGGCTTATAGAAACTCAGTGTGAGTGTATTGGGTAATCGGGGAGCTGTCCATCTCCCATAGGTGGATCTTGAACATGAGATGGTGAAAGAGAACAATAGGTTACTCTCGTAACCCTGGTTCTCTAAAACATAGAGTGGAGAGATCCACCAGCTTTGCTGCGCTTGCGGCACAAGAAGCAAATATAATTACTGGAGAATTGAGGTGTGTGCAGCCCATATATGCTCTCAGTTAAGGGATGGGGCCTTACCTGGCATTGGCTGCGCGCTTCTGTCTGTCTAGCCAGACTTGGTGCAATTGGATGCTTCTGCAGAAGTCAGGTACGGATGCCCTTCCCATAGGTGGATCTCTCCACTCGATGTTTCAGAGAACCGGGGTTACGACAGTAACCTATTGTTTGCCATCGGCTGGTTGTGGAGGTGAAAACAACAACGATTTCACACTCGTTGCACTGCATCATCAAGCTACACCTTTGTTTTGAATAAGCGACCTCCAGGGTGAAAATTACATATTGTGCCTTTAACATATTAACTTACAAAAAGATATTTAACATGGAGATATGAGTTAAAATATTCAGGAACTAGTACTACCAATTCACAATAATGTCACGACCCTCTAAATAAAAAAAACACATTTGTGGGTCGTGCCCACAAATGTCGCTTAGCTGCAGCTGAATTTACTTTTAAGTTAAACGACACACACACAAACAGTTTAGTCAAGGGCTGCATGATATTTTAACATTAAACAGAAGTTGCGATATTGCTTAGTGCAATTTTCGAATCATAAAATCTGCGATATAATTACATAAATATATGCGTTGCGTGTTTCAAAGTGAATCGCAACTTGTAATAACTGTTTTCAGGGTCTCAGGAACACAATTTTTACAGTGGGACCCCCCCTGGGGTTTGTATCCAATAAAAAAATAAAAGAGCACAATGGTTAGTGAGAAGATTTTCACGTTACTTTAGATTTAAACCTGTGATAAAAATAAAAATAAAAACAAAAATAAAACAAACCTTGATCTCATGATGTTTGGGATGTAAGAAAATGTATACTGAAATCAGTTGTATTGTAAAAATTATAAATTGTGGACAATACGAATTATAAATGTTATTACAATGCTATCCTTTGGCTTAGTGTGTAAATTTATCACATTTAATCAGCCCAGTGACAGCAAATGAAAGTTATCAGTTTATATAACAGTGTTAATTAATGTGTACTGTCATTGACAAATAAACAGTTTTTAAAATTTTTTTATTGATTATACAAACATTTACAGTGGTGTGAATAAGTGCTCTTCCTGATTTTTTATTTTTTTTGCATGTTTGTCACACTTTAATGTTTCAGATCATCAAACAAATTTAAATATTAATCAAAGATAACACAAGTAAACACAACATACAGTTTTTAAATGGTTTTTATTATGAAGGGAAAACATGGCCCTGTGTGAAAAAGTGCTTGCCCCCTAAACCTAACAACTGGTTGGGCCACCCTTAGCAGCAACAACTGCAATTAAGCATTTGCGATAACTTGCAATGAGTTATCTTCGCAGAATTGTTGTAATTCAGCCACATTGGAGGGTTTTTGAGTGTGAACCTCCTTTTTAAGGCCATGCCACAGCATCTCAATAGGATTGAGGTCAGGACTTTGACCCTACCACTCCAAAGTCTTCATTTTGTTTTTCTTCAGCCATTCAGAGGTGGACTTGGTGGTGTGTTTTGGATCATTGTCCTGCTGCAGAACCCAAGTTCACTTCAGCTTGAGGTCACGAACAGATGGCCGGACATTGTCCGTCAGGATTTTTTGGTAGACAGCAGAATTCATGGTTCCATTTATCACAGCAAGTCTTCCAGGTCCTGAAGCAGCAAAACAGCCCCAGACCATCACACTAGTCGTGGCCTAATGGATAGAGAGTCGGACTTGTAACCCAAAGGTCATGGGTTCGAGTCTCAGGTCCGGCAGGGATTGTCGGTGAGGGGAGTGAATGTCCAGCGCTCTCCCCACCCTCAATACCACGACTGAGGTGAGACCCTTGAGCAAGGCACCGTACCCCCAACTGCTCCCCGGGCGCCGCAGCAATGGCTGCCCACTGCTCCGGGTGTGTGTTCACGGTGTGTGTGTTCACTGCTGTGTGTGTGCACTTGGATGGGTTAAATGCAGAGCACAAATTCCTAGTATGGGTCACCATACTTGGCCACATGTCACTTCACTTTCACTTTCACTTTCACTTTCACTACCACCACCATATTTTACTGTTGGTATGATGTTCTTTTTCTGAAATGCTGTGTTACATTTACACCAGGCGTATGGGGACACACACCTTCCTAAAAGTTCAACTTTTGTCTTGTTAGTCCACAGAGTATTTTCTCAAAAGTCTTGAGGATCATCAAGATGTTTTCTGGCAAAACTGAGATGAGCCTTTATGTTCTTTTTGTTCAGCAGCGGTTTTCATCTTGGAACTCTGCCATGCGGGCCATTTTTGCCCAGTCTCTTTCTTATGGAGGAGTCATGAACACTGACCTTAACTGAGGCAAGTGAGGCCTGCAGTTCTTTGAATGTTGTTGTGGGGTCTTCTGTGACCTCTTGGATGAGTCGTCGCTGCGCTCTTGGGGTAATTTTGGTCGGCCGGCCACTTTTCGCCATTTGTGGATAATGGCTCTCACTGTGGTTCGCTGGAGTCCCAAAGCTTTAGAAATGGCTTTATAGCCTTTTCCAGACTGATAGATCTCGATTACTTTCTTTCTCATTTGTTCCTGAATTTCTTTGGATCTCAACATGATGTGTAGCTTTTGAGGATCTTTTGGTCTACTTCACTTTGTCAGGTAGGTCCTATTTAAGTGATTTCTTGATTGCGAACAGGTGTGGCAGTTATCAGACCTTGGTGTGGCTAGAGAAACTGAACTCGGGTGTGATAAACCACAGTTATGTTTTAACAGCACTTTTTCACACAGGGCCATGTGGGTTTGGATTTTGTTTTCCCTTCATAATAAAAACCTTCATTTAAAAACTGCATTTTGTGTTTACTTCTGTTATCTTTGATTCATATTTAAATTTGTTTGATGATCTGAAACATTAAAGTGTGACAAACATTCAAAAAAAAAAAAAATCAGGAAGGGGGCAAGCATTTTTTCACACCACTGTACATAAATTTTAAACAAATATTAAATATTATAAATATTAAATATTTGAAATTATACAAAACTTTGTGAACATGCTACATAAATGGTCCATTTGCTCTAAGCTGCGTTGCTCTGACTGTTGGACCTCGACTTCGACTGCCATGCGCTGCTTTTTTTGTGGGGGTGACTGGTCCACACCTGCATTGTCCTGTTGAAGGAACAGACATAATCATGCAATGCTGACCAACTCTAATGAGTGATCCTTAAATCCATTTTTAAATCTAAGTAAAACTGAGAGATAGGAGGGTCTAACCAATGCTCTTTTCCGGCTCAGCTGGGACACATGCCGAAGGCTGCTCCGAATTTCCGGTCTCCTCCGAGAAGCTTGATGGCTGTGGCTCTCCAGATTAGTTTCCACATATAGCACCTTTAGAGCAGCCACAGGTGTCCCATGTGGGGACCCATCAGGCACGGATGCTCCCTGTGGGGTCCCCGAATGCACCGGCACACCTTTTGGGTCCACACCTGCATTGTCCTGTTGAAGGAATAGACATAATCATGTAATGCTGACGAAATTTAATGAGTGATCCTTAAAGTAAATTTAAAGACAAGTTGCTTCTACCATTTTAATAGGAAGGGGCTGAACTGAAAAGGATATGATTGTCATCCCAGATTAAATTATGACAGTGTTTAATTTTTTAAATCTAAGTAAAACTGAGAGATAGGAGGGTCTAACCGATGTTTTTTTGCGGCTCAGCTGGGACCCACGCCGAAGACTGCTCCGAATTTCTGGTCTCCTCCGAGAAGCTTGATGGTTGTGGCTCTCCAGATTAAAGTTCTGCTGCTGCGTCTTTTCATTTAGGTTGTCAGTTTCCACATATAGCACCTTTGGAGCAGCCACAGGTGTCCCATGTGGGGACCCATCAGGCACGGATGCTCCCTGTGGGGTCCCCGAATGCACCGGAACACCTTTTGGGTCCACACCTGCATTGTCCTGTTGAAGGAACAGACATAATCATGTAATACTGACTTAGTTTAATGAGTGATCCTTAACCTCAATAGTAAATTTAAAGACAAGTTGCTTCTACCATTTTAATAGGAAGGGGCTGAACTGAAAAGGATATGATTGTCATCCCAGATTAAATTATGACAGTGTTTCATTTTTTAAATCTAAGTAAAACGGTTAGGAGGGTCTAACCAATGTTTTTTTGCGGCTCAGCTGGGACCCACGCCGAAGGCTGCTCCGAATTTCCGGTCTCCTCCGAGAAGCTTGAAGGTTGTGGCTCTCCAGATTAAAGTTCTGCTGCTGCGTCTTTTCATTTAGGGTGTTAGTTTCCACATATAGCACCTTTGGAGCAGCCACAGGTGTCCCATGTGGGGACCCATCAGGCACGGATGCTCCCGGTGGGGTCCCCGAATGCACCAGCACACCTTTTGGGTCCACACCTGCATTGTCCTGTTGAAGGAACAGACATAATCATGTAATACTGACTAAATTTAATGAGAGATCCTTAAAGTAAATTTAAAGACAAGTTGCTTCTACCATTTTAATAGGAAGGGGCTGAACTGAAAAGGATATGATTGTCATCCCAGATTAAATTATGACAGTGTTTCATTTTTTAAATCTAAGTAAAACAGAGATAGGAGGGTCTAACCGATGTTTTTTTGCGGCTCAGCTGGGACCCACGCCGAAGGCTGCTCCGAATTTCCGGTCTCCTCCGAGAAGCTTGATGGTTGTGGCTCTCCAGATTAAAGTTCTGCTGCTGCGTCTTTTCATTTAGGTTGTCAGTTTCCACATATAGCACCTTTGGAGCAGCCACAGGTGTCCCATGTGGGGACCCATCAGGCATGGATGCTCCCTGTGGGGTCCCCGAATGCACCGGCACACCTTTTGGGTCCACACCTGCATTGTCCTGTTGAAGGAATAGACATAATCATGTAATGCTGACTAAATTTAATGAGTGATCCTTAAAGTAAATTTAAAAACAAGTTGCTTCTACCATTTTAATATGAATGGGCTGAACTGAAAAGGATATGATTGTCATCCCAGATTAAATTATGACAGTGTTTCATTTTTTAAATCTAAGTAAAACTGAGAGATAGGAGGGTCTAACCGATGTTTTTTTGCGGCTCAGCTGGGACCCACGCCGAAGGCTGCTCCGAATTTCTGGTCTCCTCCGAGAAGCTTGAAGGTTGTGGCTCTCCAGATTAAAGTTCTGCTGCTGCGTCTTTTCATTTAGGGTGTTAGTTTCCACATATAGCACCTTTGGAGCAGCCACAGGTGTCCCATGTGGGGACCCATCAGGCACGGATGCTCCCTGTGGGGTCCCCGAATGCACCAGCACACCTTTTGGGTCCACACCTGCATTGTCCTGTTGAAGGAACAGACATAATCATGTAATACTGACTAAATTTAATGAGTGATCCTTAAAGTAAATTTAAAGACAAGTTGCTTCTACCATTTTAATATGAAGGGGCTGAACTGAAAAGGATATGATTGTCATCCCAGATTAAATTATGACAGTGTTTCATTTTCAAATCTAAGTAAAACTGAGAGATAGGAGGGTCTAACCGATGTTTTTTTGCGGCTCAGCTGGGACCCACGCCGAAGGCTGCTCCGAATTTCCGGTCTCCTCCGAGAAGCTTGATGGTTGTGGCTCTCCAGATTAAAGTTATGCGGCTGCGTCTTTTCATTTAGGTTGTTAGTTTCCACATATAGCACCTTTGGAGCAGCCGCAGGTGTCCCATGTGGGGACCCATCAGGCACGGATGCTCCCTGTGGGGTCCCCGAATGCACCGGCACACCTTTTGGGTCCACACCTGCATTGTCCTGTTGAAGGAACAGACATAATCATGAAATGCTGACTAAATTTAATGAGAGATCCTTAAAGTAAATTTAAAGACAAGTTGCTTCTACCATTTTAATAGGAAGGGGCTGAACTGAAAAGGATATGATTATCATCCCAGATTAAATTATGACAGTGTTTCATTTTTTAAATCTAAGTAAAATTGAGCGATAGGAGGGTCTAACCGATGTTTTTTTGTGGCTCAGCTGGGACCCACGCCGAAGGCTGCTCCGAATTTCCGGTCTCCTCCGAGAAGCTTGATGGTTGTGGCTCTCCAGATTAAAGTTCTGCTGCTGCGTCTTTTCATTTAGGTTGTCAGTTTCCACACACAGTTTTTGTAGAGGTGCCTGACACAGACCTACATTGTCCTGTTGAGGGAACAGATATAGTATTGTAATGCTGCACATGTTAAATGAGTGCTTCGCTTCTTAGAATGCTCTATGTGGGTAGTCTGCAAGCACCTTTGGAGCAGCCACAGGTGTCCCATGTGGGGACCCATCAGGCACGGATGCTGCCTGTGGGGTCCCCGAATGCACCGGCACACCTTTTGGGTCCACACCTACATTGTCCTGTTGAGGGAACAGATATAGTATTGTAATGCTGCACATGTTAAATGAGTGCTTCACTTCTTAGAATGCTCTATGTGGGTAGTCTGCGAGCACCTTTGGAGCAGCCACAGGTGTCCCATGTGGGGACCCATCAGTCACAGGTGCTCCCTGTTTGGACCTGGCAGGGACAGGTCCTCCCTGAGCAATCTTCTGCCTTGACTGCTTTGTGGTCTTCCATGTTGCATCTGAGAAGCCAGAGTGCTGGGACCTTCTCTGGGCCTTCTCAGATGCATCACTGAAGACCAGGGATGTGGGGCATGAAGTGTCTTGTGCATCCACTAAATCCCCCCACATGCCCCCATACTCGGGCTCCTCAGATATAGGGGATGAAATTTCCACCATCGCCCACCACTTTCCAGCAGCAAGGGCCATGGTGAGCTCATCAGAATAAATCCTGGGCATGGTTGACATACTCCAATAGATGTTCGATGTGATGGTGAAATGACTATATGCAATCTGTAACTGTGAAACTATGAAAGAAAGAGAAAGGGAAGAAATAAGATGAGTAAACATACAGTATAAGAACCTGAAAGCTTGTTGTTTTAAGCCCAAAGTATACTTATGTCATCTACTTTCAGCAATTTTCATCATCAGAAGGTGTTTGCACTGACGGTGTGTGTACAACTGCGCATACGCTAGGCGAATGTTAAGACACAAGAATATTGACACGATTCAGTGCTGCCATTTGACATCTGGTAGAGTATAAATAAGCAATTGTAGTTTGCAGGGCTTGACATTAACACCCGCCAACCCGCCAAATGCGGGTAGATTTCAGTTGTGGCGGGTAAGACAGCCACTCCCACTAGCCATTTGGGGGGTTGAATATAATTTCAGCCTACAGCCTAGTCAAAGGTAGCCAAGCTCGTCATAGCACAAAATTACAATCCGATCACAATTCGTTATTGATTAACTTGCAGTTAGTGAAGGCGGAATCGGCGGAATCGCGCTGAATGACAACAGAAGCGCTCTCTTGCGTACACTCTCTCTCTCTCTCTGTCGCGCGCGATCAGATCTCCTTGCACCTAAATAGTCAAAGACAGCCACACAGATGTCAAAATGTCCATTGTTTGGAGTATCTCGCGTGAATACAGTCGGTTATGGCTTAAGTATAACAGGTGGGTAAAAACTGGATATGTGTCAGTATATTAGGTACATGCATTCAGCAGCCCAATTAAATGTCATTAATGTTAATCAAACAACAAAAGATGTTAAATAAATGTTAAATAAACCTACTACTGAGAGAGTAGTAGATAAACCTACTACTGAGAGAGTAAAAGAGTTTAGGCTATTTAATTTACTATTGTATTTGTAATTTGCTAATTTGCTTCTTTGTTCTTTTTATATAGCCTAACAAAAATAACTTATACAATTATAATATTTATCATATTATTGTCATATTACCCACCCCTTGCCCACCTGTACATACCAACTGATATACCATGTAGGCCTAGTCTTGATTTAGGTGGTCAATCTGCATTTGAAAGTTTGAAAGGGTTTTAAATCTAGCTAATCAAGTAAAATGACTCAAAATGTAGTAATTTTAGAATGCCAAAGTCAACTTTAATCATATAAAATGTAATTTCCCAACAGCAAAATTGTGGCCAGTGAAAATGCTGAGTAGCTTTGGAAAACCACTAGCTACAGTGGCTGGTGAGCAAAAAAGTTAATGTCAAGCCCTGGTAGTGTGCATATGTCAAACTCATCCATCTGTTAAAAGCCGTGCGGACATGAATACGCACGTGATTGAGAATGAGCAGAACGTGGAAAACAAAGTATACCCATGTATAAAAAGCACAGGCCTATGGTGTATGCCCAGTGGTGGTCCATCTAAAAAGTGAAGGGAGGCTGAGAGCAAAAGTATATAAAAAAATGTCTATTATGCCCAAAAAGAAACTACACAAATCAGCTTAAGGTCAATCAGCTTTCACTATCACTTCAGTGTGTCATCAGATCTGCAATCGGTTGGTCAATGAAATATAAATGATCAAGTTATCAATTTTTCTTTTGATCATTATTGATTAAGATATCAGCCTCCCATTTCCACACAAACCACCACTGCATGCCTATTTATTTATCTAAATGTACAGTAAATAGAAATAACATTCCACTGTTACAGCAGATTGTTCTCAGAGTTATAAAAAGATTAAAATTCAGATCCCCAATCCCTGTGTAAAGAGCATATACTCACAACACTCGCCGACTCGCTACAAAAGGAATTTTGCCTTTGCACTCAAGCTTATATTCATCGAACGTTCTGAGGAATGCGGCGATCACTGTGACGTCACAGTGGAACACAAGAAGAGTTAGAGTGAATGGAGACCTACGCCGTTTCGTTGGATTAACATTGAACATGCAAAACGAATACAAAGAGTGACTAGGCATGTTTAATTAATGAGCGCAACACAGACTATTTAAAGGAGCTGTATGTAAGAAATCTATTTCAATTAATCATAAAATGGCCCTGATGTGTCACTAGACATTAAGAAATCATGTTCATTTCAAATACTTATATCACTGACAAAAGTAGTCCGGCCAGGATATTGTCATTTAAAAAGTGGACTTGCAGCCCTCAACTGATGTTGATGTTGTCATTTTGTGTTTTGGCCTGACGCGCCTCCCTCCACCTATCTACCAATCACGAAGTCAGCAGTGTTTCGGGATCCGTGTTGCCAGCTTTGCTGTAACCTACCCTAACTCCAGTCGGATAAAAATGTCCAATGTTACTAAATCAAAAAGACCTCATTATAATTCAGAAATTCGTAATGACAAAGTCCGAAATAAACTTCTTTTACGATAGAGGCGTGAGGAGTTGTGAGGTTTGACTGACAGTTTGAAGAGCCAATGGAGTTACGAGGTTTAGTCACAAGCACTTTTTAAAACTTTTCACTGGTTAAATTACTATTTCAAAACCCACAGAGAGATGTAAAAGATGGCCATTAAGATTTATGAAAAGAAAATAAATAAGAAATTACGAAATTCAGAGATAAAATGTTTCTGCACGACAGCAACCAGACGGAAATGTGGAAAATGTGTTTATCTGGCCAAAATATATTTGAAATATAAGGTAAATATATGTGGAAAACAGTGAAGTTCGATGAAATATATTTTTGAAACTGGCTATTAAATATTTTTGAAATATATTTTGTTTCAACCTTCATATACTTAAAATATATTTAAAAAATATATTTAAGGGCACAAGAAAATACATTTCCAACCACAGTCGACAATACAAATGGAAAAAAGCCTTCCGATCAAAACTACGTTCCATTAAATTTTAAAGACTTACAGAAAAAAAAAACATGAATTTCCCATATTTTTCACATTGACCACTTTTGTTCACATATGATCTTCCCAAAAAATACAGAGTGAGCATGGATCCCCAGCCTGGAAACACCCTCACATATGTGTATTTAATCTATTTATTAATTTAATAACTTTATTTGTAAATGTGAGTGTAGTAGCGTTTAAATGCACATCAAATAAAAATAAATTAATTAATAAAATCGCTAGATGTACGATGTTAATAACTGTGACGATTCATATCAGAGATCGTATTATTAGGGAGACATGCATCTCAATCAGCTCCCTAGGTCGTGAATCAGTTTATGTAAATGAATGTGTCCGAGCCTGATCAGTGAGAATAGAACCCAAGAGGCGACACTCTGATAATTTTTAGGTAACAGTCACTAGGTGGCGCTCTGGTAGGGCGCCATTATGGGGTGAAAATACTAACTGGACCGAATCCTTCACATCTTACGCACCCAAAATCAGCGAATTTCACTGCCAAATCAGAAGCGCAGTAGAACAGTGTTTTAAATTAAGTCACCAGTAAATTGTATGGCTCCTACAGTAAATGTTGTATTGTCTTATATGTGTTTTATTTTAACAGTCGTGGAATCCAACCATTCATCCATCTGAGGTAACATAGTTAGCCTACTTTAGGCTATTGTAGTAAATTAATAATTAATACATCCATCATCATGTTTGCAGCAAACAATATATTTTAGACCTAGTGGAGTAATAGTAATAATATCTGTCTGAATTGAAATATATATATTGTACGTTTTGATGGATCACGCCAAAAACATAACGATCTTATACATGATGCATTTCTGTGTCGCATAATTCACACTTTTGGACACTTTTGCTACATTTGACAACACTGCTAAATCAAGCTGTTTTATTATATTTATTGTCCAACATGCAATTTTTCTGATGCATGTCCTTAATTTAATTTATGTTGGTATTAATTAAGAATTTATAATGCTAATACTAGATCTTTTAAAGAAATGTAACCCAAACTGACTGGGTTTCTAAAGAGAAAAGGTTTTGTGAAAAAAGTGGAAGACTTAAACACAAAGTCTGTAAAATAAACTGTCAAAAGGATTTGATGATCACTAGTGATAGTATTTTATTCTGTGTTGTCATCATTCAAGTTTGATTTTAGCTTTAATGTACTTATTTTTTAACGAAGCAGCTGATATTGCCATAGAAACTGGACTGCCGACTCGCTTTCACCACAAAATGGCGGAAATGCAGGGCCGCTGCTGGGCGCCGGTGTTTCAATGGAATGTTCTATCGAGTGTCGCTTCTTGTTGGTGTATATTTGAGGGAGATAAGAGTATCTCGTATCTCTTACCATTGGAGAAAGTAGCTTTGTCCAAAAACCGACACTTGCGGTCTTTGCACATGACCACTTGTCTTCTTACATGACGTAGGCTATTTCCTGTATTTGGCCCAAGTGTTCAAGTGGGCGTGAAGACTGCCAGTGTGTGTAGAACTTTTGATTGACACACTTACAGTCTTGCAAAAAATGCAAGCGTTTACAGCTTCTTTTTTTATTTTTTATTATTTTCAATACTCAGCATTTTAAAATACACTTCTAAATGTCTGTTCAGTGGTCGCTGTGTAACTAACAGAAGACATTATTTTAAAATTGTGGTGCTTCTTTGAGTGATAAAAAGCAGTTGCAAATGTACAAAATACAGATAGCCCACTCATCTTTGCATCAATAAAATACACAACACTTTATATTTTACTACCAAATTATATGTAATATATAATTAATTTAACTTACACTCGTATGTTTTCCTTGACATCTCGTGATTTCGGGGCATGTGAGTTCCCGAACATAATGCATGATGGGATACGCTTAGCCTCGAATACCTCTCAGAAGCGGTATTCTAGTGTGGGTTTAGTGTGCATTAAGGGCACTTTACTTGGGCATTTTTAAGACATGGGACAGTCTTGCGCACTTACTTCCTGTCGCGTACATGAGCTCTCAAGTGGCCAAGACCGCAAGTGTGGGTATTTGGACAAGGCAAGGGTAACGGCTAACTTAATCTCCTCTCAGCCTATCATGTAATGGCAGCGACATCAGTCGCAACATTCCCTAGTCTGCCTTCTCTTAAAAAAATAAATTTTTATCAAGCTAAAATCTACATATAGTTCCCAGAAAGTATTGTTCAGTGTAAAACATGCTGAAGATCAGCAAACAGGCTGTTGATTAATTAAATGATTAGCTATTTCCCCACAAAAGCTGTTTAATCAGCATAGTGAAGCCTCTCATCCATTGACATCCATTCAAAAAACAGCCTCTGGTCTCCTTCCCTGTGTACCGCCAGGGGCGGGGCGTTAGCATTAGCCGTTACCTTCTTTGGCTAAAAGTTGCAGGCTTGCCTTCAAGTGGCTTTGTTCATATTGGTCTTGATAGTGTTGCTATAGAAACGCATAATTGAGTCACCTTATAATTACGGTAATTACAACATGGTGTGAACGCACCCAAAGAGTGTGATTATAAAAGCAATGAGTCTGTAAAAGCGGGCTAGTGTGTAGATGAGTTTTCCTGTTTGGTGATAAGGTTTAATGTTCCCAACAACCTCTTTAGTCCCATTTAGCCACATGTTAGCAACCGCCTTTTCCAAGACAAGTAAAGCTTTAAAAAACATGGAGGTATTACTGGTGTATTTTATGTCGTAGAGTAAAACGTGAATATCTTGAGCTTGTGTTAACCAGACATTATTTCAGACATTTAACCAAAAACCCATTCAAAAAGCCCACTGACTTCAGGACGATGAAACCGCTGCTAAAATGCTTACTCATTTCCTACAAAAATACATAATGCCTTCAGCACTCTCCTGTGGGGAAACCGGAGTGCGAACATTAAAAGAAACACCTGCCCAACCCATACCCAACAAACATGCAAACTCCACACAGAAAAGCCTCCCAACTCAGCAAGGACTTGAACTGGGGAGGCGAAGGACTCTCCACTGACCGCTTATAAATCCCTGTTTTCAAGAGACAGACACACACAGGAGGAATATCAGTGACATGATTTTTACTCACACAAAGTGCTCTGCCAGCTTTAAAGTCGACTTTCTTTCTCTCCATGTCCTTCATGTTTCTCTTGGCCTGGAAGAAAAGGAAAAGGCAAGAATGTTTCCAGAGTAATTTAAGTGACATTTATAACAACAACGGCTGATTACAACAGTTTCGAAAAATATTCAATGGCATTCATTACAAATAGGCCTATTACTTTACAATCATATTCAGTTTCCATCAAATCCTCCAGCAAGATCTCAACCTCATTCTTTTCTTCTTTCTTCAGAAGCTTACAGGATACGACAGTTGTCACCTTCTTTAGGACAAAACCAAACTAGCCATTGCACACAACTCAAAACAGACTGTCAATATTCGTTCAGTAGATTCACAACCAATAAATAGCTCCTTTACAGGTCGCACTCGAGTGCTATAGTCAGTTACTGGAAGCAGGAAAACTCACCACAGTTGTGCACTTCAAAAACGAGACTTCATTAAGACACGAATCAGTGCAAGAATTATTTGATTTATCAAGATTTATTGAACACAGATATGTTCATGACCAACAAACACAGAGCAGTTCCAAGCAGTTCCTAATAATGCTGGCCTTGATAGACACCACTGCATACATACAGAAGAGGAATATATATCCTATTTAACTGTAAATGAAGATGATAATGTTAATGTTATGCATTGCTACGTAGTTGGCAGGATGTTTTGGGTGGTTTCCTGTGTGTTGACATGCGTTTGCCAAAGTTTTCTGAGCGGTTATTAGCATGTTGCTGTGCAGTTGCTGGTCTTTTTGGAGTGGTTTTTCGTGCACTGATATGCGGTTGTTAGGATGTTTCGGGTCGTTGGTTGATTTGCGGTGGCTTTTAACCAGTTAGGTTAGGGTAGGTTAGGGTCCCTCACATGGTTTGCAGCTTGACGTGCTGTGAGGGCTTGTGTGCATCGGTGATGCTTAGAGCTACGCCACTGGTACTTCACAACTACTGGTAGGGTCACCCATAGTGGACAGGTCTCAGCTGAGATGCCAGACGAAGACAAACCACCTTCTGGACACGAGAGGATTGGCCGGATGTACTTAACAGAAGATCACAGTCTTGTGACAACGGCAACAACACCAGAATTGCCTGTATGGAAGAAACTTCAAACTGATTATATATGTGGAAGTCATCGATGGATCGATGGAAGCAACTGTTCGAACAGAATGAGGAAACACAAAATTATGTTTTATCAACAAAGTTCGGGAGGAGCAGGTTCAGATCATTAACCTAATTAGCACAAGTGGAGAGCATTCAGTTAATCAACTACCAATGACAAGAGGTATAATACACTTACCTCTGTTTGTTTGACAGTTTATCAGCATCCCTGCTTCACCCCATCTCCTCACTTCTATCTATTCTTACCACAGGCAGGGGGAGCACTCTGGGTTCAGGACAAAATTCAGAGTCCGGAGCCCTCCCCCCAGACAGCACGCCAAATACGCATAACTTTTACTGTATTTAATTATATGTAAATGTGAACTCGTGAAATGGTTTAATATAAGTAAAGGTGTACGACAAGACTGCATTCTTTTTGCAGCACTCTTGTAGCGTGCCAGCCAATCAATTTCGAGGACCGGTAATTATATTATATTATTTTATTGTTTCATAAATGCTTCTATGCCTGTGGTAAACATGAAATAAATCACTTCTGAAATTGTTTCTAAATTTAATTGTGCCCTCCACAATTATTGGCACCCTTAGTAAATATGAGCAAAGGTGGCTGTGAAAATAAATCTGCATTTTTAATCCTTTTGATCTTTCATTCAAAAAAATCACTAAATTCTAACCTTTCATCGAAGTAAAACAGTATGAAACAGTATGAAATAAATGTTTTTCTCCAGTACATGTTGGCCACAATTATTGGCACCCCTAGAAATTCTTATGAGTAAAATATCTCTGAAGTATATTCCCATTCATGTTTACATTTTTTAGCACACCAGGGTGACTAGGAGCATGAAATTGTCCAGCCATGACTTCCTGTTCCACAGGAGTATAAACATGAGGAAACACAAAGGCCAAATTCCCGTAATCATTCATCACAATGAGAAAAACCAAAGAATATAGTTCTGATGTGCAGCAAAAGATTGTTGAGCTTCACAAAATAGAAAGTGGCTGTAAGAAAATAGCTAAAGCATTGAAAATCCCCATTTCAACTATCAGGGCAATAATTAAGAAGTTCCAATCAACTAAAGATGTTACAAAGGATGTGTGTCTAAATTGTTATAATGTGAAGTGAGGAGGAAGGTTTGAGTGGCAAAAGACTCTCCAAGGATCACAGCAGGAGAATTGCAGAGATTAGTTGAGTCTTGAGTAGTTATATCTTATATTTTATATTGATCTTGTATAGTTATATCTTATATCTTATATTTTATATTGATCTAGATTATTAAGCTCTACTGTTAGTTTTATCTGTATGCACCGGGGGTCTGAGAGTAACGCAATTTCGATTCTCTGTATGTATATACTGTACATGTGGAAGAATTGACAATAAAGCAGACTTGACTTGACTTGACTTGACTTGAGTCTCAGAAAGCCTAAAAAAAATGATCAAACAGCACCTACATCCCCACAAGTTGTTCGGGAAGGTTTCAAGAAAAATCCAGAAACAATCTGCTCTCATCCAGAAACAATCTCCAGTACATTCAGTTGTCAGACAAGACTGGAACTTCAAACGGGACCGGCTTCTATGATCAGATGAAACTAAAAAAAGAGCTTTTTTGGCAGCAAACCCACCAGATGGGTTTGGTGCACACATGGATAAAAAGTACCCCATGCCCACGGTTAAATATACTGCTGGAACTTTAATGTTGTGGGCCTATTTTTCTGCTCGAGGTCCTGGACATCTTGTTCAGATACATGGTATCATAGATTCTATCAAATACCAGCAGAAAAAAAAATCAAAACCTGACCGCTTCTGCTAGAAATCTTATAATGGGCCGTGGTTGGATCTTCCAGCAGGACAATGATCCAAAACAAACATCAAAACCAACACAAAAATGTGTCACTGAGCACAAAATGAAGCTTCTGCCATGGCCATCCCAGCCCCCTGACCTGAACCCTAACGACAATGAGTGGAGTGAACTGAAGAGAAGAAGCACCAACATAGAGCTGGGAATCTGAAGGATCTGGAAAGATTCTGCATGAAGGAATGGTCTCTGATCTCTTGTCAGGTGTTCTCCAAACTCATCAGGCATTATAGAAGAAGAGTCAGAGCTGTTATCTTGGCAAAAGGAGGTTGTAAAAAGTATTGAATAAAAGGGTGCCAATAATTGTGGCCAACTTGTTTTGGAGAAAAACATTTATTTCATAATGTGAGTTTCCCCCCACTTTCAATTGTTTTCCTTCAATGAAAGGTTATATTTTTGTGAATTTTTTTAATGGAAGATCAAAAGGATAAACAATGCAGATTTATTTTCACAGCCGCCTTTGCTCATAATTACTAAGGGTGCCAATAATTGTGGAGGGCACTGTATGATCACATAAATACCATTGACTGGAGCAGTGAAAATGATGTAAATACTACAATTACTATTCATAATAGGTAACACAATCATCTAAAATTCATAACTGTAACGTAATTATTATTATAATGTGCTGATTATTATTAATAATTAAAATGCGCATGTTAAACAAAAAGTAGTGCTATTAGTCAAAATATTTAGTCACAAATAATCCGATTTTGAAAGAGCTGAAATCTAATTCTATATTTATTTTCCAGTTCAGTATATTTATTTTTCTTAATGAAAGAAAAATATGTTTTATTAACTTCTTAGCTTTTGAGTCATTAATAATGTTTTATTTACATTTTAAACAAATAAATAATGAAACTAAAAATAAAATCTACTGAAAAACTATAAAACACTAAACAAAAACAACCACAGCATGAAAAAGAAACAGCATTGAGCTCAAAACTGTGTTCAAAAAGTGTTGTTTCAGTATTATTTTGCATAGGTGAGAAAATAATAAATAAAATACATTTTATTCAAGTTGTCCTTTTTCTGAGTTTCATTTCTAATGTCTGTTTGTATTTTAATATATATTTAAGCATCAAGACAAAAGGCAAGATAGTATTTTTTTTTTTTATGTCAATGTGGTATAATTTGTTTTGATACTTTCATTGTATGGACAAAAACAGCTGAAACATTCTTCAAAATATTTTCTTTTGTATTTATCAGAAGAAATAAAGTTATATACAGTAGGTTTGCAACGACATGAGGGTATGTAAATGATGACAAAATATTCATTTTGGGTTGAACTAACTACAACAACCACATCTGACCAGTCTTTTCTCATGGCCAGAATTCATCCTCTTCACATTCTAATAAGGATTTCCTTTAGATTAACAGGCGCAGACACTTTTTAACACATCTTTATTACCTTCACAAAATATGACAGTTATATTTTTCTGCCATAAAACACACAACAGTGCCACATCCTCTGGAGAGATGAGAACACACACACCCAAAAAGTTTAATACATGCAGTTTTGATCAGCAATGTCTCAGGATGGCTGGCTCTTAGGGACAGTGCTGCAATGACAAATGAACACTGAAAAGTTTCTGCGATGTACGTACATTAAAGCTTCATCCATTGCAGTCACCAAAAATGTGTACACACAGTATTCAGTTTTAAGTCGATCACTGTATCCCTGTACAAAATATACACAGATAAGCACACATTTACCCATACACAGATATACACACACAGTATGTACTGTTCACAAAGCATACACACATCATACCAGACAGTGTTAACACTAAAATATATGCACAAATAATAAAAAAAAAAGGTTTTCAGATGAAGACAGGCTTAGATCAAGGACAGTAGGCCTACAGCAATGATCATTTACAGTGGAATCTCATCTATAGGCCTAAATAACACCTTCAAAAAACTGCATAGCTTTGCTGAGACTGAGACAGCATTAAGCCACTTTGGTTAGTTGGAAGCCAAATCAGATTTTTTAAAAACATCAGCAAAACTTTATGAGGTCTGTTTTTCTAAGATTTTCTTATTATAGACCTCTCAAAACATATGAAAAGCTAGACAATAGTAACGCTGCTGATGTATGTTATTCAGAGAACTCTATTTGGCACTGACTGTAAAAGCTAAACTGTAAAATGTGGCTTGACAAATATTTTACTGCTAAACATTAAACTGCTGAGGCTTGTAAGTACTTTCATTTTAGGGGCAAATATAGATATTATTATGAAGACATTATCTATGGGCTGCTATAAAAGACAACTGTATAACAAAAACGTTCTACTGCATTCAAAAGTTTGAGGTCTGTAAGATTTTAAAATGTTTTTTTTTTTTTAAATATAAATACATCTCTTTAGTAATATTATAATCTATTATTACAATTTAAAATACCGGTTTTCTATTTTAATATATTCTAAAATGTATTTTATTTAACTTGAATTTCACATGTCACATGATTCATGATCCACATGATCAGAAATAATTCTAATAAGCTGATTTGGTGCTCAAGAAACATTTCTTACTATTATCAATGTTTAAAACAGTTGTGTTGCTAATATGTTTGTGGAAACAGAGGTACATTTTTGCTCAGGATTCTTTGATAAATAGAAAGAACAGCATTAATTTGAAATAGAAATCTATTGTAACATAAATGTCATTACTGTCACTTTTGATCGATTGAACGCATTCTTGCGGAATAAAAAAATGGTACTGACCACAAACTTTTGAATGGTGTATATACCTACAGTATTGATAGTTATTATGTAGAAGCAACCTAATAACACAGAATTTTCTTCCCTTGGCTCGGAAATGATACTTGTAAATGAATCATGTGTCATGTGGTTATTAAACGCATCTCTCTTCCCCTCTCTACAGATTGTAGACCCCATATGTTGAGGCGGAACCTCTAAACTCCCTCTGCACCTGTAAACCTGTCGTGTCAACAAGATGAGTCTTTGACATTGTACATAAAAGAGGCTTATTGCCAGCCTGATTCTCATCAGTCCTTTCTGTCAGATTGTAAGATGGTTTGCATGAATGACCGTGGCAGAAACACACTCTGATATCAATTACAGCAGCTACCTCAAGTTCATACATGATAATGATCTTATGTAGGAGAGGCACAATTTTAAAAAGGCCATTCGCTTTTAGACAAATCACAAAGTGGCAGAACAAGTCAGATAACACGTCTGTTGTATATGAAATCAAATCGACTTTCAATATAAAGCTTATGAGCAAAATATATTCCACTTCATATGAACAAAACATCTGAAGAGCACAAAATAGGATTTTTGATTTTCATAAATCTGGCTGCAGGAACATTATACTTGTACTTAAAGCATGAGTACAGTGCACATTTGTGGCCTTTTCATCAGAGGCTGGAGCAAAAGGCTTGATCATAAAAATACAGTGATAATACTGTTAAAAAAAGATGGGTTTCAACCTCTCAAAACATAATACTCAATGAAATTGATTTGATAACAAACCCTACCCCAATTATATTTTCAGTATATAGTCAAAATCTGAAACTAGGCACTGAATAAAGAGTTGTTTACCAGTAGACCAGTCTCAGTCTCTCATCTCTTCATTAACTCTCTGGGTTCAGTCAACCAGCTGTGATGCAGCTGTGCCAAGCTCTCGGCGTATCTGATCATCCTCTCTGCATATTTGCAGCAGGTTTGGACAGCTCATTAATAGCTTGTTTTGCTCAAGTCTTAATAAGGGGACATTAATATTTACACTCACGTCCATTCCAAGGCCGTTACAAACCCTTGAAAAGCCACAAGGAAACACAAGGGTTTTGGTCGAATCAACCGTACAGTATGAAGGTGCAAGTGTTATTATTGCAAAGGAAAGTCTAAAGATTGTCAAAAATATTTACCCACTGTTTGATGACTAAGTTTTGAACCACCAACATTCACCTGGCTATATAGAAACACCACTGAAACAATAAATGCTTTTATGTAAGTGAGTAAGTACACAATGTACCATAATGATGAATGAAGGTTAAGTCAAGCCTTTTGAGTTTCTCCAGACCTCTGACACAAGGGTTACATGAGGACATTAGACCTAGTGTCAGGTAGTCGCAATCCCACCAGACCTCCGCCAACGAGCACAGAGGAGGCCAGGAGAATAGGGATAGCTTTGGTGATGCCTACTAAAGATCCAAAAATCAGATTTCCCATCACCGCGGCTAGCTTGC